>CM076569.1:0-334782 GCA_034641835.2 Pinus albicaulis | reverse complement strand
TGATTTTGCGATATGCGCTATTTCGCAATTTCTGCTTTTGTGCTATTTTCATAACTGCGATAACTTCATTTTGCGATATTGCGACATTGCGATATTGCGCAGCAAATCGCAGATCGCAATGTCGCAGATTCATGTAGGCGCGCTATCCCAAGGCAATCTTCCCATATGTCAAATCCGTTATGCGCTTTAATGATTAAATTAAATGATTGGATTGATTATTAATGGTAAATGAGATTGTGTTTGGATTGAAAGTCGTTTGACAATTAAAATATTATATTTCATCCGCTTTCACATTTAAAACAGTCTCATCACCTTTCTTATACCATTACTCTCATTTACTCGTAAAACGCAGGCACGAAGGAGCAAACGTCTATACAAAGCTTCCACTAAACACTATGGGTAAGAAGGAGAAGAGCTCAAATTCTTAAAACAAAGAAATGGCTTTGCTATATGTAGACACCACCTGTAATAAGGATGCCGGTATATCCACTTGGGAAGGAATGTATAATCTGTTAGAAGAAGAAAATCCTGTGGTGATAAAAGTTATAGCTACAGCAGGTTCCAAGAATACGTCTAAAGCAACCCTTAGAGACTTGGCTTGCTCATTTCTGCATAGAATAGCAGCAAGGCCAAGGATTCTCCCATATACAGACATGGTGAGATGGGTGCTGGATAGCACTGATATTTCAGACAGGAAATTTAGGACTCCATCTGAAGAGCTGATCAGGTCGTTCACCGCGGAAGAAGTGAAGCTGATATATAAATTTTCAGAACCTCAAGAGCCTTATAATAAGAAATTTATGGAAGAATTTGCTAGAAAACATGTGAATTTGTCAGAATGCACGCAAGAATGGACCAAAAGAGATGAACCATTGAAGAAAATCAAACACGAGTGGACAGTACCAAAAAACGATGTTTTAGACACTGTTCACAAGCTCAAATGTCCAAGTGGGCAAATTGACACAGTTTCTACCACAAAATAAGGTACATAAGTTTTCCAAAATTAACCTCTATAGAGCTTTTAGAAGTTACGGAAGAAGCTATTAGAGGTCAGGAGTTCTCAGAGAAACATAAAGCTCTTCTTGAGAAAAGTCGGGAGTCGAAGAGACTTGAAATAACTATAAAACAAAATGAGGAAACATTGATCAAATTCAAGACACTTAATGATGAGCAAGGAAAAAGATGTGAAGCGTGTTCGGCACAAAGGAAAACTACTGTGAAAGGATAAATTGATAAAAAGGAACTACTTTGGCTAAAAGTATAATATGAGGAAATGGGGAAGCAAAATCAAGATGAAATTGAAAAATTAATAACAGAGCAAAAGGCTCCAATAAAAGAAAAGGAAGCAGAGGAGGCGGCTACAGCAGCAAACACTCTCACTGATTGTGTAAATGACAATTTACACAAAGCTAACTTGATTCCTGAAACTGTTCCAGGATATCTCCCACAGGCAAATCAACTGCAAACAAAATGGAGGCAAAAGGCAGAAGAAAGAGCAAAATCCATCCAAGGGCTGACAAGATTGAATTGGGACTCATACTGGATGTACTTGGTGAAGCCACACAGTCAGCACAGTGTGCTCAATTGTATCATCAATGCTACAGAGAAGATTGCTCCTACGCTTGCCGACTCTGTCTTTTCAGGACAGTTGAATTCTGAAGTCGGTCAACCGCATCTTCTCAAAACTATGCTAGATGCCTGCAAGCTTAAAGATCAAGTTAATAGATAGATAGATTTAGTTTTAATTTCATTGTATTTTAGCCTAGGAAAATGACGGTCATTGAACCGAATCCTTAATTTTTGTAATAAACTATTTTTTAGAGTTAGTTAAGTAGTATTTAAACCCCTCTCATGCATTTAGAGAGGGGTCCTGGATCTTAATATTTTTGGACTTGGAGATTGCATTTCTGTACTCCATTGTCTTATATATTTTTAAAAAGGATCACATCTGGTGATTTTCATGCGGAATTATCTTTGAAGTGTTGCATTTATGTACCTTGGAATTTGATTTTGCATCATAGTTACTGGATAGAGTATCAGTTTACCCATCCAAACTTAACCATTTATTACAAGGAACGGGTCTCAAACCACATGGAACATACCAACAAGTAAATGCTTTGTCGCCTTAAGGTCCCGACCGGTGGTTTTCCCCCGACAAGCCTGGCGAGATTTTCTAGGCGTCAACATTTTTGGCGCTAGAAGGAGGGCTTGAGCTATGAATGGCAAGTAAATCTTTATCCACAAGCCATTCTGAGAGCAAAACACCCTCATTAACTTCTTCAATTTCTTCTGAAATTCAAAATCCTAGAGAAGAAATTGCAGAAAATATTCAGACACCCACTACCAAAATCTCAAAACATTCAGACGATCAACATCCTAAGTCTCCTGAAGTTCAAGATCTAATTCATAAATTGAAAGGATTCTCATTATCTCTTGAAGAGTCTGAAATATCTGAAGGTAGTGTAACTTCAAAATTTGTTTCTTCCAAACCTCTTACTAGGCTTCAAAGTGAAAAACTTGGTATTTCTCCCAAAGAATTCCCTTTACCTAGTAGAGTCAAAACAAGAAAAAACCAATCGGAATCAACAAGTTCAACCTCTAATATCCAAATACCTGTTCCGAAATCCCTTCTCAACAAAGTACAGTCATTTCCATATCATCTCCACAAAAATCTTCTCCTCAATCCTCATCAGTCTCAACATCATCCATTCCAACAACTTCTATTCAAACACCACCAGTTTCTACTATCCCTCTAGTAGTTGTTCCGATAATGGCACAGAGACCATGGTCTACTCCAGGAGCAGTCAACATGGCTGCACCTTTACATGATTTACCAGACAATCCTGGAAAATGGCTTCCAAAGTTTAGCCCAGATCTTAACATTCAAGCTGAAGAACATATCAATAACTTTATGCTGGCTATTAATTTGAATGGAGTCACACAAGAAGATGTTGTAGTTAGACTATTCCCTTATACTCTTCAAGGAACAGCAGGATCATGGTATTTTTCATTACCATCAGGATCTATAACAAGTTGGGACATTTTTGCAGATCATTTTTTAACCAAATTTGGAGATGACCGATCGATTGCAACTCTACTCAATGATCTCTCAAATTTGAAGATAGAACCCAAGGAACCCATTAAAGAATTCAACGCTAGATTCAAAAAACTCTTGAACAAAATTCACGTTGATTCACAGCCCAGTGAACAGGTCAGAATTGAATGGTACATTACTGCCTTACCCTCAAACATAGCAATTTTCATCGACAGAGCTGCAAAACCTACATTAGCTGAGAATATGAAAGAAGCTATTGCAGTGGAAAAACGTATCACTTCTCTGGAAAAGAAAAATGCTCTTGAAGAAAGGAAATCAAAGAAGGTCAGCTTCAGAGATGATTCAAAGAAAAAGGCCAAAGATCCATATGACATGGAAGGTTTACAGAAAGTTCTTAAAACCATGTCAAATGAAATGGTTGAAATAAAAAAACAAGTAGCTGAAACTTCTACCAAGAAACCATTTCGAAATTTCAGAAGGAACCAAGTTGAATCTAAACCTCCTAATACAATTTCAAATGCAGAATCAGAAGAAGAGGAAGAAGAAGAAGATACATCTGTAGTATCAGATCAAGAAGACGAAAATGAAGAAATAGCTGAATTAAATGGAATGTGGGATTTTATTCTCCCTAATTCTGATAGTGAAGAAGCTATGCCTGTAAGTACTAGGAGTAAATCTACAGCAGAACCAGTACAAACAGTTCCAAAAAAGAAAATTACAACTCCAAGTACCAAAGACAAACCCATTGTGAAGAAAACTTCTCCATTACCTACTCAAAATCAGCCATCATCTTCTAATCTGCCTACACCAACAACAAAGACTTTAGTAGTATCAGACCCTATGGAATACAACATTGTTGAGGACATGAAAAATATCAAAGCTAACATTTCCTTACATGAACTCAGCAAATTGAAACACCAGCAGAAGTTGTTATTGAAAGAATTAAA
The DNA here is from genome assembly GCA_034641835.2 of Pinus albicaulis. Classification (NCBI taxonomy): domain Eukaryota; kingdom Viridiplantae; phylum Streptophyta; class Pinopsida; order Pinales; family Pinaceae; genus Pinus; species Pinus albicaulis. The sequence goes on along the minus strand of CM076569.1, from coordinate 330,780 downwards.
TGCTACACCAATTGCTCCTTTACCAAGCGGTGTAGTTGCAAAAGCAGCAAGAGGAACTGGTAAGCCACCAGATAAGGTAGATGCTACTGATACTGTGCTCATTGGGGAAAATTCAAATTCTCAAACTCCTCCTTTTCTTTTGACTTATGAGATGTACAACAAAAATCTGCACAATTGTTTGATTGATTCCGGAGCTTCCTCCAATATAATTCCTACTTCTGTCTGTGCTAAATTGAATATTGAACCACAGAAATCAGCAGTTCATATCGTTCAGTTGGATCGCTCTAAAGTCCAAGTGGTAGGAGAAATCAATTCAGTTACTATCAGATTAGCCTCCGATCCTAGGATTCTCCAAAGAATTGATATTCTGATTGCTGATATTCCTGAATTCTATGGATTAATCTTGAGTAGGGACTGGTATGCAAAACTTAACGGTTATATCTCAACTGATTATTCACACATGTGGCTTCCCTACAAAGGGAAACCAAATCAAATCAAAATTGAACGAGAAAAACATATGACGCACACTGTCACTGAATTTGAACAACCTAATGAACTTGTGGCATTCAACAACAATATTCTTGGAGGTTATTCTGCTGAATCATTTCTTGGAAATTTCAAAGCTCCTCAATCACCTTTTTCTGTAAATACTTTTGTTTCTCAGATAGAAAATTTTTCACAGTCTGATTCTTCTAGAATTGTAAATATTTCAAATGTAATTGTAAATAAGCCAATGGATAAGTCTTTATTTTGGTCATTATATTTTGATGGATCGAAGTCTAGTGATGGAGCTGGAGCTGGATGTATCTTAATTGATCCAAATGGGGAGAAAACCATGCTGTCATGCAGGTTAGAATTTGAGTATACTAACAATACTGCAGAATATGAAGCCTTGGTTCAAGGACTTTATAAAGCTATAGGGCTAGATGTTAAATACTTGAAAGTCTTTGGTGATTCCGAAATTGTAATTAAACAAGTTAGGAATACTATTCATTTCCTTTCAGGACATCTTAAACACTATCAAACCCTAGTGCAAGATCTCACCACTCATTTTTTAGCATTCAACATTTCTCCTATTCCTAGGAATCAGAATACATCAGCTGACTTGTTAGCTAATGTTGCATCTAAACTCCTACCTGCTGAAGATTGCAGTCCTGATAGGTTTTATGTAGAATTGATTTTTCGTCCATCTGTCCCAGATAATGTTACAAATTGGAGAGTTTTCTATCATGATCAAGATATTCTAAATTTCGTGACTTCAGAGAAATCATATGATGATCAAATTATTGACGAAGATGATCATGATTTACAAATTGCTTTAAAAGGTAATGAAAACCCCATTCCAAAATCTGTTGTTAAATTAGAGGATTTATATGACATTAGAGACAGATTCAAGAAAGTTGTTAATTCAAAACTTCAAAGTTCCACTTTGAAGTTTGAATTAGTAAATCTTGGTTCTGATTCTAAACCTCAAAACGTTAACTTAGGACTCAACTTAACACCAGAGGAAAGGAATGCATTCATTAAACTGCTGAACAAGTATAAAAATGTGTTTGCTTGGAATTATGATGATCTAAAAACATATGATACTTCGGTTATTCAACACACGATTCCAATGCTTCCTGATATTAAACCTGTTCAACAGAAGTTGAGAAAGATCCATCCAAATCTCGAAAGTCAAATCAAATCAGAACTCAATAAACTTTTGAAAGCCAAAATCATTTTTCCAGTCAGGCACTCTAATTGGGTTTCCAATATGGTACCTGTAAGGAAGAAGAATGGTGATATAAGAATCTGTATTGATTTCAGAAATTTAAACAAGACATGTTTAAAAGATAATTTCCCATTGCCAACCATGGAACATATACTTCAAAAGGTAGCTGGTTCTGAACTTATGTCTTTTCTCGATGGGTTTTCGGGCTATAATCAAGTTTTAGTTCACCCAGATGACAGATTGAAGACAACTTTCAGAACAAAATGGGGAACTTACGCTTATTAGAAAATGCCTTTTGGTCTAATAAATGCAGGAGCAACTTTTCAAAGAGCCATGGACATAGCATTCAAAGGTCTGATCAATAAATCAGTTGTTGTTTATCTTGATGACATAACAGTATTTTCAAAGAAGAGAGCCAATCATATACATGAGTTAAAACAAATATTTGAAAGATGTAGAAGGTTTGGTATTTCCTTAAATCCGAATAAATCTTTCTTTGCTTTAGATGAAGGAAAGCTCTTAGGATTTGTTGTGTCAAAAGATGGTATATATATTGATCCAGATAGAGTAAAAGAAATTTCTGATATTTCTTTACCACATAACAAAAAATCCATGCAATCATTTCTTGGACAGATCAATTTTGTTAAAAGATTCATTCCTGATTTTTCTTTAATTGTTTTACCTATGCAAAATATGATCAAGAAGAATTCACTATTCAAATGGGGGCATGAAGAGAAAGAAGCCTTTAAGGCAATTAAACAAGCGATTATTAATGCACCAGCACTGAATACCCCGGATTTTTCTAAAGATTTTACTTTGTATACTCTGGCCACTGAAACATCCTATGCATCCGTTTTAACACAACTCAACGATCAAGAAATCGAAGCACCAATTTCTTTCTTTAGCTCAAATCTGCAAGGAGCTGAGCTTGATTATTCGTGCTGGTTATTACTGGCCTACCCTTTTTAAAGATACGCATGATTACGTAAGGAAGTGCCAAATTTGTCAAACTACGGCTCACAAAATAATTCGTGCTGGTTATTACTGGCCTACCCTTTTTAAAGATACGCATGATTACGTAAGGAAGTGCCAAATTTGTCAAACTACAAGTGGAAGACAAAGGAAACCAGCTTTTCCTTTACAACCAGTAACTATTGAGCAACCATTCGAACAATGGGGGCTTGACGTTATTGGTGAGATAGTACCTCATTCTTCCAAACAGCACAAGTACATCCTTACTGCAACTGATTACTTTACAAAATGGGTAGAGGCAATTACGTTGAAGGTAGCCAATTCTGATGCAATCATTGATTTCATAGATCAATTCATCATAACTAGGTTTGGTGTACCTCAAGCTCTTGTTTTTGATAATGCATCTTACTTCTCTGGAAATAGTTTAATTGAATTTGCTGTCAAAAGAGGTTTTAAATTAAAATATTCAGCAAATTATTATCCACAAGGTAATGGTTTGGCTGAATCCACTAATAAAAACCTTATCAAAATCATTAAAAGAACCGTTGATCAAAATCAAAAGAATTGGCATAAATCTTTAATCTTTGCGTCATGGGCTGATCGTATCACTGAAAAAGCTTCAATAGGGACTTCACCTTTCAATCTAGTTTATGGAAAAGAAGCTGTGATACCTTCAAATTTAACTCTTCCATCATTAGCCCTAGTACAGTTTATTGAACAAAATCCTTCATCATCCATTCAATTGAGATATGATCAAATCCTTAAACTAGAAGAAGATAGGGATAAAGCAAAAATTACTCATGAAAAACATCAACAACTTGTAAAATCTTCTTTTGATGCAAGTTCTACCGGCTCAAAACTTTTATCAATTGGTGATCTCGTTTTGAAATGGGATAAAGCACACGAAGAAAATAGTAAACATACCAAATTCCAGAAAATGTGGCTTGGACCATTTCAGATCACCGAGAAGATAGGCTCAAATACATTCATACTCCAAGATCTAGCAGGTAAGAGAGAATCTCTTCCTGTAAATGGGCTTATCTTGAAGAAATTCTTTTCCTAAGGAGGTAACCCCTTCTTAAACTGTACATATTTCTTTCTGCAGATTTTGATTATTTTTATTTTCGCAAATAAAGGTTGTTTATGAGTCTCTGATTGACTGTTTACTATTTAAGAAAATTTCTTTGAAAAAATATTATAAATATTTATTTCGTGTAAATAAGAATTTTTAAAAGTAATGATTACAGTTTTTGAATAGTTTAAAATAAGATGTTAAGACTTTGAAAAGATTATTTCAATCATTTACATGATATTTTGAAAACTTGAGGGAAATGTAAATCATCATAAGTTTATCAAGCAGAGAAAGGTTATCTGTAAAAGTAAAGATTTTTCAAAGTTTTGGAACTCAAAAAACTCTGAAAATTGTCATCCATTCATTCTTAAGGATAAAACTATTTCACCCCATCCATTTAAGTTGTGATTTTTTTAGAATGTAATTCTAAGAAATTATACGAAAATTTTAAGAGATAAGAGGTCTCATTATGAGCCGACTTACTATGTTCATAAGGAGTAATAAAACTGACATTACCAATACTGCATACCAAAATAGGGTAATGGCTTATAGATATAAGACAAGGGGTCTCATCACAAGCCAGCTTGTTCAGTTTAATTATAACTGGTGAATGGCATTGTTATCAACTGGCCACCAAACCAGAACAATGGCTCTTAAAAAAAAAAAAAATAAATAAAAGACAAAAAACATGAGATAATAGATCTTATGAATTTATCTTTTAAAAGGTCATAATTTTAGTTGGATGGGACAATGAATGGTTAATGGTTTAAAGGTAACCCTGTCGAGACTATAAACGTTTGCTGGCAGCAGAGGCAATACCTATGAAAATAGAGTATATTATAAAACCAAAACTTGGAGAGATCTACTTACTTCATTATTAACACCAATCAAAGCTTGATATAACCCAAAATGTTTTTATTTTTCTTGAAGAATAAGAAAGAAATTATGAAATGATTTTTATTTCCCTTTCATAGTTACATTTTATTTGAATTATCCTAAGATAAGTTCTCATCATCTTTAAAAATCTTTACTTACTAAAGATAGAATGTTCATTTTATTTTTTCAGAGATAACTGTTTCTTCCAGTGAATCGCCAATTGTTGTGGCTAGCAACAACCCCCCTTTTTATTTTAGTAATAATACTAAATAAAATGGGGACCCTTAGCTAAAAATCCAAAAAACAATTAGGATTTGTTTGCCTTAGAAAATAAAACTTTCTATCATAAACCTATAAAAATCCCTTTGAAAGAATATTGCGAAAATCTTAAGTTTATGATAGATTTTAAATAAAACTGCTCTTTGAACAAAATAGCGCATCCATAAATAATATATACCTTTGATAAAACGCATTGGTCGCAGATCGCATAGCACAGAAAACACAATTGGTTAATGAATATATTTTGCGCTCTTTTCAAATATGCACTTTTGCGATTTTGCGTTATGCGCTCTTTTCAAATATGCGATCATGCGATTTCGCGATATTGCGCTTTTGTGATTTTTGCGATATGCGCTTTGTGCTATTGTGCAATTCTCGTTTTTGCGCTATTTTTTATGACTGTGATGACTTCATATTGCGATATTGCGCAGCAAATCGCAGATCGCAATGTCGCAGATTCATGTAGGCACGCTATCCCAAGGCAATCTTTCCATATGTCAAATCCGTTATGCGCTTTAATGATTATATTAAATGATTGGATTGATTATTAATGTGAAATGAGATTGTGTTTGGATTGAAAGTCGTTTCACAATTAAAATATTATATTTTATCCGCTTTCACATTTAAAAACAGTCTCATCACCTTTCTTATACCATTACTCTCATTTACTCATGAAACGCAGGCACGAAGGAGGAAACGTCTATACAAAGTTTCCACTATGGGTAAGAAGGAGAAGAGCTCGAATTCTGAAAAAAAAGAAATGGCTTCGCTTTATGCAGACACCGCTTGTAATAAGGATGCCGGTATATCCACTTGGGAAGGAATGTGTAATCTGCTAGAGGAAGAAAACCCTGTGGTGATGAAAGTTGTAGCTACAGCAGGTTCCAGTAATACGTCTGAGGCAACCCTTAGGGAACTGGCTTGCTCATTTCTGCATAGAATAGCGGCAAGGCCAAGGATTCTCCCGTATACAAACATGATAAAATGGGTGCTGGACAACACTGATATTTCAGATAGGCAATTTAGAACCCCATTTGAAGAGCTAATCAGGTCATTCACCACGGAAGACATAAAGCTGATGTATAAGTTGCCGGAACCTCAAGCGCCTTATAATAAGCAATTTATGGAAAATTTTGCCAGAGAACATGCGAATCTGTCAGAATGCACACAGGAATGGACCAAAAGAGATGAACCATTGAAGAAAATCAAACATGAGCGGACAATACCAAAAAAGGATGTTTCAAACGCTGTTCACAAGTTCAAATATCCAAGTGGGCAAATTGACACAGTTTCTACCACAAGATAAGGTATGCGAGTTTGCCAAAATTATCCTCTATAGAACTTTTAGAAGTTACTAAAGAAGCTGTTGGAGATCAAGAGTTCTCAGAGAAACATAAATCTCTTCTTGAGAAAAGTCGGGAGTCGAAGAGACTTGAAATAACTATAAAACAAAATGAGGAAACATTGATCAAATTCAAGACACTTAATGCTGAGCAAGGAAAAAGATGTGAAGCGTGTTCGGCATAAAGGAAAACTACTGCGAAAGGATAAATTGATAAAAAGGAACTACTTTGGCTAAAAGTATAATATGAGAAAATGGGGAAGCAAAATCAAGATGAAATTTCAAAATTAATATCAGAGTAAAAGGCTCCAATAAAAGAAAAGGCAGCAGAGGAGGCGGCTACAGCAGCAAACACTCTCACTGATTGTGTAAATGACAATTTACACAAAGCTAATTTGATTCCTGAAACTGTTCCAGGATATCTCCCACAGGCAAATCAACTGCAAACAGAATGGAGGCAAAAGGTAGAAGAAAGAGCAAAATCCATCCAAGGGCTGACAAGATTGAATTGGGACTCATACTGGATGTACTTGGTAAAGCCACACAGTCAGGACAGTGCACTCAATTGTATTATCAATGCTACAGAGAAGATTGCTCCTACGCTTGCCGACTCTGTCTTTTCAGGACAGCTGAATTCTGAAGTCGGTCAACCGCATCTTCTCAAAAATATGCTAGATGCCTGCAAGAGCAAAGATTAATTTCATAGATAGATAGATTTAGTTTTAATTTCACTGTATTTTAGCCTAGGAAAAGGACGGTCATTGAACCGAATCCTAATTTTTTGTAATAAACTATTTTTAGAGTTAGTTAAGTAGTATTTAAACCCCTCTCATGCATTTAGAGAGGGGTCCTGGATCTTAATATTTTTGGACTTGGAGATTGCATTTCTGTACTCCATTGTCTTATATATTTTTTGAAAAGGATCACATCTGATGATTTTCATGCGGAATTACCTTTGAAGTGTTGCATTTCTATACCTTGGAATTTGGTTTTGCATTATAATTACTGGATAGAGTATCAGAATGCATTTGAAATTCTTCAAGATGAACAAGGTATTTCTATCTGTTCACTGTTGATCTCTTTTTTTTTATGATATTCGTTTTAAAATTGCTATCATTTATATGTATATTTGCTTTAACAACGCTTCCTTTTATATATCATTTCTGAGTATAATTGAAACGTTATTTTTCATAGTTACATGTAAATGGTATACAATGATCAATGCAATATGTTTATATAACTCTGTTTAATTTCTTAAACAGAGTTATCTTTATTTGTTTCTGCACATTTCAATTTGATTAATAATACATTTTCATGGTTATTGTTGAATTGGAACAATCTTAAGTTGTATTCACATATAGCTACCCGGGTTAGTATTAGAATTTCTTTATCAGTATTTAGCTTAAATTAGATAGTTTTATTTCAGTTAGTTTAGTCCCATTTCCACCCATCCAATCCAATCCATTTAGTTACAAGGAAACTGGTCCTTTAAATCCAGTTGGAGCCACCATACCAAACGGAAAAGGAGCTGCCTTAAGGTCCCGACCGGGTGGTTTTCCCTGATGTTTGAAGCAGAGATTTTCTAGGCTTCAACACAATGGAATTGAGCATGTTATCTATTATGTCAGTAAGAACCTGGTCGAACCCACTATATCCTACTCACACGAAGATAAATTATCACTAGTTGTCATGTTCTCGGTCCAAAAACTTCGTCATTACATCCTTATGCATTCCACTAAGGTAGTGACTAATTCCAACCCCATGGTATTCCTATTGAGTCATTGAATCATCAGTGAGAGGTACGCCCGTTGGATCGTAATCCTTCAGGAATTCGATCTTGAATATTTCACACCAAAGAGTAAGAAAGGTTTAGCCCTCACTGAACTCATTTCCGAACTACCTACAGGTATGCAAGATCCTCCAGTTAATGAAAATTTCCCTGACGAACTCTTATTTGCCAGTACCACCGATGACCCTTGGTATGGGGACATCCTCACATATTTGCGAACCCAAAAGTTCGCCCTCCATATTGATCGTGATGCTCAATGACGTATCTGACACTAGGCCCCCTGCTACCTTCTTATCGGTGACAATATTTATCATCGCAGTGTAGATTCTGTCCTTCGTCGTTGTCTCACACATGCTAAATCAAAACAAGTCCTCAATTCCTGTCATAGCGGTGCTTGCGTTGGCCACCTCTCCGGCTTGGCCACTGCCCAGAAAATTATGCACGCTGGGTACTTTTGGCCTTCTCTCTTTGGTGATTGCATTGAGGCAGTCAAACACTATCCCAATTGCCAACATTTTTCCCCCAAGGCACGAGCCCCTCTAGCTCCCCTCCATATTTTCATCTCCACTGGCCCTTTCTGCAAGTGGGCCATAGACTTTATAGAGTGTCGACCATCATCAGTTATTAACCATAAGTATATCATCGCGGCGGTTGACTATTTGACTAAATGGGCTGAAGCCATGCCAACGTTTAATAACATGGCCGCTACCGCAACCCTCTTTTTCTTTAACCATGTGATCGCTCAATTCGAAGTTCTGAAACAATTGGCCTCTGATCATGGCTGACATTTTGAAGATGAGATATGGTGAGAGCTATCCTCATTGTTGGGCTTTGAGCGCCAATATTCCTCCTCCTATTACCCCCAAGGTAATGGCCAAGTTGAAGCAGTCAATAAAATTCTTAAAACCATACTTCAACGGACGGTGGATAAGCACAAAACCAACTGGAATATTATGCTCTTCCCTTCTTTGTGGGCCTATATAAATTCTGTTAAAACTGCCACCGGGTTCACTCCTTTCCACCTTGTTTTTGGAGAGGAGGCAGTCTTACCAATTAAGTGTGAAATCCCTTCCCTTCATCTCGCCGTCTAACTTCTCCTTGACACCCAACCTTTAGAACAGAGACTTATCATGCTTTAATGCACTTCTGAAGACCGTCGTGTTGCATTGCAAACCATTGAGGCGGCTAAGAAACGCACCAAATCTCAATATGACCGAAAAGTCCAACCTTGTACTTTTCACGAAGGTGATCTTGTTCTAGTGTATGACTAGGCCCATGATGTCCTTGGTCATGGGAAGTTTGAATCATTATGACTAGGACCTTACATTATCAGTAAGGATTTAGGTAAGGGAGCATATCTATTAGAGGACTTCGGAGGCCATTCCCTTCCCAATCCTCGCAATGCACTCTATCTAAAGAAGTATTACCCTTAACATTTCCTTCCGGTAACACATGTTTTATTTGTTTAGGAAGCCAACCCATGTTTTGTTTTTGATACTTTGCTTGTGACACATATTAGCCAAGAAGCGTCACTCCACCCCTCCCCCAAAATCGAATTTATTCAGCTCTGCAACACTCATACCAGGGGCACCATATTGCCTCGACACTTGTCCACACCTCACACTGGGCTGTTGTTACCATCTTGTACTCATGATTTTAGGGTCCCCATTGGACCCCTTTTTTGTGTGGCAGCACCATCGAGTCACCCTTGTTTAGAGCATCCGAGTTGAGTCATCATAGCTTTCATGGAGTCTATCCCGCTATAGTCCTTCATCCTTCATTGCTTGGTCCCTCTCTCGTGTCGCACATTATGACCTTCAGTTCCACTGTCCCCTATCCCTCATAATAATGTGTCAGTTGCTGCCGGGTCATCCATGCCATTTATGCTCTAACAAGGGAAGTCGTCCATTCGCTACTCAGTCTCCCCCATTTCATCATCATCATTGGTGCTCATTCGTCGTGGGCCTACCTACTTATTTTCTCTCAGGCTCTTGCTGAGGATCACTATTGCCTCACCTCCAAAGTGTGACCTCTTCCGTTGACATCATATCATTCATTCTAGAAGATAGGTCTGTAGGGTGGTACCTGTTCCAGCCTTCCACTTGTGTTCGGTGCCTCATCACAAAGGGACTCCATTTTTCTTGACTTGGATTTGCTTGGGGACCAACTCCTCAAAGAAGAGATCGAGATCCGTATACCTGATGGTTCGTTGACACAAAGAACAACATCGCGCATTTCGTGTGTGAGATGTCTCAACCCTCATGAGGGGGTGGCCCTGCAGGTAGCCCCCCACATGCCCGGATGACCTCCTCTTTGCAGCCTTCGATGCAGCTCCAGATATTTGATGATGTTGGCCTTAGCCACTTGCAGCGCCTATTTGATTTGCATGTATCAGTTGGATTTTGTGAGCCCTTCCCCATTTGCAGGGGGCATTTGGGTTGTACTTGTATCTCATGTACTAAGATATTATTGTATCAGTCCCGGGCCGTTATCCCGTGTTCAATATGTATGTGGGATCCATTATCATGCTATTTCTCCTCGCTCATGTTTATGCAAATAATATCTTGTTAATATACCATCCGTGGTTTTCCATCGATCTTATTGTTTGTACGGCACTATTGTCTTCAAGGGCATTGGGCATAGGCATGCCTCCACCGCCTATAGTAGTGTACTTACTCATCAAATAGACTTGTCGCACTCAGTAAGTCACCTCTCAGGGTCTATTTCTTTCTAAAGACTTCGGCCCACCTTACACTCCCTTTTCGACTTCCCCTTTGTTGTTCTGGTGATTGGAGTTCTTACAACGTACTTTGGTCATACGATTAGCTCCTAACGCTTGCACTACTGGGGCAACTCGTTAACATTTTTTGTCATCTAATCCAATGGGTATTAGATGACCATGCAAGCACATCAGGCAAGACCGATTTTACCCAAGTAAAATCGCATTCACTATGAAAAATAACTTAATAAATCACCCATATTAAGTTGTTTATGGTCTAAACAAGAAACCCCTTGAGGAAATATTAAATAAATCGATATTTGTTTATTTTTCCTCATGGAATAATTAATTAAACAACAATTTGATTAATATTCCTGATTATATTTAACCCAAAACAAGGAAATTAATTAGATAAATCATTATTTATCTTATTATTTCCTAAATATTAGTTATTTAAACATTATTAAATAATATTATTTGTTAAATATAACTAAAACACCCATAAATAATTAAATAAATCATTATTTATTTGATTATTACTTAACCATACCCTTAAAATGATAAATAAATCATTTATTTATTTATTATTACCTAATCACATCCTTAAAATGATAAATAAATCATTTATTTATTTATTATTTACAAATAAGGGGATTTGACGCAAGTCAAATTCCTTTTCCCTCCAACAAATATAATAAAATATTCCATAAAAGTTGGATCTAGATTTGGTTAATAATATTTTAATTATGCACCAATCTCTAGACTAACTCAATATTTTGTTATAAATAGAAGGGTTTTTCCATTCATTTGTCACCTTTTGTTGCCTAAAGATCACTCTAGATCTCAACACTTGGTCTGGCTATTGATCCATTATCATAGCCATACTTTTCCATTTTTTTCTGGGTTTTCTACACCATCAAGAGAGAGAAGTTCTAAATCTGAAGTGCTGAGGACTCACAAGAACCCATCCCATTGAGGAGAACAGGGAACACCCTCTTGTGTTTTCCTCCCAGGTGCCATTAATTAAATTATTCATTGGATATATTTTTGTCTTGTCTATTGGATCTATGGAGTAAATCTTGTTTTTCTACTGTTTAATGTCTTCTAATGCACAGATCTAGATTTTTGCAGCATTTTTCTTGATCATCTAATTATAGATCTGAAGATATTAGCAGGCATTTCTGCAGTTAAGGCTATAAGTTATGTGTAGCTAAAGTGGTCTTTTTTCGTACACTTCGAATAAAGATTCATACTAACAGAAACTAAAAGCATAGCCATAGCACTAAGGAACATAAAGGGAAAAGAGGTTGTTAAGGAAACAAATCCCAGTTCTAGCACTTTAAACTGTCACATAGAAGCTCAAAATGAAAAGTGGAGGATAGAGCTATTTCATATAAGGATAATCTCAAAACACACAAAGATAGACACACTATTTGATAGTGGGTCTCAAGAAAATCTCATCTCAGAAGAGTTAGTCTAGAAGCTGAAACTTGAGACCATACCTCATCCAAAGCCATATCCACTTGGATGGATTTGCAAGGATGCTAATTTGCAAGTCTCAATAAAGTGCATGTTACGCTTCGCCATAACAGCTCATTATGTTGATTGGGTTGAACTAGATGTAGTACCGCTTGACAATACAGGTGTTGTGTTGCGTAGTCCGTATTTATATGACAGAAAAGAAACCTTCCATCACCATGAGAACAAGTATCATTTGTTCAAGGATGGAAAATAGTTTATTGTGAGAGCACATCAGAAGAAGCTAGAATCTTCTTTAGTCAACGCAGGACAATTGAAAAGGCTTGTCAATGCAAGTCAAAATTTGACTTTGTTGATGGTTAAGCAAAAATATTTTGTACATTCTCCTTTTCATGTTATTGCTGATATAAATGATCATATGTTTAAGCCTGAAAGCAAGTTGTCTTGGGAAGATGAAAAGATGTTGCAGAAAGTGCCTTTGGTGTCAATCGGTGCAAAGAACCAAGTGTCAGTGCAAAGTGGTGCAAGAATCCAAGAAAAGGAAAAGCATGCAAGAAAAAGGACACAAAGTTTAACATGGGTCAATGTTGGTTCAGAATGGCAGGTTGGTATGGCGAGAAAACTTGGTCGAGATTCGGCACAAGTATGTGGCTCATTTGTCAAAAATTCACCATGAGGAAAGTTGGCAAGATTAATCTCAATTTCAGTTTCCTTTGAATTTTGACCATTGTAGAAACAATATGTATTCTGAAAATTTCAATTGCTGTTCTGCAAATTTCAAAAATTTGCATCATGATACAGTCAAATTTAGCAATGGTCGATCAACAGATTCAAGGAAGAATTTGTCTTTTTATGAGAAGCTCAATTTGATGAAGTTAGGAAGATTTCAATGGTTCAAGGTTGGAAAAGTGGAGAATTAGTCTCCTCATCTTCAGTTTCTGTAAATCAGAGAGCTTTTGGGGTCCAAAAGCTTCCCATTTGGGAGGTGTGAGTAGGTGATCATGTCCAAGTTGAAAACAATGCTCAAAAAGGGAACTACTCAGAATTGGTTGAAACATAAACGACCGGATAGGCCTCGTTGCTGCGATTTTGGGACCGTGAATGGCACTCAAATCCAACGTCGTATGTGAAAGTTATGCAGGTGTGAAGTTTTCAATATCCTTTAAAAATCTAGTTTGACCAAGGTTGACTTTGACTTTGGAAAAAAAGAGAGAATATTCTAGGAATATTCCTCAAAATGTTCCCTGCGGGCGTATCAAACTTTGACAAGTAGTAGATGATGATTCGAAGATTGGTTGACTTTTCATTTTTTTGACCAATTACGGGCTACCACGTGGCAGGGCCGGAGGTCGCCACGTGGGCATAGGTAAAATAGAATGGAATATGACAAAATTATTTTTGAATCCGTGAAGTTCGAACCCCAGACCTCACCACAACAAACACAAGCGCCCGACCGATCCACCTAACCAATGGTTCTTAACTTCTATGCATTAAAATTTATATTTAAGGTTTGAATTGAAATACGATGGCGGAAATAAGGGCTAGCCTCGTGAGCAACCGACAACACCCAACCGTCGCGACTGAGAGCTGGAACTGTGGCTCAAGCATAACGTCGGTGGTTAAATAATTAACTTCCCACCATACCATGCCTTGTGACAACGCGGGGTAAAAATAAATGTAACGGTTATGAAACCGTTAAGTAAGCGGTTGTCCCGACGGTTCCGGCGGGGGTCCCATGTGACCCTGCCCGCCTAAAATTAAATTTAACAATAACCAGTTTCACCTATTCTAGTGCCACTCCAAAAATTTCGGCCAGTCAACCAAATTTAGCGCGCCTATCTGCAGTTCTCCCACATTTAGTGGGGTTTTCAATTGACATTGAGCAGAATCTTGTTTTTATCATAACTTCTCCAATATTGGATCAATTTGGATGAAATTTTTGTTGGCAATATGATGCAGAGTGTTGTCCTTGATGACAACCTACTTGATAAAGTTGATGGCAACCTTGTTGATGAAGTTGTCCTTGATGGAAACTAACTTGTCCTATTTGTTAATGATGTAAATCTAATGTATCTACAGAGAAGTTCAGATGTAATGGAGAAAGGAATTCCTGTAAGGGCCAGAGCAATGATGAAAATGATATGTCACAATGTATACACGATTTTGTAAAGGACAAGTCGCATATGCACGCGGATTTGTACATCCCAAGTCGCGTATGCCCTTTTGCGCTCCAAAATTATAATACCAAGGGGCATTACCATGGTTTTGGCACACAGTATTGAGCGCTGTATGGTTTATTTGATTCCGTCCAACAATACCATCAGAAGTTGTGTGGTTTTGGCTCATGGTATTGATAAAGGATAAATCTAGATAAGGAGAAGAAGATCATTGTGCAAGGGTGTGCATGAGTAAGGGTTGTTGATGATTAAATATCTCTAAGGAATATCTGCATGAATGAACTCTGTTCTTAATTGATAGATCTGAATCTATGATGCACCCATGGATCTGAGGATGGTTCAAGATCTCTAGATCTGATGATGATGAATCTCTAGGATGATCTGCAGAAGAAGAAATGGTGAATATCTGGCGCAAAGTCTACTGAAGATAATGAAGAAATCCGGGTAAGTTTATAGATATGATCTGTTTTGTAAAGTTTTCATTTATAGATCTATACACTAGTTTGTCTCTGCAAAAGCGTGTGTATACGCGGTATGTATTAATGAAAGATGCATATAGGGTTTTCTGAAGAATAAAATACACAGAAGTATACGCGGGTTGGTGTGCAGGAAAGCGCATATGTACGCGGATTCAGTAAATAAAAGTAGCGTATGATATTTGAATTAATGAACGATCAGGGTTGAGTTTGTATCTGCATATCTATTCTGAAGTCTGGGTTAGTTCTGATATTCTGGTTACAGTGGTCTCACTTTTCTGTTTGAAGTATGGGGCAAAGTATGTTTGTTGATGTTATGAAGGGTTGTGTTGAAGCTGTTTGATCCAGTATGAAAATTGATGAAACATGGTCTGCAGTAGGTCTGAAGGTTGAAGCCTTCAGTATGGAAGTAGAATCTTTCAGCCAGTAGAAACTGGTGTTGAAATCAGGGGGTCGAAGTTCCCTTCCAGGAGAGGCTGGAGCTCCCTTCCAGTTGCAGTTGGAGAACAAGAGAAGGTTGCAGCCTTTTGCAGGTGGGTGCCTGCGTGCTGGTATGAGTCTGCACCAGTAAAAAATTGTAAGAAGGTTTTTTTATAATAAATATTGAAGACAGAGACGACAACAGCGGTGGTTTTCTCCCGAATTGGGTTTCCACCTACTGGTGTTCATGTGTGTTTCTTATGTTTGATGGTCTATTCTGTTATTACTGCACATGCTTACTGCTTACTAAACATCTGGTGAATAAATGATGCAATGATTTAAGTAAAGAATTAAAATACATAATAAGATCTCTGAGCATATGCGAGTTTCCTTAAGGATATCCGCATGTATACACGAGTTGTTTTCAGTAAAGTAGCGTATGGGTTTTTGAGAAAGAAAAAGAAAAGGTTTTATCAGTCAGCTCTAAATGCGAGTTCAACCCCCCCCCCCCCTCTCAAACATTTTCCAACAATTTTGATTGATTTGGGTATTATGAAGAACCAAGATTTAGGACGGGTTGCAATAGCAGTGTTCTTCAGCCACTTTTACTTCAGGGAAGCTTGGAGAGCCATTAGGGCCATGAGGGAAATGGAGTTGTATTGGGCTGTACTTCATTGTTTGAAGTGAAACAAAAGCCATTTTTAGCTTATTTCTGCATTTTGAATTCAATTTCATAGTTTTTTTCTTCCTGTTTATTCATATTTATCATTGTATAACCAATTTGAGAAACTTAATAGAACAAGGACATGCCCATTGGGAGCCTTGGACCCAGCAGATGTAGCCCAGGAGGGGTGAACTGCCTCATCATGTTGCTATGTTATGTTATGGTGACATTTATCTGCTGTGTATTTCTGATTTAAGATGTTAAACAGTAAATTTAATTAACATTCCCTCACACATAAGACTCAGAAACCTCATCAAAACACTTTGTTTAACTTGCAAGACATGAAGAATACTTTGCACACTTAATTTAATGGAAATGGATACTTTGCACAACATTTTCAAATACTTCCATTTTCAGATCAATGGGATGATTGATGGAGATCATAGTGAAGATGAAGGAACTAGTAGCAACACCAAGGGTCACAACCATGATGAAGACACTTCTAAAACCACCATCACTCCTCTTGCATGCACATACCACAGAGGACCAAGGCAAGTGTTTTTTGCCTCCAAAAGGCAAGGGAACTTACCATCTGCATCAACTCCAAGGCTTGAAAAGGGAAAAGAGAAGATGGAATAGGTTAAGAAAGGTAATAAAAGCAAGCTATCTACTCAAAAACATCAATTCATTGACCTAGACAATGATACTGGAGATAAGGAGATGGCCACTAGACTGCTACTCCAAAGCAAGGATGCACAAATCAAGGAGTGGGAGAGGGATTTTGGTATGGCCCAATACATCATTCAGTATTATAAGAATGATCATAATCACTTCAAAAAGATAAAAATAGGTCTTGCACTCCAAAAAAAGATGACAAAGTACTATGCCATGAAACACAAGCTTGTTTGTGCCAAACTGAAGGAAACCATCCTTGAGGCCCAAACCATAAAGGAAGTGAAAGAGCATGACATACTTGGAGTTTTTGCTGAGACTTCTCAACAATTTTCCAACACCCCTTAAGGGAGGTCTTTAATACCCCTTAAGGAATTTTTGTTTTTTGAGATTTTTAAGGCTCATTAGCGCAGTGCCACTGGTGCTACGCTAATACATGGAGAATCTTCAGGAGGAGAACTTGAAATTTTTGGACTTCTCAAACCTATTACAATATTCTCACCAAGTTTCAGATGATTTGGAGCAGTTTTGACCCCTCAAAAGGTCAAAAACCCCCTTTTTTTCACCTTTCTGCCACTGTTTTAAGCTTGGAGCTGCACAAATGACAGTCTTGGGATTTTTGACTTTTTGACTAGGCTATATGAGCTGGATCAGGGAGATAAAAGAATTTTTTGAAATTAGACGCATCAGGATTTACAATGAGCCATCACGGAGCCCAATCCGACATTGAGAAGGGGTCCAAAACTTGGTTGCAAAAGACCATATTTTCTGCTAAAAGTGGCACTGTGCAAATGGAATGTTTAGTGTGTTTTGGACCAAAAGTCAAAATAACAAACTCATTTATTGAAAAATCATTTTTTGTATTTTTTGAAGCAAATCACTCTAGGATTAGGTGCAAGAAGTCGTTTTAGCATTTATTTCTTGAGATATTTTGTGCCTTGGGCCTTGCATGGTCTCTTAGGCATAAATGACATTTATGGATGATTTTGACATTTTCCAACCCTGTCTAAGGTTTTTTCCCTCCTTTTCTGAGTTAAATAGAGCATGAGGGATTCATTGTAAATGTTGGCATCTGATGAGCTTTGAGAGCAATACATGGTTTTTATGAGCTTGGAGAAGAAATTGGCGTTGTGAAGTTTATAAATGGCTTGTTTAGATTGATGATAGAGAAGCTTGTTTGCAAGACTCCTAAGCTTGGTTAATGGTGATGTATTCTTAATTTGTTTATGTTTTCTTGTTATCATTATGTTTCATTCTTTTTTTTTTTTAATAGAATAGAAAAGTATAGGTTGAGAAATGCTCATTGAAGCACCTTAGTCCTCCTGCCTTCTATTGCCTTGATGTTTTCCTCTGTTGGGTGTGTTTAAGGAATTCTTAGCTACTCCTTAAGCCTCCTTATGCTTGATTTTTTCATCTATGGATTAATATGCTAGTTTAAAACTATGATTCATGGTAAGCCCTGCTTATTTGATGCTATCTAAACTCTGTCTTGAAACCTCTCTTTGAAGTACTGCTTGCTAGGTTAAGTCAAAGAGGTCTTGTTTCGATCTTGCGCTTTGTCCATGCCTATCAGTTTGCCTCAGAGTTCTTTGTAGCTTGATCAACAATGTCTAGGAGTTCCCTCTTTGATTGATTAAAGTTATTGTGTCATATTATATGTTTTCCAATTCTAAATGTGAAATCACTAAAGTTAGATAAGATTTTCTTGCTTTCTTTGTTTCATTGAAATTTTTATCTTGGATATCTATTTTTTTAAGTATTGTCATTGAGTAAATGGTTTGCCCTATCTCATGATTAGTATATTTTCTTATCATATTTGAGACCTTCTTGTTTATGGGTATATGACAAAGGATACTTCACTGCCCTACCTTGTTTTTCCCAAACTTAATGTCCATTTCACTTCACTCATGACCTTAAGGATCTATTGAACACACTAGATTGGCCCTGTAATGCACTCTGATTCATTATTGAGATATCCATGACTTTTATTGACTCCATAGCCCAATGATTCAAAGACCTCTCACTCCACCTATTCTACCTGTTCATCTTACCCAAAAAAAATAATCAACAAACCCTACACTTAACAACTAGCCTAAAATCAACCATCTAAAAGCAAACAAGAACACATCCTTTGCATCTAATAGAGAGAGCCCTCTATGAGTCTAGGAAGGCTAGGTCCTAGGACTCCAAAGACTGGTTTCATGTTACCCTGCACATTTGTTCTAGCAATCTGACAAATCACGGGACACTAACATAATGGCGATCACGGTGAGACCTTCTGAGTTAGTGACAAACTAAGTATTCCTTAGATATCAGAAACCCTACAAACACCCTTAAATTGGTATTCAGTTGCTGATGGTGGATAGAAGGCTACCTTAAAATAGTTGAAATCATCCACCTAGTGACTCCACAAACTCTCAATAGACCTAAAGACTCCACTGGAGGAAGAATCCTAAACATGACCAGTCATCCTAGAAAGAAAAAGCACTCAAGCCTAGGTTGGATTCAAAAAATTATTGTTTTTAACTATAACCATGTTCTATCCTACTTTAAGCCTGATCAAGAATACAATTATGAGATCTACAATTATGATGTTCTTTTTTTAACTGAAGAGGAGATAGATCAGCTGATAAACATGCAGCCAACCTCTAATATTTCATATGAACATAAAATTTATATTTATTTTCCTCCTAATCCTAGCTATCACATAGCAAAAAATGGATTTATAGATCAATTCAAAGAGAAACAATCTGATAGTCCAATAGGTGCGGTTGGTAACATTAATTATATTGATGATTCTCCAAGGTTTGATCAATATGTTGATAATGATGATGTTCTCCAAAAAGAATCTAACTTTGCAGATCATTCAACACTTGGTTTTTGGGAGGAAGCTCAGTTTCATCAACTTGAGAAAGGTAGCCAACCAATTCATAACAGCTATGACAGTGATGAGGAAAACTTAGAAAATTTTGAAGAAAATGAAGGCTTGAAAATTGATGATCACAAGAAAGTTGCTGCACTTATTTCTCAGGAAGATTTGTTACCAAGGAGTGCTCCTACTCATCAATGTGGTGGTTTTCACACAGAAATCCACCCACTCTATCAAAACCCATCAGGTTTGCTAAAGGATAACATTGCAATCTATGATGAGTCCACCAGTTTAGATGATCATGAGGAAGGGGTAGATTTTCTTCCCCAAAGGAGTCCCAAGCTCAACCAAGTGGAGGAAGAAGTAGTCCTGGATCAAGCTTATTTACCAAATCTTCACATTCAGGTATTATTTCAATATCCCTTTGTTGATTTGTTAAAAACATTTGAAGAGGGAGTAAATCGTGTCAAGATCACTTTGTTGCAAAGTGTAAGAAAAATTTTAGGTACTATTGTTCAAACACAAGTAAGGTGGGAGTGGCCTTTTAATTTTGTCAGCACCCTCAAAGAGTTGAACCAAGATCCCTCATGCAATCATCTGCTTGATTGGCTGTATTGGAAAAGAGAGTTCATTAGCTGAATGTATATTATGTAAAAATTAGATTAGGATAGATAGGCATGCAAATAAGCTCAACCTTTGAGCATCTTTTAGTTATATATTGTTTTGAAAATGAAAACACAAAAACAGAGAAAAGGTGAAAAAAGAGGGCAGATTTGAAAAGAGGTACAGCCCCATACCCAAAAAAAAATAGTAATGATGAAAGTGTGCAAGCCTAAATGCCACTCCTTGTGCCAAAAAAGGTCTTGTTTCAGTCATCTAGCCTAATCATGGCTGAAACATGTTTCCAATTTATTGTTGATAAGTTAGTGAAAGATAGCTGGTCAAATCATTCAAACTTGACTTGTCAAAAGATAGATTAGGAAAGAAAGATACTGGTTCCGCATGCTTAAAACAGAACCAAGGAGAAAAATGGGGATGAATAGCAAATGATATATCACAACCCTTATTTTTTCTAAGTCTTATTTTGTACAAAAATAATATTTGTGTGCAGCTTGTTCTTATGCTAGAAACCCATGGTAAGTCAGACTGCCAAATCCTAATTTACACCATGCTTTCAATTTCATGTTTATAGCTTAGTGAATGCATCCTGTCGAATAGCTTAATCTTGACAGCTGAGTAGTCTAGGTAGATAGTTTGTTTTGCTTTCAAAAGAAGAAAATGTCAAGGGTTTGCTAGCCCAAATGCACCCAAGGAAAAAAAAATGTTAGGAAAGTAGGTTGGGTAGGTAGAGATGAAGCTGATCTAATCATGTTTTTCAGATTTATTAAGATCACAACTCCAAAGCAAGCATCATCAAGTGAATAGAGGTAAAAAGCTTCCCAATGGATGAGGCACTAGTCTCCATAAAAACCAGAGATTTGAGAGTTCTGGACACCTCCTGAAAAGGAGCTGCCCTCCCCAAGTGGAGCCACTGTTAGTCATCAGTAATTTTTTCTTTTGTAGATGACAAAATGCTTATCCTAGATTTCTAGAAACAAAGTTCATGAACATTGTGAGTTCTATAAATCTCACTTCCTTCATTATCCTTAGGATAATTTTTTCACTATTTCATCATCCCATCATGTCAATCTCAACTCACCCATCCTAGAAAACCCATCATGGGCTCATGTCAAACATTTTGTGTATGTTTTGGTCACCTTTGGCCTCAATCCTTTGTTTTGTTTTGCCTAACCCCTCCACTAATACCTAGGGCCACCAATCAACTATCTCTCTTATATCCCCAGAAATGCCTCAAGCATTGATGGTCTCAAAACTATCTCTGTATATTCTTAAGATAAATCAAGAACTTTGGATTTTGGATCTTCAATACATCAGTCTATTAAAAAATCTATTTTACACTTGATGACCTCAAAGCCAAGTTTTTCAGTCAAACGCCAAGTCCAAAGAACTTTCCACTAGGTCACCTAGGGTTTCATAGGTCATGGGGTTGACTTGGTGTTCTAAAATCTCTGTTTTTCCTGTGTAAAGAGGTTGCACTCAAAGAACAAGAAGGTCAAGAAATTTGATCCAAAACTGACCAAAAAAAACCTTCAAGGAAGGCCTCCTTGGCCAAAGCACAAATTTTGCAAGGGAAAACTGCCCTTGTTTACATTTCTGCAAAAAATGATTAAGTTGGTCATCAGCGTAAAAATAGGTAAGGTAATAAGATGAATCCTCACAAGAATACATCCACAGAAAAGAGAAAGGCAACATGCCTATGTTTAAACAGAATCAGGGTTTTGTGATTGATTGACAAGAAAATATTGCCAAGAAAAGAAACAACACAAGGACCACCAGGACAGAAGACACAACAACACAATCAAGGATGCATTGAGGTTTTTCAGAAATAATAGATGAACTTGAAAGGGCTATAGAGAACTTAGAAGACAACACTGCTTATTCTTCTCTAACAACCTTGAAACCTAAGATTTTGAAAATGTAGACAAAACAGGTCAAATAAAGATGATAAGTCCTCCTTCATGAACAACAGAAGGCATTTAAAGGATATCCAACATGCCCTCTAGGGTTTTTCAAAACAACACTACTTCACTACACCGAAGAGAGAGATGGTAAAGAATATCAATATGAGGGAGCCCTAGCTTTTAAAGGTATAGTTAAAGGTTTTCAAAATGGTCAAGACAAAGAAAGCATGAGGTAAAGTGCCTTGGGAGGAAATCATGTTGAGCATAAGTCACTATTGAGAAAGTCATATGTCAAACTCCAAAAGGGACTAAAATACCAAAAACCCTGTGTTATGGCACCTGCAGAAATCATAAGTGGCCAAGGGAAAAACATGGTAAAACTTATGCGCACATCCTTGCTAAAAAGACCTCACTGTCAAAAATATTAGTAAAAGGTGAGGAACACCTGTTTTAAGTCTATTGCACTCAAAATTTCCTAAGAGGAATGAGGAAATGATTTCAGTTTTTCAAAAGGGATAGTTTGGACAATCCCCAAAGTTTCAAAGCCAAAAATGGCCTCTTCATACTTCAGTACACCGTTACCCAGAGAAAATTACTTGAGAAAAGTTTTGGGCACTTGCAAAAAGGGTCAAGGAGACATTAGTGAAATCATAAAGTAACCCAAAGCTAACATAATAAAGGTGGGTTTATAAGTTTAATTAATCTCTCTCAAGGGGTTTTAAGGTGTTTTAATTTCATTTTTAAACTAACTTAGCAGTTGGTGAAGAAAAGAAGGCTTCATGAGAAAAACATATTTTTTCTGACTATTTCTGGGAAAATTGGTCTGGCGTTGCACAAATCACTGATGCTACGCAAATACAGGCCGCCGCTGCGCTAACTTGTCCTCCACCCATTCAAAATTGCACTGAGTTGCACTAATCAGGCCCAGCATTATGCAAATCTCAGGCGTTGCACAAATGCGGGCCCGACTCGCCCGGAGACCGGAAGACACTACCCCCTCCTGGTGCTGCGCTAACCATCGTGTAGGTCTGTCGGCGCTGCGCAAATGGGCTGACCCGACAACTCGGGTAGGGCGTTGCGCAAATGTAGAGAGCCTTCAAAAGGAAAAATCTCTTGCCCTTTTTCAATTTTTAGTCCTCCATTCACCTCGAAGATCTGTAGAAGAGCCAAGAATTGGTAAGTGGCCTTTTTTCCTTTTCCCCAATCAAATTTTCAAGTTACTTTTGGTCTTTTTTTTACTTTAAATTTAAAACCCTAGGTCTTACATACAAATGAGCCTTTGTGTTTAAAACCTCCTTAAAACCAGTTTGATGCCATGTGAGGGTAACTAAGTGAGTTAAGGTGGTTTCCATACACCTTTGATAAAAACCTCCTTAGGCTCCAAGGTAACTAAACCCTAGCAACCTTAGCCTCCACATCACTCATTCATAAAAATAGACTTCATCATCATCTTCACCTTGTTTCATCAAGCCCTAATTTGTAAACCAACATCTCCTATCACCATGTCAGGAGTTGAGAACAACAGTGGTAGTAATAAAGGTCAAAGGCCTTTGAGACCAAAACATAAGGGAGATAGTCATGACAGTCATGAAAGTTGTCATTACAGTCATGACACTAATCAGCATCCTAGTGAACATGAGAATGACAGCAGTGCAGGTGATGATGAATAAAAAGACCCTAGTGATGAACAAAACCAAAGTGAAGAAAGTGCAGGGGCTGATAGTCCTAATGAAGACCAATGCTACAACAAAGAAGGCAGCAAGGAAGGTAAGGATGATGATGGTGTTGAAGGTCAAAGCAACAATCAAACAGATCATGGGATGATTGGTGGAGATCATAGTGAAGATGAAGGAACTGGTGGCAACACCAAGGGTCACATCCATGATGAAGACACTTCTAAAACCACCATCACTCCTCTTGCATGCACATACCACAAAGGACCAAGGAAAGTGTTTGCTACCTCCAAAAGGCAAGGGAACTTTCCATTTGCATCAAATCCAAGGCTTGACAAGGGAAATGAGAAGATGGAACAGGTTAAGAAAGGTAAGAAAAGCAAGCTATCTACTCAAAAACCTCAATTCATTGACCTAGACAGTGATACTGAAGATAAGGAGATGGCCACTAGACTGCTACTCCAAAGCAAGGATGTACAAATCAAGGAGTGGGAGAGGGATTTTTGTATGGCCCAAAACATCATTTAGTATTATAAGAATGATCACAAACACTTCAAGTAGATAAAAAGAGGTCTGGCACTCCAGAAAAAGATGACAAAGTACTTTTCCATGAAACACAAGCTTGTTTGTGCCAAACTAAAGGAAGCCCTCCTTGAGGGCCAAACCCTAAAGGAAGAAAAATATCATGAAAGCCTTGGATTTTGGCTGAGGATTCTCAATAGTTGTCCAAGACCACTTAAGGGAGGTCTCAGCCAATTTTGAGCCAATTTGGAGCAATTTTTGTTTTTTGAGATTTTTAAGGCTCATTAGCGCAGCGCCACTGGTGCTACACTAATACATGGAGCATATTCAGGAGGATAACTTGAAATTTTATTACCTCTCACACCTAGTACATTATTCTCACCAAGTTTCAGATGATTTGGAGCAGTTTTGACCCCTCAAAAGGTCAAAAAACCCCTTTTTTCACCTTTCTGCCACTGTTTTAAGCTTGGAGCTGCACAAATGACAGTCTTGGGATTTTTAACTTTTTGACTAGGCTATAGGAGCTGGATCAGGGAGCTACAAGAATTTTTTGAAATTAGATGCATCGGGCTTTACAATGAGCCATCACGGAGCCCAATCCGACATTGAGAAGGGGTCCAAAACTTGGTTGCAAAAGACCATATTTTCTGATAAAAGTGGCACTGCGCAAATGGAATGTTTAGTGTGTTTTGGACCGGAAGTCAACAAAACAAATTCATTTATTGAAAAATCATTTTTTTGTATTTTTTGAAGCAAATCACTCTAGGATTAGGTGCAAGAAGTTGTTTTAGCATTTATTTCTTGAGATATTTTGTGCCTTGGGCCTTGCATGGTCTCTTAGGCATAAATGACATTTATGGATGATTTCGACATTTTCCAACCCTGTCTAAGGTTTTTTCCCTCCTTTTCTGAGTTAAATAGAGCATGAGGGATTCATTGTAAATGTTGGCATTTGATGAGCTTTGAGAGCAATACATGGTTTTTATGAGCTTGGAGAAGAAATTGGCGTTGTGAAGTTTATAAATGGCTTGTTTAGATTGATGATAGAGAAGCTTGTTTGCAAGACTCCTAAGCTTGGTTAATGGTGATGTATTCTTAATTTGTTTATGTTTTCTTGTTATCATTATGTTTCATTCTTTTTTTTTTTTAATAGAATAGAAAAGTATAGGTTGAGAAATGCTCCTTGAAGCACCTTAGTCCTCCTGCCTTCTATTTCCTTGATGTTTTTCTCTGCTGGGTTTGTTTAAGGAATTCTTAGCTGCTCCCTAAGCCTCCTTATGCTTGCTTGTTTCATCTATGTATTAATATGCTAGTTTACAAATATGATTCATGGTAAGCCCTGCTTATTTGTTGCTATCTAAACTCTGTCTTGAAACCTCTCTTTAAAGTACTGCTTGCTAGGTTAAGTCAAAGAGGTCTTGTTTCGATCTTGCCCTTTTTCCATGCCTATTAGTTTGCCTCAGAGTTCTTTGTAGCTTGATCAAAAATGTCTAGGAGTTCCCTCTTTGATTGATTAAATTTATTGTGTCATCTTATATGTTTTCCAATTCTAAAGGTGAAATTACTAAAGTTAGCTAATATTTTCTTACTTTCTTTGTTTCATTGAAATGTTTATCTTGGATATTTATTTGTTTAAGTATTTTCATTGAGTAAATGGTTTGCCCTATCTCAAGATTAGTATCTTTGCTTATCATATTTGAGACCTTATTTTTTATGGGTATATGACAAAGGATACTTCACTACCCTTTGCCCTACCTTGTTTTTCCCAAACTTAATGTTCATTTCACTTCACTCTTGACCTTAAGGATCTATTGACCACACTATATTGGCCCTATAATGTACTCTGATTCATTATTGAGATATGCATGAATTTTATTGACTCCATAGCCCAATTATTCAAAGACCTCTCACTCCACCTATTCTATCTGTTGATCTTACCCAACCAGAACAATCAACAAACCCTACACTTAACAACAACCCTAAAATCAACCATCTAAAAGAAAACAAGAACACATCCTTTGCATCTAATAGAGAGAGACCTCTCTGAGTCTAGGAATGCTAGGTCCTAGGACTCCAAAGACTGGTTTCATGTTACCTTGCGCATTTGGTCTACCAATCTGCCAAATCACGAGACACTAACAACTAGTAAGGAAAAGAAGGGGAAGGGAAATAAATCCTATTCCAAATCTGAGACCAAAAAAAAAGGAAAGAAGTGTGACATGTCTAGAGTGAAATGTTTTCACTGTCATGAGCATGGAAATTATCCTACTATTTGTCCACAAAAGAAGAAGAACAAAAATAAGGCTTTAGGATCTGCAACAGGTGATGCTTTAGCTTCACAGTTCAAGTTGGACTTCTCACTCATCACATGCATGGTGTCTAGTGAGATGGGATTAGTGTGGTACTTGGATAGTAGTGCATCTTTCCACATGACGAGAGACAAAGAACTCTTTATTAGCTTGGAGGAGAAGGATCTTTAGATGCACATCGAGATGGGTGATGACGGGAGGTATAGTGCTACGAGGATTGGTACAGTTACTTTCCAGAGACAGTCAGGTAAACCTTTCTTATTAAAAGATGTCATGAATGTACCATGCTTGAAAAATAATTTAGTTTCAGTTTCTAAGCTGGAGGATAGAGGATATGATGTGGTTTTCAATGAAGGGAAAGCATTCCTTCGTAACAAAGCCATAGGATAGGTTAAGAAGATTATGGTTTGTGTGAAGAACCTCTACAAACTTGATGTAGATGGTTGCGAAACATTATAATTGAGTAAAGCAGACAGAGTGGTGAGCCAGGACGAGGGTGAGTTATGGCACAGGATATTGGGCCATCTACACCACAACGCTTTTAAGGTCATGCAACAGACTTCTACGGGACTTCCAAAGGGTAATCTTGCAAAAATAGATACATGCAAGGGATGTACCATGGGGAAGTATAAAAAGGCCAATTTTCAAGAGAAGGAGAACCGAGCAGCGTAAATTCTTCAGAGATTTCACTCAGATGTGTGTGGACCATTCTCTACAACTTCTACAACAAATCACAGGTATTATGTGAATTTTTTTTATTATTTTTCTATAAAGTGGTGGATCTACTTCATGTAGAAGAAAGATCAGACGTTCTGAAAATTTTGTGAGTTCAAAGCACTGGTTGAGAAAGATACAGGGAAGAAGGTGAAGGCTCTAAGGAGTGACAATGGTGGTTATTACATCTCCAATGAATTCAAGAACTTATGTGCCAAAGAAGGAATTCAGAGAGAGTTGATTGCGCCTCATAACACACAATAGAATGGGGTTGCAGAAAGAAAGAACAGAACAATTGTGGGTGCGACACGAACTATGTTACATGATCAGGGCCTACTGTTTCATCTATGGGCAGAGGCATGCGACACAACGATATTTGTGCATAACTGTAGTATTCATCAGATAATTTGCATGAGTACACCAGAGGAGGATTTTTATGGTAAGAAGCCTGATGTTTCATATTTTAAATTTTTTTTCTCATCTGTCTATTTCCATGTGACCAAAGATTCCAGAAAGAATATAGAACCAACAACAGATATTGGGATATTTGTGGGGTACATTGATACTCCCTACAACTATCGGGTGTATTTTCCGAAAAATAGGATGACAGTTGTCAAACGAGATGTAAAATTTGATGAGGAGAAAGCCATGTGATTGTCCCTTGAGAGGGAGCTTGATTTGCATGCTGACGAGGAACTCTTGGTTCCAAAGGATCCTCAATATGTAGAGAAGCCACATGAGGAGGATAATGGAGGGGAAAAAACCACTCATGCAGAGGCATCCACCAGACATGGTAGGAGGGGCACCATAGAGGCTGAGAGATTGAGACTTGATGCGACATAACATGTAGGAGCACCTACATTGCAGCGTAGACAAAGACAATCACCAGATAGGTATACTGGATACATGGCTCTTATGAGAAAGAGTATTGTGACATAACCATTCTATTTTGAGGAAGCAGTGCAACAACCAACTTGGGTTGATGCCATGGTTGAGGAGTATGACTCCATCATCAGGAATAGTGCATGGGATGTTGTCCCAAGACCAGTCAGGAAGTCAGTGGTTGGATCTAGATGGATCTATAAGGTGAAGCAGGCAACATATGTGAGTGTGGAGATGTAAAAGGCTAGATTTGTAGCTAGAGGATTCTCACAGGTTGAAGGGATTGACTATGAGGATAATTTTACACCAGTTGCACGGTACTCATCGATTAGATCTATCCTTGCACTCTCAACGCAAATAGGTTTGCAGATACATTAGATGGATGTGAAGACTGCATTTCTCAATGGAGGTATTGAGGAAGAAGTGTACATTGAGAAGCCATAAGGCTTTGAGACCTTTAACAGGGAATCACATGTGTGCAAACTCAAGAGAGAACTGTATGGGCTGAAGCAAGCACCTCGTGCTTGGTACACCAGGATTGACATCTATTTCACCGAGTTGGGCTTCACAAAGAGTGAACGGATGTGAACCTCTACCAGATTGTGGTTTATGGTAAGCTTTTGATTATCGTACTTTACGTTAATGATATTATTCTGATAGGTGATGAGCAGGTCACAAATTCTTGCAAAGAAGATCTTGTAAGAGAGTTTGAGATGAAGGAAATGAGATTCCTTCACTATTTCCTTGGTTTGGAGATATGGCAGCAAGATGGGGAGCTATTTGTTTCTCAAGGCAAGTATGCCAAAGAGATTCTGAGGAAGTTCCACATGGAGAGCTATAAACCCATGGAGACTCCTCTTGCAGGAAATTGGAGGAAGGAGGATGCTACTTCAAGTGAGGTAGTGGACGCTACTGTTTATAAGCAGCTTGTGGGTTCACTCATGTACTTGGTGAACACACAACCAGACATATGCTACGCAGTTAACCAGCTTAGTCAATCTATGGTTAAGCCGACCAAGCTCTTTTGGAAGGCGGGAAGCATGTCTTGAGATATAACAGGGGCACTACAAATTATATATTATGGTACAAACAGACAGAGGGAGTGAATCTTCAAGGCTTCAATGATACCGATTGGGCAGGTAGTCCATCATACAGGAAGAGCACATCAGGAGGGCTCTTTAGCATATGATCGACAACAGTTTCTTGGTACAAAAAGAAGCAGAGATCAGTTGCATTCAGTTCAGCTGAGGCAGAGTACATGGCAGCCAGTTAGGTGGCATGTGAGGCCATCTGGATGAGGAAGATACTTATTGGTTTTTTTTTTATCAGATGGATCCGACGGTGATACATTGTGATAAACAGATTTTCATAAAACTCTCTGTTAATCCAGTATTCCATGATCGGTCCAAGTATATTGTTGGCTTGAGGGGTCCTGACCCAAGTTCAGAGGTTAAGGTTTGCCAACAAACCCCTATACTACTGGCCCTTTTGGCAATGACCTACTTTCGCAGGCCAAGGTCTCACCCGAAGTAGTATGGGAGGGTGTTAGAACTAGGTTTCCGCACCCTGGGAGAGAGCAGGTAATTAAGGCAGATCGGCGTTGTAACTATCATATTCACACAGATCAATTCTATTAGCAGGCTTCTAACAGTATAATCAACAATTAATCATAACAAAGCTACTAGCATTAATAGATCTGATCAATACATTCGCATCCACGTGCATATTAGAAATTACTATCACAGAACATTATAATCACAGCTAATTCCTAAATCCTAGATACATTCGCAGCTTAAATAAATAACACAGATGCACTTCAGTAATAAACACGATCAATCCAGATATCATAAAGATACTTCAAATATATTTCACATTCATTAGTATCCAAAACCCGATTACAACCCAAAACACAGCCCGTGCACAGAGCCAGCGGGGTCCGCACATATCAGGACTGAGGATCTCCGTGCACACAGTTAGCAGGAGTCCTTACCCAAACAACCCAAAAAAAATCTCAACGATCTGCACGTAGCATCAATCTTACTTATGCTTACCTACTAGACCTAACTATCTATCTATTTATATCATCGTATCCTTTGCTATCCTATGGTCCCAAAACCATGGTTTGCGGACCCTAAAGCTACCCTTTAACCCATTACAAAACATTGGGGGCTTTGACCCGCCCCAAAACCCCTACGCAAGACTGAATATTACAAAATTATATCAAAAACAGAGTTTATGGAACCCCATTCCAATAGGCCCCCAACACAATATTGTGACTCGTCCCGAGTCATAGTGGCTGTGGGGTTTGCATCTTCCCCTGAAGCTTCTTGATCACATCAACTAGAGGGGGAACCACTCCTTCACTCTGTGCAGCAGTGTTCTATGAAATATCCACCAACTTCTGCAAAGTTGGACCTTTAGTAGTAGGAGTGGCACTTTCCAGGGCCTAGTTCAGTTGGTTAACTGCAACATCCACTTCCTGTGATAGCTTGAGGGCTTCATTGGCCCATGGCTTGAGGTGGTCACTGAGAAGCTTATTCTTGTGGCAGAGCTCTTTGATGTCATCTCTAAGTGTGTGGCTGGTATGAAGTCATGCCAGGCATTGAGTGGGGATCAACGTGGACATAGTAGCTTCGAGTTGTTCAAAATCTTCCTCCTTCTAGCGCAGTTCTTGAGTAAACTCGTGCAGGAGAGGATCACGCTGCACCTTAGACCACATTTGCATAGCTGTCTCCAAAAAGTTTGTGTCTTGTGCAATTTTAGCTGTAATGGAATTTGTAGCTTCAGTGACCAGTGCAATGCGCTGGGCTTGTACCTCAGGTGGAGTTTCTGGCTGCAATTTTGTAATATTCCCAATTAACCCAAGCTAATGGGAATATACAATTTTGTCTCAATATTTTGTTTCATGAATACAAGTGTAAAGGAGGATCAATAAAACTCCTAATTAGCAAAATAAATCAATGCCACATGTGAACATGGACAAATCTGGGCTATTTACATAAGCACACTTAGGTGTGAATGTATGTGCACAAGGATTGATTTTGGTTAAGAGAATATTAGCGATGTTTTCTCATTTGGTATCCTATTTTGGACATAGGTGTACAATGTGAATGGTGATTTAGAATTGAGACACAGATCCATGGACAATCATAGTTATGTGGAACATATGGTTAATTATGATTTATGGATGATACATGATTTGTATGATTATATGTGCATAATCTCATACTAAGCATGATGTGGCAGGGGACTTGGTCATTGCCAACAGGGATGCTCAAGTTATGAATGACTGCAGAAGTCATTTCTCCAAAACCAAAATGATTGTGGAAGTCATGCACAATATTTGGTAAAATTTGAATAAGTTAATTATGAAATTCATTTGATTTATTTGATCAATGAGATTGTGATGTGTGCAGGTCTTGGAAGAAGACCTTACCAACGAACCATCAGATGGGTAAAAGTTTACAATCAGTACCTTAAGGTGAAACGCGGAGTTTCAAAGCAGAATAGATGCCATTGAAATTAGGGCGCGGAGTCCTAAATCCATGAAATATAAAGACGTGGAGTCTTGGATATATGATAAAAGGATTAGGATGCGGAGTCCTAAATCCATGAAATATAAAGACGTGGAGTCTTGAATATATAAGGAAATGTTTGGGGCGCAGAGTCCTGAATATTTAAAAAGATCAAGGTGTGGAATCTTGGATCTTTAGAGTAGATCAGGGCGTGGAGTCCTCAATCTACTAAGGCATGAAGATGCATACAATAGGGGTGTGGAATCCCTATTATTCGGAAGAAAAATACCACTCATGGGCAACTCGTAGATGAATTTCCTTAATAATCTAATTCCTAACAATTTTGGAGTGACTTTCTAAAAATAGAAAGTCATGTCTACCATTTCAAGTATGACTTTCCAAAAATAGTAAATCACTTCCAATCAATGGGTAAACAAGTATACTTGAAGGAAAATCACTTAAATTATGATTAATCAATTGTAATAGTTCAATCTCGACTTAATCCTCAATATTATTAATATTATTAATATTATTATTATCTTTTATGAGACTATGATATTATTATTAAAAAGAAATTATATCTCCTCAATCACTTCACATCTCTCTCCTTCATGACTCATGGCTCTATGTAACTCTCTCTATTTTAAATATTATATTACACTCTCTCTTGTGCACTCATCAAGGAATGTCATATTCCTCTTACACTCATTAAATATATGTCATAAAATATTCTTACACTCATTAAATATGTGTCATAAAATATTCCTCTTACACTCACTTTAATGCATATGTTACACTCTCCTTAAATAAGGCATGCATACCTCTCCTTAAATAAGGCATGCATACCTCTCCTTAATGGCATAAGTTACACTCCTCTAAAAGGAATACAATGCATGCATATTACTCCTCCTTTATGACAAGAATTTGTTGCTCATCCTATATATGAGTCTCATGTATTCTCATTTGGGAGGAGGAGGTAATGCCAAGAGTGGAAGAGACTTGAGGAATATTGTGAGAGGGAGAGATATGGAGAGTATCCAATTACTTCCAAAACAAAAATCTGAATTTCTTACTAATCTACTAAGTATCTATTGAGGTTGAACATGAGTGGTATTTAGAGGAAGTGAAAACTATCTTCCTTAGTTTTCCTTGCATCTCTCTCTCTACTGCTGTATTTTGGTACTGTTTGTGAGCTTTTACAGCTCAGGGGTTCCAGGGGGAGGAGTTCTCCCTGGATATGGTTGGGTGGAAAACAGGATGGTTCAAATGAGTTGGTTAAGGGATCGAAGGTGGATCATATTCTCAACGATTGGAGCTGAATATCTCTTTAGGTATAATTTCCATTTTCCTAAAATTATAGTATAGATTTAGCATAAAATAAAAGGTAGACATTTAAATTGTTGTAAGAATCTAATTTTGGTTTAGGCTTATGTTATCGAAAATATTATTGATTAGTTAAAAATGAAGACTAGATCAATCTATATGTATGGATGTTTAGATCTCAATATTGGAGTTATTATTGGTATAGTTTATGGTACTAATCTTGGTATTGTAGCATTTGAGAAAGGAAAGCCAAATATTGTTGAAGGTAATTTCAATAAATAAATTTCAAAGGACTTGGGTAAGTATTTCATGATTTATGGTTTTGTTTCAAGTAATTAATAGATGCATGTTTTATAAATGGTTTTAGGATAGTTTGCAAAGTGTTTGACAAAATCTATGAATGAGTAATGTTATAAATTTATTTATGCATGAATAAGTGCTAACTTGCAGAAGTAAGAAAATGGACATGTACCCAAAATATGCTTGGAGGAATTACAGAATCAACCCTTAAAAGAAAATGCAAAAATAATGGCAATTAAAGTATAGTTTGGAAGATCAAATGCTTGAGGTAAGTTGGAGATAAATTTTAGTTATGGCTTATGTTTCATATTCTTCAATGTTTTGTTATTCAAGTTGTTGTAATAGTACTATCAGAATTTTGATAGAAAGCCTTAATGGCTGTAGCATTCAGGGCTTCCATGTGTTTGTTAAATTGTAGCAATTGGTGCAAAAAGCTTGTCACTCAAGTCAAATGAATTAGCTTGTGGGTGGTAAAATGTTTCAAGAACTCATATGGTGGATTTAGAAATGTGTGATTTCAATGAGCATATATTAGTAGCATGAATCTGGGTTGTTTTTCCTCATGTAGAGGTGTGGCTGTAAGTTTTCATTCCATATGTTTGACAAAAGTCATAAATGAAACATTTAGGCTATAAATTTTGTTGTTTTAAAGAATCGCATTTCTGGGCGTCCCTGTTGCGATTCAGCTCCACTTCAGGGGGTATCCATACCACTAGGCCATTTCACCCCACGTTTGATTCCAAAAGTCAAGGTTTCGGACATCAATTCACAAATCTGCTCTGTTTTGCAGATTTGCTGTTACATGTAGAATCGCCTATTGTTTGTCTTGCTGTTTGGTTCTTTTTATATTGGAACTGCCTGATAATTTATAGTGATGAATCTGATTTAGGCTAACCACTTGGAAATTGTTTTTAAAGTATGAATGGTTAATAATTTGAAAATTTAAATAACCATATGGCAACTTGTTTTATGACTGCCAACTATTTGTCAAAATTCCTCAATGGTTGTACCTTACAACATTGTGAGCTATGTTTGAAATTTCTAAATATTTATATTCATTGGTATAGATTCAACAATGAATATGGCTGATAGTCTACTAATATCTTAAGTTCAATTATTGGCACTACTTACCAAAAAAAAAAAAAAGTCATGCAACGTTGGATTCATGTTAGCTAATTATTGTGAAAACACCTTAAAGAGATAATGGTTGTAAGTGTTTGACGAAATGCCTCAATGGTAGTACATTTCATGCTTGTAAATTGGTTTTCATAATGTTCAATGGTTGCATCTAATTACGTTTATGAACCGTCCATAAAACAAAAGGCTTAAGTTAATTTAAGATTTGCAATCAAGATATTTTTAGTATAATAACTCATTGAGTTAAAGGGTCTTGCTGAAAATTCAAAATTGCAATAAGTAATTTGTTGCAATATGAGCTCACATATGAATTCCTAAATTATGAGATGCCAACTCTATATAATTTAAATTATCCTATATATAAAAAAATAATAATAATAAAAATAAAATAAAATAAAATAAAGAATAATAATAATAAATAAATAAATAAAAATTAAAATATATATATATATATATATATATCACATTTTGATTTAATATAATATTTCTCTATGATAATTATGGTAGGTAAGGTGGGACCTTACAGTGAAGGAGACTGGAGCACTTGACCAAGTCAACCAGGACCAAATCAACAGCGCTGTCTAGATACAGTGAATATCCTAGAGGTACAACGCAGTTTTAGTTGAAGGCTTCTCATGTGAATGAAGCTAAATCATGAGATGGTTTAGGGTTTGACAAGAATTTCCTCCTATAAGAGGAAGAGGAGGACAATAGAATAAGGTTGTTGATTGTGCATATTTCTGAATATATTTTCTGTTCAGACATATATCATTCTTTTTTGTTTAGCTGAGAATAGTGCTGCTTAGCACTTGGGTGTTCCTATGCAGGAATCCCACCTCTTCCATTGAGGATTTCTTGGAAAAGTCTTGTTGATCTCATCCACTATCAGAAATTTTTCCAAGCTCATCTTCCAACTACAACGCAGATCCTGTTGATGGTTTGGTTGTCCTTGCAAGCTGCAACAAGTGGAGGCTAGATTTGCTCATATCTAGACAATTTCAGGGCCTCTTTTCACTGGGAAATTCTTCTATCACATGAGAAAGAGAGTTCTAAACCTTTGGAGCTGATATTTCAGATCTTGGCATCAGGCCAACCTAGTGCTTCAACCTATAGCACAATTTCCCTTCCAGGATTGCGTTATTTGCAAGAAGGAAGTTGTAGGGTGTTTTGACCCACTTTTTGAGGAGAGATCTCTGGTGCTGGGGCTTTGCCCTTCACTATGGTGATCCATGGATTAGATTACTGATCCATGTTTTGTACAGATCTGATCTGATTCTATTGTAAAAATCTTCAGAAATTTATGAATAATACTGCAGATCTGCTACTTTAGGTCTCCAATCTACTCTCTGTGTTGCATGATTTGATCAAAACCCCAAGGGGATCTTGTAAAGGAAATTTTCTAGTGTACAGATATGAAATAGATATGATATTTTGTACACATATCTGCTCTAGATATAGAGTGTAATATACAGCTGCTGCAGCTCTTATAAATAATGCTGTCAAGCTATTTTGCAATCAATACATGTGTTGCAGCCCTCTTTCTTGAGGAGTTTCTTCTATTTTGTCTTCTACATTTTGTTGTATACTGTAGGGGAATCATTATGGATCTGATTTATTGCTATATATATAAAATTTGATCCCTCTTATTGGTCTCCTACTCATTCTCTCAAAACTGCATTATTTCTAAAGCAGTTTGTTGCATATAGCTGTTGCTCTTCTCTTTGGGTGTTTTCCAGCTATACTAGGTGGTGGGAGGTTTGTTTACCTCACTTATTTTGATTTGTTTTTACTCTCCTTTTGGATATAGACACTAGATCCACTGATCTAAGGGATCCAAAAGCTTCAAACTCATTTCAGTGCACAGATTTCTAAGGAGTGCATTATTTCAATAGGCTTTTCTGTGCATTCCCATTTTGGGATATTACAGTGGTATCAGAGCTCCTTTCTTGGCACAGCCTGTGCTTTCATTGAAGAGCCAAAGCCAATATGACCTCAAAAGAATATGAGCCTCTTACTGACAGAGAAAAGAGGTATCAGAATAGAATCCAAAAGAAATTTGATTACACCAATGATAATCAAGACAAGGTTAAAGCCCCTGAAACTAGAAGTGATAAAGAAGGAGAAGAGTTTGCAAGAACTCTTTTGGTAGCCATGCAATATATTGCTAAAGAGATCAAAGAGATGAGAATAGACAGGCTCAAGGAGTCTCTTAGGAGGTTTCATCCAGGTGAAAGCTCCGGCATGTCTCACCACTGGAATGATCAACCATTGAACCAGCCACAAGCTCCACAACACTCTACTATGCCTACTTTCTTGGCTGTGGAGAATGAAGGACCTCATGATCAAGCATCCCTTGAAGACTATTTTGAAGAATATGAGTCCCAGAATTAGAGATTCAAGGACAAAGTGAGTTTTCAAGAGTTTTGTCACCTCAAGGACAAAAGAAGACCAAGGCATCAGTATAGATATGGTGGATTCACTCAGAATCATGATCGACATTACTCTATGGGAAAATTCTTTTTACCCAAGTTTGATGGGTCATCCACTTGTTCTGCCAAAGCATGGGTAGAAAAGCTGGATATCTATTTTCAATTGAACAAAGTCCCTGAAATGGAAGCTATCAAGATTGTAGCACTACACTTTGAAGGTGAAGCACACAACTGGTGGTTCCATGGGTTGTCTACATTGGGCCATGCCAGTGTAACTACCTATTCTGAATTTACTAGAAGACTGGTGGAGAGGTTTGACAGAAAGGATCTAGAAGCACCTTTCATGAGCCTTGAAAATTTGAAGGAGTCAGGTAATGCAGAATCTTATATCTCAGAGTTTTTGAGATTATCTGTTATGGTTCCTGATCTTTCTGCAACAAGGAGGGTGTACATGTTCATCGATGGATTGGATGAAACTCTGCATGGGTTGGTTAAATATACCAAGCCCATTACATTACATGATGCCATTGAGAGGGCTAGAGACCTTCAATATGCCTTGCCAAAAGCAAAGGCAACCTTTCAGAACAATCCCTCTTACCTTTATAAAGGGAAGGAAGAGAAAGCTGCTCCTTCCAAGGAGAGCTCATTCAAGAAGCCTCTTGATATTGAAGTCTAGAGGGAGCTAAGGAAGAAGAGGCTATGTTTCACTTGCCAAGAATCATGGGCACCTGGAAATAGATGTGATGTTGGGAAAGCACACTACATAGAAGTCTTCTCAGATGTTGAGGAGGAAGAAGAAGATGATGACCCAAGGAGAGGTCACATCGCTGACAATGTTAAGTGAGATCCAACACCATCGAGATATGGGAGTGGAGATTTTTCTCCTATTGGAGGAACTCTTGCATCTTTGAGGGGAGTACCTAAGTACTTGACCTTAAGAGTTCATGGATCAATCATGAATCAGAGGGTATCTGTTTTTATTGACAGTGGGGCCACACACAACTTTATTGATGCTCATCTTGTGCAAAGGAGGGCCATACCCACTGATGCTTTTGAGGGATTATCTGTTTTGGTCCCAGGAGATAGAACAATGAAATGCATGCATTATTTCCCATCACTTTCAGTCACCATGGGATCCTAAACTTTGGTGGATCACTTCTTTGTATTTGACATACCAGACACCAATGTTATTTTGGGTGTTCAATGGCTGATTACATTGGGGAAAGTCACCACTGATTGGGAGGATTTGCAAATGGAATGGGTGTAAAATAGAGTGGTACACCTCAAATTATCATAGGCATGCATTCTTACCCCTCACCTAACACTTCCACACAGAAAACAGAGATGGATTTTCATAGTGGAAGCAAGGACTCACTGTCCCTTCTCTAATGTTCATGAGATTCTTGCAAGGGACACTCTCATCTAGTGGAAAACCACCAGGCAGGCCACCAGATTCAGTTTTAGTGGGATATATCTCACTACTTGATGCTCCAAAATCAGATCCAGGAGGGAAGGGAGCATTAGGAGACACAACTACAACGCTGGAAGGCTTGAGCAAGCACCAGAAGGAGGGAGATTTTCCTCTCTCATCATCCTCACCATCCTTCATTTCTGATTCTGCGCTGTTGGAGGAGGAAAACGGAAGGTTTGTCCTTCCTACTTGTAACTTTGGCATAAGAAATGTTAAAGAAGAGATCAGCAACATGGCAGGCAATCCTATTGATGCATCATTAGCGCTGTCCTTGTTGGGAAGTGTAGATCTATATTGGAAATCCCAGCTGTTGGTGGATTATTCCAAGGATCTATACACTTGTTTGATGCTTGATGACCAGGTGCATGAAAAAGGCTATCTAGTCCATGAGGGACTCATCTATCATCATTATAGGATCTTCTTACCTAGAGCCTCCAAGCTCAAGGAGAGGATGCTACAAAGGGCCCTTAAGGAGTTATGTTTCAACCCAACCTATTCTATGAAGATCTACAACACTATCATGAGATGTTTTGAATGGGAAGGCTTTGGAGGAGAGCTACATCAACATTTTCTAGAATGCAAGAGCTATGCAGAGTTGGGGTAGCCAAAGGACTCTATGCAAGATTCATTTCAGTTATTTCTTCCTTCTCTTGAAAAGGGAGGAAAATTTGTGCGCAATTCCATGTATAGAAGAAACATTGATGGTGAAGAATCTGATCATGTAATGCAAGCTTCATTTTTTGATTTGATGCATTCTTTCACCATATTGTTGTAGGCCATTACTCCCAAGAGGAGTGTTGTATCATGTAAATCTCATGGCAAACATTGGGCCACTACAATTTCTGAACTTGGCCACTCCCCTGCTATGAAAAGGGATATTATTTTTCATGATGGGTGCTTCCCAAAGGCACCAAACATATCTCACATCTTCAACCATGATGAGATAACTTATGTAGAAAGTAAGTGGTGGGAAGACCAATTACCATACCTTATCTGATGCAGGTAGGAGATGCACTACACTGGCACCCTATTTGGGACTTTGACCCACCTCCTCATGCTCAAATTTTTGTTTGTATGTATGTAATTTTGCTTCCATACTTGGATGATATAGTTGTACTTTTCATGGGATTGTATGGAGAGAGGATGGGCAGTTTGTATGTACCACATGGGATGGAAAATCTCTATGCACCTTATGCTACATGATTTAGAGAGAGTATTGGACCAACCATGTTTTTTTTTGTTGAGTTCTTGACTCCTTGTGGGATGGATTTTGTACATCTCATGATGATTTTGGAGGAACAGTTCGTGGAGGCTTGGATTGGTGAACACTTGGCTCATGATGAGATTTTGATCTTTGATGGTGTCACCAATGAAGAAGGAGAGGTGTTGCAGCACTCACCCTATCAGTTGCTTGAGGGCAAGCAACATTTTGGAGAGGAGGACTGTAATATTCCCAATTAGCCCAAGCTAATGGGAATATACAATTTTGTCTCAATATTTTGTTTCATGAATAAAAATGTAAAGGAGGATCAATAAAACTCCTAATCAGAAAAATAAATCAATGCCACATGTGAACATGGAAAAATTTGGGCTATTTACATAAGCACACTTAGGTGTGAAAGAGACTGTAGCACTCGACCAAATCAACCAGGACCAAATCAACAACGTTGTCTAGATACAGTGAATCTCATAGAGGTACAACGCAGTTTTAGTTGGAGGCTTCTCATGTGAATGTAGCTAAATCATTGATATGGTTTAGTGTTTGACAAGACTTTCATCCTATAAGAGGAAGAGGAGGACAACAAAAGAAGGTTGTTGATTTTGCATATTTCCGAATATATTTTCTGTTCAGACATATATCATTCTCTGTTTTTTAGCTGAGAATAGTGCTGCTTAGCACTTGGGTGTTCCTATGCGGGAATCCCACCTCTTCCATTGAGGATTTCTTGGAAGAGTATTGGTGATCTCATCCACTATCAGGCATTTGGCCAAGCTCATATTCCAGCTACAACGCAGATCCTGTTGAGGGTTTGGTTGTCCTTGCAAGCTGCAGCAAGTGGAGGCTAGATCTGCTCAGATCTAGACCATTTTAGGGCCTCTTTTCACTAGGAAAGTATTCCATCCCATGGGAAAGAGAGTTCTGAACCTTTGGAGCTGATATTTCAGATCTTGGCATCAGGCCAACCCAGTGCTTCAACCTACAATGCAGTTTCCCTTCCAGTACTGTGTTATTTGCAATAAGGAAGTTGCAGGGTGTTTTGACCCACCTTTTGAGGAGAGATCTCTAGTGCTGGGGCTTTGCCCTTCACTATGGTGATCCATGGATTAGATTGCTGATCCATGTTCTGTACAGATCTGATCTAATTCTATTGTAAACATCTTCAAAAATTTCTGAATAATATTGCAGATCTGCTACTTTAGATCTCATATCTACTCTCTTTGTTGCATGATTTGATCAAAACCCCAAGGGGATCTTGTAAAGGAGATATTATAGTGTACATATCTAAAATAGATCTCATCTTTTGTACACAGATCTGCTCTATATTTGGAGTGTAATATATAGCTGTTGCAACTCTTATAAATAACGCTGTCAAGCTATTTTGCAGTCAATACATGTGTTGCAGGCCTCTTTCTTGAGGAGTTTCTTCTATTTTGTCTTCTACATTTTGTTGTATATTGTAAGGGAATCATTATGGATCTGATTTATTGTTGTATATATAAAATTTTATCCCTCTTATTGGTCTCCTAATCATGCTCTCAAAGCTGCGTTATTTCTGAAGCAGTTTGTTGCATATAGCTGCAGCCCTTCTCTTTGGGTGTTTTCCAGCTATACTAGGTGGTGGGAGGTCTGTTTACCTCACCTATTTTTATTTGTTTTTGCTCTCCTTTTTTATATAGAAACTAGATCCACTAATCTAAGGGATCCAAGAGCTTCAAAGTCATTTCAGTGCACAGATTTCTAAGGAGTGCGTTATTTCAGCAGGCTTTGCTGTGCATTCCCATTTTGGGATATTACAAATTTGGCCTGCAAGGCAGCAATCTGTTGCTCCATCTCTATCTTGAAAGTCTGAATATTGGTCCTTGAAGCCTTTCAGGCTGCAACAAGGCCCTAAATATTAGTGTGGGAGGTAGCAGAAGCCGAGATATCTTCATTCACATCTGTGCATACCCTGCTAATCAGACATTCCAACTCGGTTTGCTACGTAGCGGTAAGGGTGCATGCAGCCTGTGCCTAGGACACCTCGGTGATTTTTTCAATGAT
This sequence comes from Pinus albicaulis, assembly GCA_034641835.2. Classification (NCBI taxonomy): domain Eukaryota; kingdom Viridiplantae; phylum Streptophyta; class Pinopsida; order Pinales; family Pinaceae; genus Pinus; species Pinus albicaulis. Next base: position 289,201 of record CM076569.1, on the reverse strand, counting down.
CATCTGCTCAGATGTGCTGAGCTAATGATGCACCTGGCAGTCTCTATGATGGATCTCCTCAAAGAGGGTTGTATGGAGGACCTGTAGCGGTTTGTGTGGAAGTTGGGCCAAATAAAATTACACCTCTACGCAAGCCTGGAGTTGCACACAAAAGGTAGGCAGGCTCAAGGTGAATGATGCACCAGGGAGGGAGCATAGGCAGCTTTCAGTTGTGAGGATCATTTCACTGCTAGTTTCTAGGGGCGTCCGCGCCTGAATCATGCTTGTCTTAAGGGTGTCGGTTTTGAGCTGCATAGCTCGGAGCTCAGACTAGAGTGCAGTGACCATGGCTTTCTGCTGCTCTTCTAAAGCTATCCATTTATCTTCTAAGGTGAGGGTGATTGCATCTGTGATATGCTCCAGGTCTTCCTATGTCAACATAGCTTCGGTCTCCCTGTCGGGCCTTGTAGCCCGTCGTTTCTTTCGTTGGCACTTGAGAGGGTTGGCGGTCCATTCTGTACCACACGGGGAGTCAACACCCTGTGCATCCAAACCCTCTGTTTCCAGATCCTGCTGCGAGTCCTGCTGCGATTCCGATTCCGCACCCTTCTCGGCGTCCTTTCCATGTCCTTCTGTCTCTTTAGTGGTATCAGGTGGGGTGGTATTCTTAGTGCTTGTTCCTGTAGTGTCGGCTGTACCTGATTTGAAGCCAGTCTCCAGTGTGGTGGCCAAGTGGCAATAAGTCGGTCGATTTCCTTGTCGGTGACCATATATGGCAGTGATACCCACACTGGATCCTTACAACCTTGAATCTACACATTGTGTATTGTAACCTGGAACACTGCGATGCTCTTGTACTTGTTGTAGATGGTCAGTGACAAGCGTGACCAGGAGTGGATTTCTGCTGCGAGCCTGCTCTGAAATAGGACCTAGAAGAATTTATTGTCCTCAATGCGCTGCTCATCCTTTGAGTCCCGCAAATTTGCGTATCATGCCCCCTTGCACATGTCTAGCTCGAGCTCAAGGAGGAACGAGTCTTCAGGGGCTTCCCATCTAACCAACACGATGAGGAGCAGCAACGAGGAGTAGTAGAATGCCCTTCCATGATCCTGGGCCTCACACACAATCTCCAAGAATTCGTTGCAAAGGAACTGGGACCAGTTGAAGCAGACCTCTTTTTTGCAGTGGCTAGCCAACTGAATGACATAAGTAGGGACGGTCGCAACCTGGCACTTGCGCATCATTTTATATGCCAACAACGAGGTATCCATGCACGCTCCAGGGTTGCTGATGGTGTTAATTAGGAACCCCGTAGTATTTCGCTCAACATTGTAGTAGTAGCGCACCTTATCGAAGATTTGTTGCTCATAATTCTTGCCGATGTGCTCCATGGGATTGGCCCTTTCATGGGGAGACCAGTAATACAGTGAATGAGGGTGACATCAATGGAATGCGGTCTCAGATCCATAAGCTGCCGTCGTGGATCAGGGCTAGCAGCTGTCGCACAACTCCGTCAGTTATACTGCATCGGCCAAAATAAGGCATTCACAACAAGTTTAGTAAACCTGATTTTTCTAGCCCACACACCCATGGCATTGGGATGACACATAGCACGTCTTCCTCTAGTATTATTTCAAAGTGGTGTAATATTCCAAAATTAGCATGCAGCTAATTGGAATATTGATTTTTGCTGATTTCACTTAGGAGATGAATAAATGGGTAAGGAGGCCCATAAATTTCAGAAATATGAATAAAATCCCTCATAGTGTAAAAAGGGATCATCATAAGAGCTAGATTTCACACCCTCATGTGTGAAAGAGGACATTTTCATGTGGACAAGGTCAAGTTTACCAAGTCAACAACGCTGGGATAGGAGGTGGAGAGCATCTTTTGAGACAGCGCAGAGATAGTGGGAGGAAGATTCCTTGGTGAAGGAAAACCTAATGAGTGGGACCCAAGGTGAGAGGGATTCCATTTGTATAAAGGAGGGCAAGGCAGCCATATGAGGACATGTTATGGATTATTGATTTTGTGGTCTGGTTAGACTATCTTGCATTCTCTTGCTGTTTAGCAGAGTTGTTGTGCTGCTTAGCACAAGGAATTCCTGTATAGGAATTCATTCTCCTTTCAAGAGAGGCCTCTTGAGGGATCTTGTACTTCATTTCTCCACATTTAGGCTTAAGGCCAAGCCACCTCCTTTAGCTACAGCATTATTTTTTCTGAAGTATAATGCTGTGTTGCAGGGTGTTGCAGTGGAGGTTCCACAACACCACTTCCAGAGCTTATTTTTCAAAGGAGGAAGCCTTATTTCCTTTGGAGGATCATTGAGGAAGCATTTGAGCTGATTTCACTATCTTTAGCATCAGGCCAACCATTTTCCATCATCTACAGCACAGTCCCTCTGCTTGACTGGGTTATTTTCAGTGAGCATCTGCAGTGAGGGTTGCAGTGATTATTTTGAGGGTGAGTTCTTCAGTGTTAGGATCAGCCTTTCACTTGGAAGATCCATTGGAGGAGGTTTTTTCAGCTTGTGCATCATCTACAACCATCTCCATCTGGTTCTTGAGTTGCAACTGCTACTCATTTTGAGACTGCAACTTTGGCATTTTTTCCAGTTTGCATATTTCAGCCAATCCTTCAAAGGTTGACTTGAAATTTAGTTTGGGAGTCTAGACCTTCACTCCCAACATTGTTTGGGCCCTATATTTGTATATTTGTGTATTGATACTTCCCAGCAGCAGTATCTCTAATAAAAATACGCTGTCATAGCCTTGGGCATTTTCTGTGTAGTAGTGATCCTCATTTTTCCATGTACATGTTTCTTGAGGCTTATATTGCCTAGCTTGAGTGGTTTTTTCCTCAAGATATTGTATTCTTTTGCTGCTATGAACCTAATATGATGGCTATTTAGATATTATTACATCTTATGTGTTGATGTATCACTTCTCTTTCATTATTATGTTCATGTATTGCTGCATCGCCATTTTGGGATTTCCTAGTGATTCCAAGTATTGTTGATTTTTCCCTATTTGGGATATTACAGTGGTATCAGAGCATAATCTTGGCTCAGCTTGTGGATCTCAGAAAAGATGAACAAAAACAAGACTCCATTCTTTGGAGGAATAAAGGAGGAGAAACTTCCAAAGTTTTCATCTCAAACTTTTCAGAGCATTCATGAAGAGCTTAAGAAGATGAGAAGGGAGATGTGTATACAATCTCCAAGAGAGTTTGGATCTAAATCAAACTCTATATTTTCATATGAGGAGTGTGAGCATGCAACCACACACTATGATGCATAGCGCAGTCATATGCCTATATTTTCCATGAGAGAGAGGAAAGAAGAAGGAATGCCTAAGAGAGAAACTCTTAGTGATTTTCTACAAGAGTATGAGTCTCAAACTCAGAAGTTTAGAGATCATATTACTTTTCCAGAGTTTTGAAAGATCAAGGTGAAGAGAAGCAATCAGCATGATATGGGTAGATTTCTTCTATATAATTTTGATGGTTCACCTACATGTTCAGCTAAAGCTTGGGTGGAGGAGATAGACTTCTATTTACAGCATCACCAAATTTATGAAAATGAAGCCATCAAAGTTGCAGCACAACATTTTGGAGGTAAGGCCTATGCATGGTGGATATTTGAGTCTTTTTCTTTGAAGAATGAAAGGCTTATTAAGAAATTGGTGGAAAGGTTTGATGGAAAACTTTCTGCAACACATGTGGTGAAGATAAACAAACAAAAACATTGCATGTGATGGAGGAAACTATAAACTCAACTCCACTTCAGAAAACCATTGAGGAGGCGGATATCTTGCATCATACCTTGCTAGAGGCAAGACCTCTATCTCCTATTCTTGAGAAAGAAGGTATGGAGATCTCTTTTACAAAAGAGGATCCAATTCTTGGGAGGTTGCCCATACATATTGATGAGGATGAGGGCAACAACGCTGTCATGTCTAGAGTTTATTTAGAACCTCATGCAGAGGAAGAGGGAGCTCTTGCTCCAACAAGAGGGATTATTGTATCATTGCAAGGAATTCCCTAGGATCTCATATGTGGAGATCAAGGCATAACCCATGATCATCATGTGCCATTGCTGGTAGAGTGTGAAACCATGGAGTTAAAAGGAAGAGGTAGGGAGTATGACCAACATCATTTGATGAGGAGCACACACCCCTATCCAATTCAGAGGTTTGATTCACATAAGAGGGAGAGTGGATTGCATAGTGAGGGCAAGGAAGAGTCTTTCCATTCATGTATGCAGTCTACTTTTGATGTTGATGTCTCATTGCATGGAGACATTTCACCAAGGAGACCACCAGATCAACAGATGATGAGAGATGCTTCCCATTTTGAGGCACCACTCATTGATTTTGGAGGATTGGAGACCTTGGGAGGTCATTTTAAAATGCTAAGAGCCTTGGGTAGACTCAAGGAGGAGGGAGATATCCCCCCAACATCATCATTAACCACCCTCACTTCAGATTCTGCACTGTGGCAAGAGCAGCATGGGAAGTATAGCAGCCTTCCAACTTGCATCTTTGGCATGGGAGATGTCAAAGAGGAGGACAGTCATATGACATATGTTCTTTGTGATAGATCATCAGGGCTATCACTATGCAGGATAGATCCATATTGGAATTCCCACCTATTGGTGGAGTATTCCAAGGATCTTTTTACTTGTATGATATTGGATGACCAGTTTCATGAGGAGGGAAATTCAATCAAAGATGGGATCATCTACTATCGTGGTAGAATCTTCTTATCTAGAGCTTCCAAGCTCAAGGATAAGTTGCTACAAGGAGCTCATAAAGATTTCCTTTTTAGCCACACTTACTCTATCATACCACACCATCATGGAGGGGTATTTTTGGGAAGGCTTTGAGGAGGAGATATATCAACATATGAGAAGATGCATGGATCATGTGGAGATGGAGGATATACATAACTCTTTGGAAGAGTTAGCACAACCACCTCTTTTCTCTTTGAGGATGAGAGGAGACTCATCTATGAGCCAGTCCATTTGCATGCGCAAAACATATGGTAAGGGTAAATTTTTGGTTGCATAATGATTTGTATCATGAATATGTGCATTCCTTAACCATGCATGTGCAGGAATTTGCTCAAAGGAGGAACATTATTCCTTCTAGACTTCATGGTCTACTTGAGGCCATGAGAAGTTTTTATGGCCACTCCCTAGGAGGACTTGGTGAGGAGATATCTTATGGAGAAGATGCTTACTATGCACCATACATCATACACTTTCTCCAACTCGTGAGGAGATTGGGGCAGTAAGCAAGTGGTGGGGAGGCCGCCCATCATTTCATTTTCTGTTGCAGTTGAGATTCAAACTGTGTTGGTGACATTTGAGGGACCATTTTCCTTCCCCCTTGCTACATATGGTAGCAAGTATGATTCTCCTTATGGTTCCCTATGTTACTGTTGTTCTTATTTTTATTGGGAGCATTATTGGGGGAGAGACACATTGGTTGGATGTGTCCTTTGGGGAAGATGATTCCCACACTTTTTGCATTACGTGTTCTAATGGGAGAATGGGAGATGATATGGACACTACAATCAAAATTTTTTTCCTTTATGAGGTGGGCCATAGGATTGATTGGATACCATATGATGCTCAAGTCCTATTCATCATATATGGTATGGTTTGGGCCAGCTTGATTCACAACGTTGGAGAAGAGATCTTTGGAGATCTAGTCTTCATCTTGCCTATTGAAGACAACATTATTGCTTCTCAAGATCAACAAATACTCTACACTTATCGTAAGTGGAGAGGAGGAAAGCATGGGGTAGGCTATTTTGTCTACCACGATTAGATTTTCAGCTGATCTACATTGTAGGAGCTCAAGGTCGAAAAGGATTTTTAGGAGTTGCCATGTTGGGAGGTAACTCACTTTGTATGGATGATTTCTTGGGGATGGAGGATCCACATGGGAATGATGATTCCCAATGAATTTCATATCCCATGCCTCAAGGGGACGTTTGGACAACACCTTATTGCCTTCTTGAGTACTCTACTTGTTCATGATGATAGCTCTTTAGCTAACTTGCATGCTTGGGAGGGGCAGTATGGAGATTTATTGTTGAGAAAACATTTCATTCCTTGGAGGAGTTTATCATATGTGGATGTTACAACAAGAGGAGGGGAGACTTCTCAGTTCTATCCTTGCAGTTTCTTGAGGAAAAGAAAAATTTGGGAGGGGATGACTGTAATATTCCAAAATTAGCATGCAGCTAATTGGAATATTAATTTTTGCTGATTTCACTTAGGAGATGAATAAATGGGTAAGAAGGTCCATACATTTCAGAAATATGAATAAAACACCTCATATTGTGAAAATTGATCATCATAAGAGCTGTATTTCACACCCTCATGTGTGAAAGAGGACATTTGCACGTGGACAAGGTCAAGTTTGACCAAGTCAATAACGTTGGGATAGGAGGTGGAGAGCATCTTTTGAGACAATGCAGAGATAGTAGGAGGAAGATTCCTTGGTGAAGGAAACCCTAATGAGTGGTAACTAAGGTGAGAGGGCTTCCATTTGTATAAAAGGAGGGCAAGGCAGCCATATGAGGACATGTTATGGATTATTGATTTTGTGGTCTGGTTAGACTATCTTGCATTCTCTTGCTGTTTAGCAGAGTTGTTGTGTTGCTTAGCACAAGGCATTCCTGTTTAGGAATTCCTTCTCCTTTCAAGAGAGGCCTATTGAGGGATCTTTTACTTCATTTCTCCACATTAAGGTTTAAGTCCAAGCCACCTCCTTCAGCTACAACATTATTTCTGCTGAAGTATAACTTTGTGTTGCAGGGTGTTGCAGTGGATGTTCCACAACACCACTTCCAGAGATTATTTTTCAAAGGAGGAAGCCTTATTTCATTTGGAGGATCACTGAGGAAGCATTTGAGCTGATTTAAATATCTTTGGCATCAGGCCAACCATTTACCATCATCTACAGCGTAGTCCCTCTCCTTGTTCGCGTTATTTTCAGTGAGCATCTGTAGTGAGGGTTGTAGTTATTATTTCGAGGGTGAGATCTTCAGTGTTAGGATCAGCCTTTCACTTGGAAGATCCATTGGAGGAGGTTTGTTCAGCTTGTGCATCATCTACAACAATCTCCATCTGGTTCTTGTGTTGTAGCTGCTACTCAGTCTTGAGACTGCAACTCCGACATTTTTTCCATTTTGCATATTTCAGCCAATCCTTCCAGGATTGACTTGAAATTCAGTTTGGGAGTCTAGACCTTCAATCCCAACATTGATTGGGCCCTATATTTTTATATTTTTGTATTGAAACTTCCCAGTAGCAGTATCTCTAATAAAAATGCGATGTCATAGCCTTGGGCATTTTCTGTGTAGTAGTGATCCTCATTTTTCCATGTACATGTTTCTTGAGGCTTGTATTGCCTAGCTTAAGTGGTTGTTTCCTCAAGATATTGTATTCATTTGCTGCTATGAACCTAATATGATGGCTATTTAGATCTTATTACATATTATTTTTTGATGTATCACTGCTCTTTTATTATTATGTTCATGGATTTTTGTATCCCCATTTTGGGATTTCCTAGTGATTCCAAGTATTGCTGATTTTTCCCTATTTGAGATATTACAGTGGTAAGAGCATAATCTTGGCTCAGCCTGTGGATCTCAGCCAATATGATGTCTAGAAGACAAGAAGAAGAAAATATGAACAAAAAGAAGACTCCATTCTTTGGAGGAAGAAAGGAGGAGAAACTTCCAAAGTTTATGTCTCAAACTTTGCAGAGCATTCATGAAGATCTTAAGAAGATGAGAAGGGAGATGTGTATAGAATCTCCAAGAGAGTTTGGATCTAAATCAAACTCTATATTTTCATATGAGGAGTGTGAGCATGCAGCCACACACTATGATGCACAGCACAATCATATGCCCATATTTTCCATGAGAGAGAGGAAAGAAGAAGGAATGCCTAAGAGAGAAACTCTTAGTGATTTTCTGCAAGGGTATGAGTCTCAAACTCAGAAGTTTAGAGATCATATTACTTTTCTATATTTTTTAAAGATCAAGGTGAAGAGAAGCAAGCAACATGATATGGGTAGATTTCTTCTATCTACTTTCGATGGTTCACCTACATGTTCAGCTAGAGCTTGGGTGGAGGAGCTACACTTCTATTTACAACAGCACCAAATTTCTGAAGATGAAGCCATCAAAGTTGCAGCACTACATTTTGGAGGTAAGGCCTATGCATGGTGGATATTTGAGTATTTTTATTTGAAGCATGTAAATACTTCTTCTTCTGTAAGGTTTATTAAGACATTGGTGGAAGGGTTTGATGGAAAACTTTCTGCAACACATGTGGTGAAGATAAACAAACATAAACGAACAAAAACATTGCATGTGATGGGGGAAACTATAAAATTAACTCCACTTCAAAAACCATTGAGGAGGCTGATATCTTACATCATACCTTGCTAAAGGCAAGGCCTCTATCTCCTACTCTTGAGGAAGAAGGTATGGAGATCTCTTTTTCAAAAGAGGATCCAATTCTTGGGAGGTTGCCCATACATATTGATGAGGATGGGGGCAACAACGCTTTCATGTCTAGAGTTTATCTAGCACCTCATGTAGAGGAAGAGGGAGCTCTTGCTCCATCAAGAGGTATTCTTGTATCATTGCAAGGAATTCCCCAGGATCTCATATGTGGAGATCAAGGAACAACCCATGATTATCATGTGTCATTGTTGGTAGAGTGTGAAACCATGGAGTTAAAAGGAGGAGGTAGGGAGGATGACCAATATCATTTGATGAGGAGCACACACCCCTATCCATTTTAGAGGGTTGATTCACATAAGATGGAGACTAGATTGCACATTGAGGGAAAGGACAAGTCTGTCCATTCATGTATGCAGTCTACTTTTGATGTTGATGTCTCATTGCATGGAGACATTTGACCAAGGAGACCACTAGATCAGCAGATGATGAGAGATGCTTCCCATTTTGAGGCACCATTCATTGATTTTGGAGGATTGGAGACCTTGGGAGGTCATTGTATAGCACTAAGAGTCTTGGGTAGACTCAAGGAGGAGGGAGATATTCTCCCAAAATCATCATTACCCACTCTCACTTCAGATTCTGCACTGTGGCAGGAGCAGCATGGGAAGGATAGCAGCCTTCCAACTTGCATATTTGGCATGGGAGATGTCAAAGAGGAGGATAGTCATATGAAATATGTTCTTTGTGATAGATCATTAGTGTTGTCACTATGCAGGATAGATCCATATTGGAATTCCCAGCTATTGGTGGAGTATTCCAAGGATCTTTTTACTTGTATGATATTGAATGACCAGTTGCATGAGGAGGGATATTCAATCAAATATGGGGTCATCTACTATCATGGTAGGATATTCTTATCTAGAGCTTCCAAGCTCAAGGAGAAGTTGCTACAAGGAGCTCATGAAGATTTCCTTTTTAGCCACACTTACTCTATGAGAGCATACCACACCATCATGGAGGTGTATTTTTGGGAAAGATTTGAGGAGGAGATATATCAACATATGAAAAGATGCATGGATCATGTGGAGATGGAGGAGATACATAACTCTTTGGAAGAGTTAGCACAACCACCTCTTTTCTCTTTGAGGATGAGAGGAGACTCATCTATGAGCCACTCCATTTGCATGAGCAAAACATATGGTAAGGGTAATGTTTGGTTTCATAATGATTTGTATCATGAATATGTGCATTCCTTAACCATGTATGTGCAGGAATTTGCTCAAAGGAGGAACATTATTCCTTCTAGACTTCATGGTCTACTTGAGGCCATGAGTAGTTTTTATGGCCACTCCCTAGGAGGACTTGGGGAGCAGATATCTTATGGATAAAATGCTTACTATGCACCATACATCAAACACTTTCTCCAAACGTGTGAGGAGATTGGGGCAGCAAGCAAGTGGTGGGGAGGCCACCCATCATTTCATTTTCTGTTGCAGTTGAGAGTCAAACTGTGTTGGTTACATTTGAGGGACCATTGTCCTTCCCCCTTGCTACATATGGCAGCAAGTATGATTCTCATTATGGTTCCCTATGTTACTGTTGTTCTTATTTTTATTGGGAGCATTATTGGGGGAGAGACACATTGGTTGGATGTGTCCTTTGGGGAAGATGATTCCCACACTTTTTGAATTACGTGTTCTAATGGGAGCATGGGAGATGATATGGCCACTATAGTCAAACATTTGTTCCTTTATGAGGTGGGCCATAGGATTGATTGGATACCACATGATGCTCAAGTCTTGTTCATTATATATGGTATGGTTTGGGCCAACTTGATTCACAACGTTGGAGAAGAGATCTTTGGAGATCTAGTCTTCATCTTGCCTCTTGAAGGCAACATTATTGCAGCCTAAGATCAACAGATAATATACAATTATCATAAGTGGAGAGGAGGATAGTGTGGGGGTAGGATATTTTGTCTACCATGATCAGATTTTCAGCCCACCTACATTGTAGGAGCTCAAGGTGGAAGAGAATTTTTAGGAGTTGCCATGTTGGGAGGTAACTCACTTTGTATGGATGATTTCTTGGGGATGGAGGATCCAAATGGGAATGATGATTCCCAATGCATTTCATATCCCATGCCTCAAGGGGACCTTTGGTCAACACCTTATTTCCTTCTTGAGTACTCTACTTTTTCATGATGATAGCTCTTTAGCTAACTTGCATGCTTGGGAGGGGCAGTATGGAGATTTATTGATGAGACAACATCTCATTCCTTGGAGGACTTTATCATATGTGGATGCTATAGCAAGAGGATGGGAGAATTTTCAGTTCTATCCTTGTAGTTTCTTGAGGACAAAAAACATTTGGGAGGGGAGGACTATAATATTCCAAAATTAGCATGCAGCTAATTGGAATATTGATTTTTGCTGATTTCACTTAGGAGATGAATAAATGGGTAAGGAGGGCCATAAATTTCAGAAATATGAATAAAATACCTCATAGTGTGAAAAGGGATCATCATAAGAGTTGGATTTCACACCCTCATGTGTGAAAGAGGACATTTGCATGTGGACAAGGTCAAGTTTAACCAAGTCAACAGTTCTGGGATAGGAGGTGGAGAGCATCTTTTGAGACATCGCAGAGAAAGTGGGAGGAAGATTCCTTGGTGAAGGAAACGCTAATGAGTGGGACCCAAGGTGAGAGGGTTTCCATTTTTATAAAAGGAGGGCAAGGCAGCAATATGAGGACATGTTATGGATTATTGATTTTGTGGTCTGGTTAGACTATCTTGCATTCTCTTGTTGTTTAGCAGAGTTGCTGTGCTAATTAGCACAAGGCATTCCTGTTTAGGAATTCCTTCTCCTTTCAAGAGAGGCCTCTGGAGGGATATTGTACTTCATTTCTCCACTTTTAGGTTTAAGGCCAAGCCACCTCCTTCAGCTACAACATTATTTTTGCTGAAGTATAACGTTGTGTTGTAGGGTGTTGCAGTGGAGGTTCCACAAAAACATTTCTGGAGCTTATTTTTCAGAGGAGGAAGCCTTATTTCCTTTGCAGGATCAGTGAGGAATAATTTGAGCTGATTTCACTATCTTTGAAGTTAGGCCAACCATTTTCCATCATCTACATCGTAGTCCCTCTCCTTGACTGCGTTATTTTCAGTGAGCATCTGTAGTGATTATTTGGAGGGTGAGATATTCAGTGTTAGGATTAGCCTTTCACTTGGAAGATATATTGGAGGAGGTTTGTTCAGGTTGTGCATCATTTATAGCCATATCCATCTGGTTCTTGGGTTGCAGCTACTACTTAGTCTTGAGACTGTAACTCTGACATTTTTTCCATTTTGCATATTTCAGCCAATCCTTCCAGGATTTACTTGAAATTCAGTTTGGGAGTCTAGACCTTCACTCCCAACATTGTTTGGGCCCTATATTTGTATATTTGTGTATTGACACTTCCCAGCAGCAGTATCTCTAATAAAACTGCGCTGTCATAGCCTTGAGCATTTTCTGTGTAGCAGTGATCGTCATTTTTCCATTTACATGTTTCTTGAGGCTTGTATTGCCTAGCTTGAGTGGTTGTTTCCTCAAGATATTATATTCATTTGCTGCTATGAACCTAATATGATGGCTATTTAGATCTTCTTACATATTATGTGTTGATGTATCACTGCTCTTTCATTATTATGTTCATGGATTGCTGCATCCCCATTTTGGGATTTCCTAGTGATTCCAAGTATTGCTTATTTTTCCCTATTTGGGATATTACAGGTGCTAATTCGAGGAAGGCCTCCAGGTTAGCCAGGTCATGGTCATCGAACTTAATTGAGGCAAGCTTGCCATGTGCTTCTCCAATTATAGGGACTTCACCCGGAATCATTGGAATTTGCAGGTAGGCGTGCATTCCTTCAAGGTTCTTAGGTGTGTGCACCGAGGGCTGGTGAGGCCGAACATAGGGCGAAAACCAAGTGATTGGTTTAGCGATATGGGCCTCTTCCTGAGTAGAAAAAGGTCTCTTTGATGGGTTAGGTGAACATGCCTGGGGCACCATTCGGGGGGCTTCACATTCCGAGGGGAGGTGTGTGGATTCCCTCCAGCCTATTTCGTAGCCCTGCCCTGCCCTTTCGCCTGGTCTTTCCCTTTACCCTTCTTTTTCTCAACCTGCTTCCCCTTGGTTGATGTGGACACAACCTCTTCAACTTCAGGGGCGACCTCCAATACTTCATCAGTGGAGGCCATGTTCTGCGATGATTCAGCTGGATTAGTTGCGGTCATTCTCGCTTGGAAGACAAATTCAGGATTGCTACTATCAGAAGGGGTAACTCGCCTAGACATTAACAGAGAGCAATAGTGACAAAATTTAGCAAAGAAAAAAATGTTCAAGATGCATGGAACCCACTTTTTATCTACCCTTCTACTTTTATAGCCTTGGATATCAACCAATGGCTGAATGAGGCTTATTAGAAACTCACCATCAAGCAAACGGTAAAAAATCTTCGAAAATTTCCTCATTAATTGTCGACTGTCCGCTCCTTCCAACGGTAAAATATTCATTTTACCCAGTTTTACTGTTACAAAGGCTATTTTTCATAGCTGTGTGTTATCCATGCACACCTAGCGCACCTCTTTTGGCCTCCAGACCTACGATCGACCCCTGCGCTCCCAGCGTACTTCTATCGCTCATCAAGACCTTCAGACAACCAAACCTAGTTAGGATATGTTCAAAAATAAAGTGCGCAATGGTGTCTACAGTAAAATCCTTTATAGCTTGAGCTTCAGCCCATATGGTTACATAATCAGTTGTAGTGATGATGTCGCGGACACTTTTATTCTTCCTTGACAGGTTGATGGGCCCAATGAAGTCTATGGCCCATTTTTCAAATGCTTGCAGGGCCATCTGCAACTGCAAGGGAATTTCATCTCTGCGCGATGGTCTTCCTATCCTTTGGCATGTGTCATAGGCTTTGAAATAGTCATGAGAGTCACTATTTAGTGTGGGCCACCATAGCCCAACTCTCAAGATATTCTACGTCGTCGCTTTCCATGCATAGTGATCTCCTACTACACCTCTATGGGCTTCTGCTAAGATAGCTTGCCTTTGATGCTCCAGAATGTATCTTTGTAGTACATCATAAGCTCCCAACTTATACAAGTGGCTTGCTATGATGGTAAAGTCTGCTGCGTGGGTTACCAGCTCTTTTTTCTATTGTACCGAATATTCTGCAGGCACCATCCCCATAGTTAATAAGTGAATGATATCGATGAAGTGCACATCAACCACCTTAATAGAAAAGAGTTGCGCATCGAGCAGTCCTTCTTCTATGTTGGTCGGTTCTTCACCACTCTCAATTTTTGATAAGTGGTCTAGCCCAACATTTAGTTTCCGCAGTTTCACGATTGTCTCAAACTCATATTCTTGAAACAGTAGTAGCCATCGGCAAATCTTCCCCCCCAATACAGGATTATTCACTAGGTACTTCAAAGCTGAGTGATCCGTGAAAATATTGAAGTGCCCCCCTAACAGATAATGCCGGTATTTATGTAGAACATATACCATGGCCAACCCCTCACGCTTAGTAGTGGAGTAGTTACGCTTCGCACTAGAGAGTTTTCTACTAGCAAATGAAACTGGATGGTCGATGTCCCCTTCCCTAGGTTGCGTAAGGACAGCTCCCACGACAATCCTTGAAGAATCTACATGGACATGGAAAACCATCACCCATTCAGGAAAAATGAGGATGGGTGCAGAGACCATCTTCTCCTTGAGTAACTCAAAAATCTTCTGACACTTTGCATCCCAAAAAAATGAAATGTCCTTCTTTAGAAAATTCTCCATGGGAGTCGTGATCAGTGCATACCCTTGGATGAACTTCTTGTAGTTGCTTGTGTTTCTGAGAATAGAGTGCAACTGCTTCTCAGTTGTGGGGACTACCAGGTTGATGATAACTGCTACCTTGGCAGGGTCAACCATCAGTCCCTGTAGATAGACTATGTGGACTAAGAAGATCCCGAAAGGTACGAAAAATATGCACTTCTTAATATTCAGGGAAATATAGTGCTTCCTACAGGCATCCAAAATCATGCGAAGGTTCAAGATGTGATTCTTTACCAAACCAAATACTGTCCAATTATCAAAATATATTTCCAAGAACTTGTGGATGAACTACTTGAATACTGCGACCACCACTCGTGAAAATATGGCAGGGGCATTCTTGAGCCTAAACGACATGATGATGTATAAGAAGGATCCCCATTTAGTGGTGAATGTAGTTTTGTTGCGATCTTCAGGTGCGATCCTGATTTGATGGTAGCTCGAGAACCTGTCATTGAATGAGTATGCTTCCTAACTCCCACACTATTAATAATTTCATCAGAGAATGGTGTAGGGAAGGGATCATGAATGCAAACATCGTTCAATTTACACAGGGTTACACAGATTCTTATTTATCCTTTGGTATTTTTCTCTTGGACCGCCATAGGGCTTACCCAATCTGATTGTTCTACTGGTTTGATGATACCTACGACTATCATTTTGTCAAGTTATTCCCTGAATTTTTGCTTATAATTGGGGTTCAATCAGTAAGGTCATTTCTTAACAAGGCATGCATCTGGTTTTAAAGTGATGCACATAACCCTTAAGTCCCCTGTAATCCCCTTGAGTTCTGAGAATTTCGTAGGAAACAGGTCATGGTACTCTGTGAGGAGTTCTGCGACTTTCCCAACAGTATCATCATCCCAGTAGTCCCCAATTTTAGCTTTCTTAGGTTGTTCCTCTGTCTTAATGTTGACTTCCCTTAGCTTAAGTGGCTTGGTCACGTCGACGGTCTGCAATAGAGGTCCAGCGACTGTGCGTTCTCCCTCCGATTATGGGATGGTGATATTTTGCAGGTCATCATCACTTTTCTCCATTGATAGATTGTGGCAGTTAACAATATCCTGCATCTACGTGTCCCAGGCTAGTGCCCCATACTCCACATGTGTCTGTGATTCATCAAATACTAGGGCATCTATATCCTGCAGGGCCTCATCTAGTGCCTCAGTTCTGCCTATCAACCCAAACGTCCCCACAAAATCGTCCTTCATGGTTTCCCAGTGGCAGTTATGCTAATGTAGTTCTGCATCCAGATATCATGAAGTGGGGATCGGCCCCAAGGCATGAATAAACAGGTGGACTCATTCGTTCACAGTCCTTTCACACCATGCCTCCATCCATGCGGTCACGTGCTTGCACGGATCTCCTTGGCCAAGGAAAGTCTCCATGCGTAGGTGAACCGGGGGTTCAAACTGTAAGATCATCATTTCGAAACATTCTTCCCAATCCTGGAATGCCCCCTTATGAGTTTCCCACCAGTACGCAGGGGCTGCACACATGGCTAGGTTAAGCGCCCAAATTCTTCACTCCCGGGGGACTTCTGCTTCAAATGTTCTCAGAAAGTCCTTAATACTACTAGACCTGTTAGTGTCCCGTGATTTGGCAGATTGGTAGACCAAATGACATGGTAACATGAAACTAGTCTTTGAAGTCCTAGGACCTAGCCTTCCTAGACTCAGAGAGGGCTCTCTCTATTAGATACAAAGGATGTGTTCTTGTTTTCTTTTAGATGGTTGATTTTAGGCTAGTTGTTAAGTGTAGGGTTTGCTGATTGTTTTGGTTGGGTAAGATGAACAGGTAGAATAGGTGGACTAAGAGGTCTTTAAATCATTGGGCTATGGAGTCAATGAAAGTCATGAGTATCTCAATAATGAATCAGAGTGCATTATAGGGCCAATCTAGCAAGGTTAATGGATCCTTAAGGTAATGTGTGAAGTGGGGTGGACATCAAGTTGGGGAAAAACAAGGTAGGGAAAAGGGAAGTGAATTATCCTTTGTCATTTACCCATAAACAAGAAGGTCTTAAATATGATAAGCAAAAGATACTAATCATGAGATAGGGCAAACCATTTACTCAATGAAAATACTTAAACAAATAAATATCCAAGATAAAAATTCCAATAAAAAAAGAAAGCAAGAAAAGCATATCTGACTTTAGTAATTTCACCTTCAAAATTGGAAAACATATAAGATGACAAAATAAATTTAACCAATCAAAGAGGGAACTCCTAAAATTTTTTGGTCAAGCTACAAAGAACTTTGAGGCAAACTGATAGGCATGGACAAAGGGCAAGATCAAAACAAGACCTTTTTGACTTAACCTAGCAAGCAATACTTCAAAGAGAGGTTTCAAGATAGAGTTTAGATAGCATCAAATAAGCAGGGCTTACCATGAAAAATATTTGTAAACTAGCATATTAATCCATTAATGAAACAAAAAAATTTAGGTGGACCTAAGGAGCAGTTAAGAATTCCTTAAGCTGATCCAACAGAGGAAAACATCAAGGCAATAGAAGGCAAGAGGACTAAGGTGCTTCAAAGAGCATTTCTCAACCTATAATTTTCTGTTCTACTGCAACAAAGAAGGATGAAACATAATGATAACAAGAAAACATACAAAAATCAAGAATACATCACCATTAACCAAGCTTAGGGATCCTTCAAACAAGCTTCTCCATCATCAATCCAAGCAAGCCATTCATAAACTCCACAACACCAATTTCTTCTCCAAGCTCATCAAAACCATGTATTGCTCTCAAAGCTCATCAAATGCCAACATTGACAATGAAGCCCTTGTTAGCCATCAGTAAATTTGACATATTAAAGGATGGCTAAAGAAAGTTCTTTTAGCCTTCAAGAAACAAATTTCATGAAAAATATGTGACTTCTTGAAGCCTCTGTCGTTTCCATAAAAATCCCTCAAAAAAGTCCTGCTGATATCCAAAGAAAACTGTTATGAAGCCATTTTCTATCATTCCATAAATCCATTTTTCACCCACTTTTTATCCATGTTTTTCTATCCTAATCACCCCTTTTTCCTCTAAAAAGGCCCCTTTCCCCTTTACTTTTCCTCATTTTCCCTTTAAAAACCCCTCGAAACCTTTAAACCTCTTTATTATGGTTTAAAACACCTTTTTTCATCCATTGGAACTTCCAAAAAGGTTTAAAAACCCACTGTTTAAGCCTATTTCCGACCTTTATAAAATTTAGGCCTTAAGCCCCTCAACTTAAGCCCCCCTCCTTTTTCTTCATATGACTTGCGCCCGTGACTAGGCGCTAGCCCCATCGCGCATCGCACATCGGTGTTTCCGATTTCCCTTTCCCCTTACCTTTGTTATGCCGATTGGCTGATGCTACGATGCATCCTCGACCATCGATCTGTGTGATTCGACGACCCTCATTGAACTCGCGAATCACCCCATTCCCGCTACTTCCTTAGCCCCTTCTCCCTGCCTCTCGGTCCATTGCTCCTCCACGGGACCATGAACCAACACCTATCTCTAAGCCCCCATCACGCATCGACGTTCGCATTTCCTCATCTCCCTTTATTCCCCCCCTGTCGATGCAATCTCCAAGAGCTTATTTCCTCTACCCATGCTCCTCATGTAACCCGGCCTTGGAACCAAGCGCTTAACCCCTGCGGAGGCACTTCTCTATCTGTAGGTCAAACCCTTGGTGCCTCCGCAGTTGACTCCTTGGGCTGCGGGAAAACTCAAATGAGTTGTTATTATTCATTGCGGGGACACACACCCAGTTCTCCTGTTCGTACCCCCCGGTCCCCCTGCATGACGTCATCCCCAGCCCCTTTTATTTCCGCTCCTGGTCCTCCTTTCTCCCACAAAAAGTTTCCCCCGCCCTGTTTAGCCCCCTTCTTTCGTTATTCTTTTTCCTGCACTATGTTTTCTCCTAAATCAATCTTAACCTTCGATGTCATCGGATCAGATGGTAGCCATCACCTCCACATTTCTCGAACTCTTTTATCTGTTCTCCTCGCTAACATACCTCCGGCGTCGATCTTTGAAATCCGACGATTCTCGTTAAGCCCCTCATTCAAAACCCCGCCCATAAACACCCCCGCTACCAAAAAAAATTTCTCACGTCATCACTGGCCCACCTTCCACTCACAATTCCTCGCCCAACCCTGGCTTGACACCTATCCTCCACTATCCTCCTTCCACCGCGCACCTTCCCTTGACTTGTTCGTCCTGCACCATAGATCTGGAGCTCCCAGATCTGACGGACCGGAAACGATATCGCGTATATTTCGCCTCCGAGGGTTAACGCGCGATTCCAACGCGAAACCGGTGGTTTCATTTGGGACGCGTGTTAGAAAGTGTATGGAATTGTGTTTGATTTGGGAAAAACCGCTCACTGCCCAACTTCCACGCGAAAACCGCTGGTGGTTTTCCAAAACCACTTTCACCCATTTTCGCACCAAAGCCAATTTCAAACCCTGTTTTTCGTTGTTTTCAATTTGAGATCCCTCCTACGCATTCATTTCCTCTGCATCACTCCATAAATCACTCCTCACGCCTCTGAAAGCAGTTTCATCCAAAAGAAGCAGGGTTTATTTAATATTTTTTGATTGTTTGCAGGATAAATGGTAGATAAGGTTTGGAAGCTGCCCTCCCATAGTCAAAATAAGTGACAAAGAGCCTTTAAATGATGGTCCAACGGCCAGAAACACGAAGAAAGGGATTCCATAGGGTTTGAATTCATGGTTTGACCGGTGCCTCGTGAACACTGGTTATACCATCAAACCCTCAGCACACCAAAAGAAACACTGCAAACAACAAAAACAAAGAAGAATCAGTGAAGTGAAGAGGAAAGGAAAATACAGAGTTTAAAGTTTAATTAAAAAAGGGGATAAAGGCGAGGTTAAAGACGGAAAAAAAAGAAGTATTAAAAGGTCAGCAAAAGATGATTGTAGAGGCTTAAGGTGAATTCAGAGCCTTAAAACAAAGGATTAAAGCCTAATCAAGGTTTTTAAAGGCATGAAGGATTAATGAATAAAACAGTTGTTAAAAGGAAACCGAGATTAAAACTTAAATAAAGATTAGAGGATAAAACGTAGTTAAAGACATGAGAATCAAAAGTTTGAAGAAGTCCGAAAGTGTTAAAAGACAACATAATGAATTATACAGGCTTAAGGCTAAAAGGCCTAGACACACTTTTAATGATTAAATTAAGGCAAGATATGCCTAAAAAGGCCTCGAATACACCAAAAGAAGCAGTTATTCCCTTAATAAATCTAACTGCCACCTATGGCTTACTTTATGTCTCAAAGGGAAAAGAAACAGTTATTACACAAAAGAAGATATTTTCAACTGTGAGAACAGTTATTGTAAAATATAAGGAATATGCTTAAAAGTCAATCTTTTCACCTATTTTATCCTTAGAAAGTAAAGACAGAGTTATTAAAACATAGATGTATCTGCAGAGATTCTTACCTTATGCCCTGTGTGGTTTTCAAAGGGCAAGAAGCATTTAATGACATTTTAAACCCTAGAAGAGTTCCACCTCCTCATTTGCAGTATAAATGTTGCACTAGAACTCATTGTAAAGGGCGGGGTTTTGAATACTTACTTGATGTAAATAGTTGTTGAGGCTGTTGAAGCTCTGTTAGTAATTGAAGAAAGATAGGCTGAGAAGAGAAGTTTGTAGCTGTAAAGACCCACTGGACTTGAAGATTGTAACTGGTTTGAACATCAAATATATAAGTTGATTTATGGGATCCTGGTCTATGTCACTGGTGATGTTTTCTTACTGTAATTGTTTTTTCCTTGATGTTTTCAATACTGTCCATTTTCTCTGATAAAAAACAGGAAAAACAGAGTAGGATTTACTGTCACAGTACCCTGTCTCTCACTGATAAGTTTTATCTCTATGTTTTCTTCTAATTGTATGTTTGGGGATAAGTTCAATAGAGTATAAGCAGTCAAGGAACATTGGTAAGCCCATGTCCTATTGTGTAAATCTTGAGATATTATTTTTGAATTATTGTTTCACTGCATGCTAAGTAGAGTTCTAAACAAGGAAGTTTATGGTTATCCCTGTCCCTTGTTTAATCTTCAACATCTGTTTTGAAAGTTTCCCTTGAGAATATGTCAAAAGTAAGATAGGTTCAAAGTCCTTACCTGATCTTAGGCTGTTTTTTTGTTTATCTTATATGTTTTATACTGTCTGAAAGTAATCTGTGAGATTGCTGGATTGTTGTCTGAAAAGTGTGCTATATTAAAAGTCTGCCCAAAGAAGTCTATGGTTTGCCCTATCCTTTGGCTTGCTTCAAACAGTTACTTTGAAAGGCTTTTCTTGTTTTAGTGAAGTTAATATATTCTTAAGTGGTTGTTAGCTTTACTTATTTTGCAACCCTTTTAATGTTCCATATCAGAAAATCAACTAAAAAGATCCTTTGATATAGATGACTTGCCCCATGGACCGCCTTAGTAAATTTTTGTGCAATTAAATCCTTTTGTGACTCCATAGTCCAATGGATTGATACTGTCTCTGACTTATCCTATTAGCTGAGCCATTATTCCAAATCACTCACACCCTCACCCTTCAAGGAATTCCTTCATTTTGATGATTTTCTACCCAACCAAAACAAACAAAACCCCTTGTACTTCATAACTAGCCTAATATCTTATTTAAAACTTAAAGATATATCTTTTGAAAGCACTTATATAGAGAGATCCCTCTCTAAATCCAGGAGGGTTAGATCCTAGGATTCCAAAGTGGTTTGATGTTGGTCCTGCAACGTTGTTCTTGCCAATATTGCAAAAATACGGGGACCTAACAGCCCTCATGCTCTATTTAACTCAGCAAAGGAGGGAAAAAATCCTTGATAGGGTTGGAAAATGTCCAAATCACCCATAAATGTCATAAATGCCCAAGAGACCATGCAAGGCCCAGGGCACAAAATATCTCATGAAATAAATGCCAAAATAACTTCTAGCACGTATTTCTAGAGTGATTTTCCTAAAAAAACACTAAAAGATGTTTTTGCAATAAATGAGTGTGTTTTATTGACTTTTGGCCAAAAACACACTAAACAGTCCATTTGCGCAGAGCCACTTTTAGAAGAAAATAGGCTCTTTTGCAACCAAGTTTTGGACCCCTTGCCGATGTCGGATTTGGCTCCGTGATGGCTCGTTGGAAAGCCTGATGAGTCTAATTTCCAAAAATAAATGTAGTTTCCTAATCCAAATCCTATAGCCTATCCAAAAGCTCAAAATCCAAATACTGCCATTAGCGCAGCGCCAGGTCTGAAATAGAGGCAGAATGGGGAAAATTTAGGTGTTTCTTGACATTTTGAGGGGTCAAAACTATTCCAATTGTTCTGAAACTTGGTGAGCATAATGTGCTAGGTGTGAGAAATGCAAAAATGCTGAGTTTTCCTCCTGAGGATGCTCCATGGACTAGCGTAGCGCCAAAAATAGGTACCTTTGAAACCACGTTTTGGAACTCTTCCTGATGTTGGATTTTGCTCCCTGATGGCCCGTTGGAATGCTTGCTGAGTACTCTTTCTAGATATTCCTTTGTTTTTCTGATTGAGCACTTTTAACCTGTTCAAAAATAAAAAATTCCAACACTTCTATTTTCACAGTGCCACCTTTAGCAGAAAATAGGCTCTGTTGCAGCCAAGTTTTGGACCACTTCCCGATGTCGGAGTTTGCTCCGTAATGGCCCGTTGGAAAGCTTGTTGAGTCCTATATATAGATATGATTTTTTTTTTCTTCTGATAAATCTCCTGTAGCCTATTCAAAATTCAAAAATCCCAAGATTTCCATTAGCGCAGCACCAGGTCTGAAATAGAGGTAGAATGGTGAAAATTTAGGTGTTTTTTTACCTTTTGAGTGGTCAAAACTGTTCCAATTGCTCAGAAACTTGGTGAGAATATTGTGCAGGTATGAGAAATCTAAAAATTTTGAGTTTTCCCTCTGAGGATGCTTTAGGGATTAGCGTAGCGCCAGTGGCGCTACGCTAATAGGCCTCCAAATTCTCTAAAAACAAAAACTTGTCCAAATTTCTTCAAAATTAGTGGATGTCTCCCTCATGGGGTTTAAGAAGTCTGTATAAAAGCTTGAGGAAATATTTCAAGGTTTACTTGAACTTTTCCTCTTTTTAGTGTTTTTTGAATTTCAATGAGGGCCTCTTTGTCACTGTGATTTGTCTCATTAGTATCAGTGTTGCCTTTGGTTTCTGCATTCTCCTTACTGTCTTCATATTTTTCCTTGTCCTCTTCTTCATTTTATATCTTTGCCTCCTCACTTTCCTCTTCATTTTATTCCATTTTGGTACTATTTTTTTCACTCTCTTGTTCACTATTTTCACCTCTATTGCTGTCATGCTTACTGCTTTTACCTCCATCACTATCATGCTCACTGCCCCTTTCTTCATTATCATCACTCCCTTCTTCTTCTTCTTCAAATTCTGCCTTTTTCTCTTATTGCTAGCTTGAATCACCATCATTTCTTAAACTGTCTCCTCTGTCCTCTTGTTCATTTGTTTCATGGTCATCATCCTCCTCCATTTATGTGTCTTCTTCCTCTTGCTGATTTAACTCACCACCACCTTGTTCATCATCATCACTTTGTCCTATTTCTATATCTTCTACCCCTTGGGTTGAGTTATTGGCACCATTACCTTCACTGTCATCACTTTTTTCATTATTTCCACTTTGATCCGCTTTACTTGATACATCAAGAGAAGGGGAAGAAGGGAGGTTTCCTTGAGGTGAGGGCACTTGTGTAGATGAGGAGGGCAAGTTTGGTTGATGAGGAGGTTGTGGATTTGTGAATGACTGCCTTGCCCTTGAGCTTGATGAGGTTTAACTTGAACATTAAGTGTAACTACCCTAAGTCACTTTCCCTCAACTGATAATCAATTTGGTCATGGAGGCCAAGAACAGAGGTGAAATATGCATTTCAGACCTAGGGTTTGCTCAACTAGGGTTTAATCATTTCATAGACACCAAATTATGAAAATTTCTTGGAGGACAAGGGGTAGATGCCACCTACCAGCTTTAACTCTTCTACAGCCCTTTGAATGCAAATTGGAGGATGAATTTTAGCCTTGGGCAAGTTCTTTCCTTGTTTGAGGAGCCTTTGCATTAGCGCAGCACCGGGCAGTCCTGCCCATGGATTAGTGCAGCGCTAGGCAGTCCTGCCCGTGGATTAGCGCAGTGCTAGGAAGTCCTGCCCATGGATTAGCATAGTGCCGGGCAGTCCTGTCCATGGATTAGCGCAGCGCCGGGTAGTCCTGCCCATGGATTAGCGCAACGCCACTTATTTGCACAATGCCAAAAAGGGTAAACTTGTAGACAAGTTTTGATGACCTTCCCAAAGTCATATTTGGGCTTGGGATAGCTTGTTGGAAATATTAACATGTCTACTTTCCAAATATACCATTTTTTTCTTGATTGGAGTTGATTTTCCTTGTCAAAATTTGAGTTTCCCAAGACTGGTCAAAACGTACTGAGTGATGGTGCAGAAATGTAGAGTGCTGGTGCAGACAACTTTTGGAGGCATTTCTTAACTCCAAAGTGAGCTCATTATATCTCATTGGAAATATCTTCAAGTCTATGTGTATTTTGACCCATCACGCAAGTCATTTGGACACTCCAGCTATGATAAAACCTGATTTTCCCAAGGTCACTCCAACAGTGCGGAAATTCTCCTGTGACACCTATATTTTTGACATTGCTCCCAAACCATGATACCGGTATAAAAAATAAAGGAGGATTTTCTTCTTGGCCATATTATGGACAAAAACCTCTCTCACGTTTTCCAAATTCATCTCTGTTTTGTAGCAATAGGCTAGGTTTTGTAGAAAAATGATGAGTTTGAGGGATAGGAGTGATTATGAAGGTATATTAAGGATAGGAGGAGGTGTAAGAGTATCAAGATACAATCCTTGTTGATGTTTAACCATGGAGGTCATGAAACCAAGAAAAATTCCCTTAAAAACCCTAGATGGACAATGAAGGAGTTAGGTAAAACAAAATAGAGGGCTGAGGCCAAAGGTGGAAAAACATAGTGATAATGAGTGGCATGAGCCCATGATGGGTCCTTTGGGAGTAGTGAGCTGACCTTGACATGATGGGATGATGAAATAGTGAAAATTTATCCTAAGTATAATGAAGGCAGTGAGATTTATAGAACTCATAATGTTCATGAACTTTGTTTCTAGAAATCTAGGATAAGTATTTAGTCATCCATGAGAAGAAAAAATTACTGATGACTAACAAGACCCATCAAAGTAAGGCAAATATCTTACCTCTGAGGAGATACATCGGGATCTCTTTGTGATCCTCAGACATTGTAGCATAGATACATCATGTAACCGATTCTTCCAAATTTCAATCTCCCTGTCTGAGTCAGAGAGGTATTCACTGTATTTATCCAAGAAAATCACACCATCAGTTGTAGGATTAATCCAATCCTCGTCCTGGGCAGTGAGTTTATAAATACGGTCTACGTCATCTTCTTCGCGCATAGGCTCTGTATACCGCTCTCCTTCCGCAGGGTCTAGAGGGACTATCACTCTCATACCCTCATTCTAAAAAACCATACTTCTCTTCTTCAAGTTGATAATGCCTCCCATGTCTATTGCAAAATCCAGTACCAGGACTGTAGGATAAGGGTCTGCATCCTCCACAATTTGAATTAATTCAAAATCCATGCGTACCTTAACTCCTGCGATATCTACCAGAATCTTTAACAGTCTCCCCACTGGTATGGCCTTTTGTTGGTTAGCCATGCGCAGCTGTACAATGGACCATTCCAACTTAGGTTCTCCCATCCTCTACCATGTTTTCTTGGGCTGGATGTTCACTTCATATCCCAGATCTAGGATGACCTGATCCATCTCATAATCACTAATTTGCGCTGTTAGCCGCATCTCCCGACCAATTCGTTTCTTATTCTTGTATAGATTGTGAACATCCTTAACTTCTGTGGGAGGGCCAGTTCTCTCTACACAACTGTCGATTAGTGCTTGAAGATTTTCTACTACCTTTTGGTTGCATAGTAGCTTCATACATGCTCGTAGGAAAGGTTTAACTTCATTTCCCACTCTTAGTTTTGTTGGAGCCTTAGAAGTAGATGTCTCATCCTTGGTAAAGTCTTTGTGAGCTTCGATGAAGGTTTCTTTCTCCTTATGTAGGTCCAAGCTTTCCTATTTGACAGTAGCTTTGTGGATAAGGGGTTCAGCTGCAGCTTTCTCCTTAGCTCCTCCAGTAGCCATGCCATTGCATGTTATGACATTAATATTTGGTCCTTCATCGCGCAGTTCCGCCTTAACCCTCTGCACATTCTGTGTTGGTTTCTGTTGTTTTTCCTACATTTTTTCTATCAGGACCGGACAGTCTTCGATCACATGGTCTAATTGTCAAAAATATCGGCAATATTGTCGCGCAGGGTTCGGACAGTCCCTTGCGAAGTGCATTATTTCTCCACAGTTGTAACATATCAATTTCCCTCTCCCCTGACCCGCGCCTCCACCTCTTCCCCCTCCCCTACCTTTGGTTGGGGAGCCTCCTCTGCTTGAGGGAGATATTGGTGAAGAATGGTTAGCCTGTACCCTGAATAGGTTTCCTCGCTCTATCATTAAGTCATATGTCCGACAATTATGTTCGTCATGTCCCACAGATGAGCAGAAGCGACACCATTGTTGCTTCAATTTTGTAACATACGCACCAATATGGGGGAAGTGGTTGGTATCATGCTGTCTAGAAACGCGACAGTTAGCGCACCATAACATCGGACCACTTGGCCCCGCAACCTATTTAGGGCGCAATTGGATGGGCCCCCTAGCCTGCATGTAGTCTGCCAGCAGAGGACACTAATCCTTGGTGTGGCCGGACACCCTGCATCTTATGCACCATACATCTAGGCTAGCCTATTTTCCTCATTCCTTTCGTAGATTCTAGATTTTGAGGTGCATTGCCTCCAGTTGTCCCTGGATCTACTCTACCCCAAACTGGGTATCGTCTCTTGGCACAACTTCTATCTTCATAGCAATCTCCAAGGCTTTCTCTTGTGTTTCAATCACTTGCTAACCCATAGGTCCACGTAGGTGAGGTAGTAGCATGGAAATGAACCATTCCTTGTGATGTCTATCATCATACATAAATTCCCCATCCGTGATAACCTTCTTCAGTCGCTAATCAACCTCCCATACCGACTTAGTGGGTCCTTGTCTAAAGTCTTTTAAGTCAATCACCAGCTGAGAGTAGGATTTAGGATTTCAGAATTTTTGTTTCAAAGAATTCTTAATCTCTTGAATAGATGGATCCGCATGTTGGCTTACGTACCCCATGTACCAATCCAGGGCCCTTCCTTCAAAGGCAAGGGATAACTGTGCTCTCTTTACAACATCATTAGCCACATTCGGCGCGGTCCATACTAATTCTGCTATGAACCAGAATCAATCCATATCTTCGTCTCCTATGCCCTTGAAAGTGGGTAACGTCATGTGTGCGGCCATATCTTCTTCCAATGGTGGCAAAGGTGTGGGGGAGTTCTTGCCCTTATGTTGACTTGAAGGTGGTGTAGCTGGAGGACTATTTCCTACATACGCAACTGACTGTCTTAATGGGATGTAGATGGAACTATCCCCTTCTCGATTGGTTCAGTAATACTTAACACTGCGTGTTGTACTCTCGCTCTATTCAAGAGGTCATTCATTCAGTGTGGCTGCACAGAATACCCTTTTCGCACAATAATATTTTAATTAGTAATGGAAATATTCGCAAGGAATTACCCTAGAATCCTTTGAAGAATCTCCGCTCCACCTCAGAATAGGATACGAACTGATCAACTGCGAATTCCATTAGAAACCCTCCTAGCATGCTATCCACCCAATGATCTACCATACGGGTGATCGTATTGTCAGTCTTCTCCAACTATTGAATCAATTCCAGAGTCCACTACGTAATCTGATCGTCCTTCCAACACGTTTAAAAGTATACGAGCCTTGATAACCACTCCTAAAGTTCGTGCACAAATGTTATAAAGAAGATTTCATATACTTCGGTGAAAATGTATTTATTATTCCACTTTTTAGTTGTTAGCTTCATGCTGCGATTCTCCTTTACATAAAATTCCTAAATCTGTCTTTCAAACTAGTCTTCCAGCTCCAATTTCTCAGGTCTCCAACGACCTTTTGGCATTACCCGATCTCTCTCTCAAAATGCTCCCGGTCCCGGAAACAGAACCATTTGTTGGCTTGAGGGGTCCTAACCCAGGTTCGGAGGTTAAGGTTTGCCAATAAAATCCTATACTATTGGCCCTTTCGGCAATGACCTACTTTTGTAGGCCCAGGTCTCACCTGAAGTAGTATGGGAGGGTGCTGGAACCAGGTTTCCACACCCTGGGAGAGAGTAGGTAATTAAGGCATATCGACGTTGCAACTATCAGGTTCACACATATCGAGTCTATTAGCATTATTCTAATAGTATAATCAGCAAGTAATCATAAAAAAGCTACTAGGATTAACAGATCTGATCAATACATTTGCATCAACGTGCACATCAACAATTACTATCACAGAACATTATAATCATAGCTAATTCCTAGATCGCAGATACATTCGTAGCTTAAATAAATAACATAGATGCACTTCAGTAATAAACACGATAAATCTAGATATCGTAAAGATACTTCAAATATATTCCTCATTCATTAGTATCCAAAACCCGATTACAACCCAAAACACAGCCCGTGCACACAGCCGGAAAGTTCCGTACATAGCAGGACTGAGGATCTTTGTGCACATAGCCAGCAGGATTCCTTACCCAAAAAACCCAAAACAGATCTCAACAATTCGCACGTAGCATCAATCTTGCTTTTTATTACCTACTAGACCCAACTATCTATGTATTTATATCATCGTAGCCTTTTCTATCCTATGGTCTGCAAACCGAGGTTTGTGGACCCTAGAGTTACCCTTTAACCCATTACAAAACATTGGGGGCTTTGACCCGCCCCAAAACCCCTATGCATGACCGACTATTACAAAATTATATAAAAAATGCAGTTTAGGGAACCTCGTTCCAACATATATTGACATATGGTACCACAATCTCAAAGATTTTGTTCAGAGACACATTATGTTAGTTCAGTACATTCCCACAGAGGATCAGGATGCAGATATTCTAACATAGGCACTCGCCAAGAGAAAATTTGAATACCACAGAGGCAGGATCAGGGTAGATGATAATCCATTTCTTGTTGAGAGGGAGTGTTGAAAAGTTAACAAGAAATGTGTGTCTAATTTAATTTTCCTTTAATTAAATTGGAAAATAAATTATAATCTTATCTCATAATCACTTGTAATAGTTAACTGAGTGTGATAGA
Organism: Pinus albicaulis; assembly: GCA_034641835.2. Lineage (NCBI taxonomy): Eukaryota > Viridiplantae > Streptophyta > Pinopsida > Pinales > Pinaceae > Pinus > Pinus albicaulis. The sequence continues at coordinate 260,495 of CM076569.1, read as the reverse complement.
CTCAGTTAGCTCATGAAATTCGAGTTGAGGGTGGCTGGTGAGGCATGTAGAGTGATTTTATTTGTTTTAGAGTCCAAGTTGCAGTTAGTGTATTAGTTTAATGCATAAGAAATTAGTTAACTCAATTAAGTGAGTTAAAGTCAGTCTAACTAGTTGTAACTGATTATTGTACTAGTGAGAGGTCAAGTGAATTAAATCAGATTTAATTCATATGCAATGTTCTGTCAAGTGACTGATGATTTACTATTCATAGTTGCATGCATGTCATTTCTGATGAAGACCCAATTGAGACAAAGGTTAAAGGGATGTTATCTATCGGTTGTATTATTAGTAAATTATCAGCACACAATTAGATAACCATAGGATTTCCCATGATGCATTGCACAATTTTGGAAGGTTGAATTTCCTAATTAATAGGGATCAATTGTTCTTAGAATTGTGCAAGGCAGGTAGGCTGAGAAGAGGCAGGAAATTGGCTAAGTGTTGGTCGATTTTGTCCAGATCAGTGTGAGACAGTTAGTAGAGTGCAACAGACTCTTGTGAGAAGAGTTCATTGTAAGTGTTTCATGATTCCTTGGTTTTATACAATACATATAGAGGGGTTTTGAGCAGTTTCCTTTCCCCAGAAAATTTCATGTATTGTGTATTTGATTCTTTCTCTTACTTGGTGTGATTGTGCGATCGTGTTTAATTTCCGCAAATTAATTGTAGAAGACTTCAATATCTTGCTATAGAATATTGCACGATCCGATTTAATCCATTGGTATACATATTGTTTGTATAATTTCTACACACTAGACTTTGAAGAACCAAGAACATCCAAAGAAAAACAACCCAAATTGACTAGTAAATTATTATAAGGCAATCTTGATTGGACTAAATATTTATCAAATTTTTTTGAGGAAAAAAATGTCGATGGAGATAGAAAATGAGAACATAGGGAAAAATAAGAACAAGGAAAACATGAACATGAATGAAAAGTACTTGCAGAAGAAAGAATAAGAAGAGAATAATGGGAAATAATTGAAGAAGAAAGGGAAATAAAAGCTAAGGTAGACCATGATGATAGAGAATCAAAGATAGGAGAAAGAGGAGCTAGAGTTGAAGAAGAAGAAGACCAAGAGGATAAAACTACTTTTGAGTTTCCTATTTAAGATACACTTGTAGTCTTGGGAATTGAGGTCAAAATGAAAAACACACCTCCTTAAATTCATACATTATTTTATGGTATGCCTACTAAAGATGTTTATGTAGAAAATCTAAATATATTCAACTGATCTTGTAACATGCTAAAACAAAATACTGAATCAATTCTACAAATTTATGGAAACCAAATATGATCTCAAAATCACATGAAAAATAATGAGAAATAATTTCAATTTCTCAACACATAGATGTATCTGGGGAAATCCTCAGCTAAAAACAACACTATCTATATATTGCATTAAGTCAAGAGTATGAAAGAATACAACACTATTTCCCTTCCTGAGAAACCTATGCACTATATCTGACTGGCATGTTTGGTCCAATACTTAACCAAAAACTTGCAATTGATTGACCAACCTAGATTCCGCATTCCTAAGGGAATTGTGATCCTATTAATTAGAAAATTCCCACTAATTGATTGCGCAATACATTCGAGGTGTCTTGATGACCTCATGCACAACTTTTACAATTTTCTAATTATACAACTAATAGTCTACTTCCCTTTAACTCCAATCTCAACTAGGCCTTCCTTAGAACTGACATGCAACAACTGCTTATATTGAATTATCATTTATCTGATTGATAACTGCATGTGAATTAAATCATATCTAATTCACTGGGCCTATCACTAGCTCATCCATTAGTTAGAACTAGTTAAACTAATTTTAACTCAAACACATTGAGTTAACTAATTACAACTCAAAATAAACTCAACCAAGGCTCCTAAAAAGTAGGAGACACCCTACATGCCTCTAGTTTGACCCTAAAATCGAATTAACTAAACTAACTAAGTCTTCCTAACTCAGTTAACTCGTACAAGCTATCATGTGATGTGAAATTACAATTTACTTCTAATTTAATTAAGGGAAAATTAAACTAGAATCCATTTTGATGCCATTTTCAATATTTCTTGTTGCCAATTTCAACACTCCCTCTTAACAAGAAACGAATTCAACTCTATCCAAATCTGGTATCTTTGGAATGTTCTGCATGCAACATTTCTCTCTAGTGTTGTTGCTACTGCAAATTTTGAAACTAAAAAAGCATCCAAATTGAATCTATATCATGCATCTATCAGTAGATTCTCTAATTTCTACTAGCTACTACATTGTCAACTGAAAACTTTATGATGCTGCTGACTCTGCACTATGCCATCTACACTGCTGCCAACTCTGATCTGCACTCCCCAGTATCTGACTGCTGCTAGTCTCTGCATATATCACTCTGTCATCTGACTGCATCAATGGCCACAGATCCATCCTGCTACTGTGTACTATGGGCCTCTGCATCAAGGTAATGATCCATGAGACAAAACATATCAGTGTACCCTATACAAATTTCTTCACTCTTTGGGTTATGAATTCACACTGCTCCAAATCTCACCTATAGGTATGGCTGCATATGCTCCTTCTGCCCACTTGACTCAAAATTCCCCCCTACTAAAGGTCTCTGCTTGAGTGGATTCCTCCACTCGGTCTCCTCTCTACTTATCTAATTGTGGCTACTCCACAACTTTCCAAGGCTTCTTGCGAGGCTGCATGTTGAGAGGTAATTCATGCTCCCTCTCAACCACTGAGTCTCTAACCTTTGCCTCGCTCCTCAAATATTTTCATGTATCTTATATCTTGAGAGCATATAGGTTCTTGAATTGCACACCGATATGTTTCACATGTCTTATGGTGATGTGTCTAAGGAAAACCTTTCCTTTTCTAAATATAAATTCATAGCCACAGTATTCCAATACCACTATGAAAAAAATATTCTTCTTTAGTCCTGGAACAAAAAACACATCAGTAAGTCCGAGAGGGGAGGAAAAATCCCTTTGAAAGGTAATTGTATTTATGTTGGTAACACTATACCTTCCATCATATCCAAACTCTATGTTCTGATTTAGAACTTTCTCCTCCAAGTCATTGAAGAGATCTCTTTCCCTGTCATATGGAACAAGGCACCATTTTTGAGATACCACATGCATTCCATTACAACGCTGGCCATCCTTGCTGTTTTACCTTAAGAGACAATCCCTTGGTTATATTAAGGAATAAGTGCTTAAGACATTTATACATGTATGTCAAAGAACTTTAATACTAAGGGTCCTTGCTTAATCACCTTCAAATATGTTTTTATTAAACCCTCAAGAATCAAATGCAATAAATGCTTTGCAATGCCATTATCTGCTGATATTAAATGGAATGTGATCTGAAATTGTGAGAACAAATATTTCTTATATAGAGATTGATAGTAGGGGCTTTTACTGGTTATTTCACCTTTACTAGAAAGGATGAAACCAGAAGCTTCTGGCCCTCTTACTGGCTCTGCCTAAAGAAATATAATTTAAACACTAAATAGATCTGGCAAATGAAAGTATTTGTTTATGTATGCAAAATATTCATTAACCAAAATTTTATGTGTGAATAAGCAAGTTCAAGTATTCTGCAATGGAAGTAATGTGGTTTGAAGTGAAACTAATGAGTTTTGATCACTGTATAAGTCTCATTGGGAAAAGTGGACTTATTAAAAATTACTGTTTAATGTAGTAAAATTTGGAATATAGCAGCAAAAATGCACAGCATAATAGTAAGCTTTTTTTTAAGTAGTTCACCCCTCTCTTGGGCTACCTCTGCTGGGTCCAAAAGCCTCCAAATAGGATTTTCCCTCTTTCATTAATGCTCAAATTAAGTATTACACTGTGTAGAAAGCCTCAAAAGGCTAATTTAGCTGCAAATTCAGAAACAGAGGACTGAAAATAGTAAAAATCGACTATTCATTCACCTCAAATGGATGAGTATAGTCCAATATAGCTGATCTTTCACCAAGCCCTGGTGGCTCCACAAGAAAATTCGCTGCAAAAATCACTGATAGAGTGCCCTGATGGATCTGCAACCTGTTCCAACAGCTCCAGAATGCTTCAATACCTAAAAATAAAAATAAAAATCGCTTCAATTGGACTTCCCTAGCCAAAGTTATGGTCAATTGAAGTTTTTGCCCAATGTTAGGCAAAAATCCCACAAAAAGTGGACCAAATTTAGTTAACTGCGGATAAACTTGGAGTTCCGCCTAAAATGGAGGAAGTGGCACTAAATTTAAGGGAAGTGTTAGTTGTGACATTAAATGTCAAGTGCTGAATGTGGCCGCACCATTCAGATTAAATGTTGAAACGAACAGTTTGTATTAACGTTGGCATTTAAAACCAACGTAACCTCCGCCTGTTATATGTGACCACCACCACTTTTAACTTAACTGCCGGTTCTGCACTTGTCCCACGGACCTGACAAGGGTCACATGGATAGGGGGGTTCCCGAGGTTTTTTAAAACTCCGCTCCATTTAAAACACATCCTTTAAACCAATGTTAACAAATGAATATGCCATTGCATTTGGGTTCTCATACTTTGAAAATTTACGTTGCCACATTTGCCACGTAACCCATGGAACTTTACCATATGAGTTTTAAAACATTTCACATTTCACATTTGGGTTTTTAAAACTAATATGGAATTTAATTAATATAATTAATATATATATTTTTTAATTAATATTTAATACATAAAAAAAAATCAATATAATATATGATTTTTTAAATCAAATAAAATATTAAATTTTTAATATATATAAAAAATTAATTAAACTTTAATATATTAAAAATATTTCTCCACATTAAAATCATGAACCCATTCAGCATTAGAGGTTATTGGGCGATTTCAAAATGCAATATCTCGTCCATATGGTAACGGATTTGAGTGTCGTTCGTCGCTGCAGGATCGTTTTGGCGAGCTCTTTCCAGTTGTTCTGGTTTGGACCAATTCTGAGCAAATTCATTTTTGAGCATTTTTCTACAAGACACTTGATCTCCTGATCACACCTCCCAAATTGGAAGCTTTTGGACCCCAAAAGCTCTCTGATTAGTGAAACTGATAATGTGGAGATTGATTCTCCACTCTTCCACCCTTGAATAACTGAAATCTACCCGATTTCATCAAATAAAGCTTTTGAGAAAATGATAATCTGTCTCTGGAATCAACTGATCGACCATTGCTAAGATTGACGGAGTCATGATGCAAATGATTAAAATTTGCATAACAACAATTGTAATCTGCAGAAAACAAACTTTTTCTACACTGATCAAAATTCCCAGAAGACTTAGAATAACTTTCACCTTGCAAACTGTTCCCATGGCGAATTCTACCATTCTGAAACCAACTTTTTCCCATGCTGAATTGTGTGTCCTCCTTGCTTGCACTGCTTTGCTTTGACACTTCATTCTCTGCATTGGCTGACCCAAAAGGTAATTTGTGCAACATAACATCATCTTCTTTCAAAGACAAACTGTTATCAAACTGAGACAAATCATTAGCAAAATCATAAAAAGGCGAATGCTCAAAATCTGGTCGTTTCAACATCAAAAAAGTTAGACTTTGACTTGCATTAACCAGTCTTTTCAATTGACTTGCATGGAGTAAAGAATATTCCATATTCTTCTTGTGAGCTCTCACAATGTACTCTTTACCATCTTTGAAAAAGTGATACTTGTTTTCATGGTGATGAAAGATGGCCTTCCTGTCAAATAAGTAAGGACTTCCCAAAACAATTCCTGAAATATCAAGCAGCACCACATCAAGTTCCACTGTGTCAATAAAATGTGCAGTTATTGCAAAGCGCAATATGCACTTCCTTGAGACTTGAAAATTGGCATCCTTTCATATCTATCCAAGTGGATAAGGCTTCGAATGTGGAATGGTCTCAAGTTTAAGCTGCTTGACCAAGTCTTCAGATATAAGATTCGGTTGTGACCCACTGTCAAATAGTGTGTCAATTTTGATATGTTTTGAAATTACCCTCACATGGAAGAGTTCTATCCTCCTCTTTTCTTCATGAGTATCTTTGTGACAATTCAAAGAGCTAGAACTGGGAATTGTGTCTTGCACCACTTATTTCCCCTTAATGTTCTTTAAAACCATGGCTATGATTTTTGTCTCATCTCCTGAGTCTAACCCTAAGTCTTGCTCAACTGTTGCTACAGTTTTCTCCTTTTCTTTGGTCTTGTTTTTGTTCTTATATTTTTCTGGTTTCAGTTCAGGATGAAGCTTCCAACAGTGATCTTCATCATGACTTGTCTTCGAACAGTTCTTGCAAAAGAACTTTCCTTTTTCTTTTCTCAAATTAGCAACTCTTTTCTTTCCTTTGTTTTTGAAGTTACTATCCTCATCAAAAGTATTCTTTCCTCTAGCTTCTAAATGTGTAGCCTAGACACAGACTTCATCTAAGCTGGTAGGATTAAACATTAGAATAGTATGTTGCAGATAATTGTGCAAACCTCCTATGTATTTCAAGAAGGTGTCTTGACTTTGTAAGTCTACTCCAAGTAGAAGTGCTCTCCTTCTAAACTCTTGGGTATAATCTTGCACATTTTGACCCTTAAGTTGCCTAAAATTTTGCCAATTCATGATTGCTTTCTGAATATGAGCAAGAGGATAAAACTGTTTCTTAATAGCTGTAATAAACTCATTCCAAGTTAGAGTTATCTTACCATGCTTTTTAATTTCCTCCCTTGTTTTGGCTTCCCACCAAACCAAAGCTGCTCCATCCATTCCCAAAGAGGCTAATCGGATTTTTGTTTCATCATCATGCAAATTCTGAATTCTTAGATAGACTTCCAGCTGTCTAATCCAGTTATCCAATTTTTCTACATTCACATCACCATTAAACATTGGCAACTCAAACTTCACATCAAGCTTTAACAAAGGATTTTTAAGAGATGTTTTTTTTTTGTGTGACTAATTAACAGAAGTTGAAGAGGATGATGTGGAGGAAGAGGATGACGATGGAGATGAAGGATCACCATTTCCTCCATTCCCTTTCTTAGACTTATCATTGTCTTTCTTCCCTCCTGAAGAATCTCCTTCTTCTCTTTGGTTTCTAGACCCTTCTCCAGCAATCCTATCATTTCTCTCCTGATAGAGGATCCTAACCATCTCAGTCATGTCCAAGAAAGCTTTTCTAAAGACTCTTTCTTCTTCCTTGGGATCCATTTCCTCATGTACTTCTCCTTATTTGGAAGACATGTTTGTGGCTGATTCTAAGGCTAATGAGGATGAAATGGAAGGTGGAGATAATGGCACCCTAGCCCTCCTTGGTTGAGGATTATCTTGTTCTCTAACCAATTGACCTTCCCCTCTTTTCAATTTCAGCCTAGTAAGCATCAAATTTGCAGAATAACACAATCTTCTTGCATAAATTTCACAAACTCTTAAGCAAAACCTAGAGCTCTGATACCAATCTGATCTGAAATTTTGAGAACAAAATATTTCTTATATAGAGATTGACAGTAGGCGCTTTTACTCGTTATTTCACCTTTACTAGAAAGGATGAAACCAGAAGCTTCTGGCCCTCTTACTGGCTCTGCCTAAAGAAATATAATTTAAACACTAAATAGATCTGGAAAATGAAATTATTTGTTTATGTATGCAAAGTATTCATTAACCAAAATTTTATGTGTGAATAAGAAAGTTCAAGTATTCTGCAATGGAAGTAATGTGGTTTGAAGTGAAACTAATGAGTTTTGATCACTGTATAAGTCTCATTGGGAAAAGTGGAATTATTAAAAATTACTGTTTAATGTAGTAAAATCTGGAATATAGCAGCAAAAATGCACAGCATAACAGTAAGCATTTGTTTAAGCAGTTCACCCATCTCTTGGGCTACCTCTGCTGGGTCCAAAAGCCTCCAAATAGGCTTTTCCCTCTTTCATTAATGCTAAAATTAAGTATTACACTATGTAGAAAGCCACAAAAGGATAATTTAGCTGCAAATTCAGAAACAGAGGACTGAAAACAGTAAAAATCGACTATTCATTCACCTGAAATGGATGAGTATAGTCCAATATAGCTGATCTTTCACCAAGCCCTGGTGGCTCCACAAGCAAATTCGCTGCCAAAATCACTGATAGAGTGCCCTGATGGATTTGCAACCTATCCCAACAGCTCTAGAATGCTTCAATACCCCAAAATCAAAAAAATTTCGCTTCAATTGGACTTCCCTAGCCAAAGTTATGGTCAACTAAAGTTTTTGCCCAATGTTAGGCAAAAATCCCACAAAAAGTGGACCAAATTTAGTTAACTGTGGATAAACTTGGAGTTCCACCTAAAATGGAGGAAGTGGTGCTAACTTTAAGGGCAGTGTTAGTTGTGACATTAAATGTCAAGTGGTGCATGTGGCCACACCGTTCGGATTAAATGTTGGAGCGAACCGTTTGTATTAACGTTGGCATTTAAAACAAACGTAACCTCCGCCTGTTATATGTGACCACCACCACTTTAAACTTAACCGCCGGTTCCACACTTGGCTCATGGACCTGACAAGGGTCATGTGGATAGGGGGGTTCCCGAGGGTTTTTAAAACTCCACTCCATTTAAAACACATGCTTTAAACCCATGTTAACAAACGAATATGCCAGTGCATTTGGGTTCTCATACTTTGAAAATTTACGTTGCCACATTTTCCACGTAACCCATGGAACTTTACCATATGATTTTTAAAACATTTCACATTTGGGTTTTTAAAACTAATATGGAATTTAATTAATATAATTAATATATATATATATATATATTAATTAATATTTAATACATAAAAAAATATTAATATAATATATGATTTTTTAAATCAAATAAAATATTAAATTTTTAATATATATAAAACATTAATTAAACTTTAATATATTAAAAATATTTCTCCACATCAAAATCATGAACCCATTCAGCATTAGAGGTTATTGGGCGATTTAAAAATGCAATATCTCCTCCATACGGTAATGGATTTGAGTGTCGTTCATCGCTACAAGATCGTTTTGGCGAGCTCTTTATAGTCGTTCTGGTTTGGACCAATTCTGAGCAACTTCATTTTTTAGCATTTTTCTACAAGAGACTTGATCTCCTGATCAGAATGATAAGAAGAATATGAAGGAAGGAAGCCCAAATTGATATGCTGATAAACAATATCTATCACTTTAAACTTCAGAAGATTAGTTAAAATGAAGGAGCGCCCATTAAGGATTTTAACTCTTGTTCACATAAGTAAAAAGAGACCTGCAACTTCATTACTTCATTTTATTCAAGGATAGAAAATAGACAATGAAAATTGGAAAACATATCAATATCAATTGATCTGAAAATGGAAATATTTGTAATGCTATGCAAAGTATCCATTTCCATATAATTTAGTGTGCAAAGTGTTCTCCATGACTTGCAGGTTAAACAAAGTAGTTTTGGTAATGTTTCTGAGTTTTATGTGTGAGGATTTTTTAATTAAATTTATTGTTTAACATATCATAGCAGAACAACACAGCAAGTAAAATTCACCATTACATAACACAGCAAAATTTCGAGGCAGTTCACCCCTCCTGGGCTACATCTTCCGGTCCAAGGCTCCCCAATGGCATGTCCTTGCTCTATTAATTTGCTCAAAATGGTTACACAGTGAAAAATATGCCTAAACAAGAAAAAAAAGCTGTAAATTCAACTTCAGAAGATAGAAAATAGCTATAAATGGCTTTTGTTTCACCTTAAACAGTGAAATACAACCCAAAACAGTGCCTCCTCCATGATGGCCCTGATGTCTCCTTCATATTACCTGAAGCAAAAGCTATTGTAGATCACCTTTTTTCACTTTGAAACCTATCCCAAACTCTCCATAAGGTCGAAGAGACCCAAAATTGACTAAAATTTCATCTTGTTTGGTTGAAAATTGAGAGAGTTATGACTTCTGCAACAAAAATGCCCAGTGTCCCCCAAAAACCCCACTAAAAGTGGGAGAACTCCAGTTAGACTCTCCAAAATAGGCGGACATCCATACTTGGCGGAACCGTGTGCTAATTTTGGGGAAAAATTAAATGTTGACAGTTTATATTTGGCATGTTCACATGCGTATTTTTCGGTACAGTTAGCTCTGGCAGATAAGGATGAGCCCGCGCTCTTGGTCACAGTGCTGAGGTTCCATGCTTAGGGGCTAGCACAAAGGGGCTTACCTCTTTTATTTCGCCAGTTCATATGTTTTAAGCCACGGTCTAGAGGTGTCGGTCATGTGACGACGGGGCTGGCCCTGATGGGCTAGCCCCCAAACCTTCTCCGCCCATCAAACGAGTCGACTCGACTCTATGTTTACTCCGCCCATCAAACGAGTTGACTCGAATCTATCTTTTCTCCTTCCAATTCAAAGGCCAATGACCCGAATACATGGTCACACCCGCCCAATGTTCAAAAAACTGCCACAGACAGGTCGGTCGGGTCCCTCTGCCTGAGCTGTTAGGTCAGGGGTTCAAACCCTATGAACCAACAAAATTTTGCACAGTATTTTCAACCCTCGACCTGGGGTCACGTGGCAGCCTCTAGGCAAGCCACGTGGCACCCATTGATAGGCCCATAATATAATAAAAAAATCAACTTTTCCATATAATTTTTTTTACAAAAATTGACATAATCAATTAAGTCAAAAAGTCATGTTTTGGAGTTCACTGGACGATTTCAAACCTCAGTAACTTTCACATACGACCTTGGTTTTGAGAACCGTTCATGGCACCAGAATCACAGAGACGAGGCCTTTCCAATCCTTTATATTGCAACCATTTTTTATCACTTCCAATTTTGAGAAATTTTTAAACTTGGACATGATCTCCTGATCACACCTCCCCAATGGGAAGATTTTGGACCCCAAAAGCTCTCTGAATTACAGAAACTGAAGATGAGGAGACTGATTCTCCACTCTTCCAACCTTGAACCATTGAAATATCCCTGATTTCATTAAATTGAGCTTCTCATAAAAAGACAAATTCTTCCTTGAATTTGGTGACTGACTGTTGCTAACCTTGAATGTGTCATGCTGCAAATTTTTTAAAATTGCATAACAACAACTGAAATTTGCAGAACACATATTGTTCATAAAATGGTATACCTTCAAAGGAAACTGAAAATAAGATTCACCTTGCCAACTGTCCTTATGGCGAATTTTTAGCAAATGAGCCATGTACTTGTGTCGATTCCCGACCAAGTTTTCTCGCCATAGTACCTGTTGTACTATACAACAACCCTCCCTTTTTCTAAATTTTAGAAATAAAATTTAGAAATAGGGTCCCTTTCTTTTTAGAAATAAAACACTTAGAAATAAAATTCATTGTTTTTGAAAATTTCATATTGTTACTAAACAGATTCAACATTCAAAAAATTTATGGTCTGATCTAATATACAAGGCCTTATCATAAAAACAAATCAAAGTTAAAAGTTCAATCGCAATCGGAGAATCGGAGATAACCTTTAAAAGAAATTTCATATGCCCATTTCAAATCCTCCGATGCGATTAGTCCAATCGGAAAAATTTCAATCGCTAAGAGTTTTAAACAGTTAATTATAACTTCCGATGCGATGCGGTCAATCGCAATCGATTAATCGGGACAGTCTTCAAGAAACTCTTTACGCTTAGTTGAAATTCCCCGATCTGATGTGCATTTGATAATAAACGCTTTTAAAAGAAAAATCGAACATTTGGTAGACCCCACCATTAGAGATCGGAAAGATCTGCAATCGCAATCGATCAATCGGGATAAACGTATTGAGATCTTCATTTTCCATTCGAAAAATTCTGATGCGATTCATCTATTTTCATACGAAGATTTTTAGAATGAGTGAATATATTAATATATCACAAGCGCCAAATCTTTATTGGTACGAAGGCATTCAATAACGAATCAAATGAATATGGTTTATGATTTGGTTTTAAATACTTAAGTGTGACCCAAAAGGAGCATTTACATAATATACGAAACAAATAAATGAAAACCATAAGTTCATAAATCATTCCGTTTGAGTGGCTTGTTGATCACGACTGAGAGTTTATTGTCTTGCAGAGCCAAAGAACACCAAGTTCTTTCATTCACAGACAAAGGGAAGCGGTAGCAGACGTAGAAATGTCAAAGAGAGGAAGAAGAAATAAGACTGTTCTACCAGTGAAGTTTGCCGAGACTCCTACAGTCTCAAAAGAAAAGCCCATAAAGCTAAGGCTAGTCACAGATACATCATGCCAAGGTCTTGGAAAAATGACATGGGACACAGTCTACAACCTGTTGGAAAAATTAGACCCCCAGGTTACAGTGGAGAAGGCATCAGTTCCAGACGAGGATAGCTCGGATTCCGACTCTGACATCAATGAAAGAACACTTGCAAATTCATTTCTACATCGAATTGCAGCCAGAGCGAGCATCATGCCTTACTATGATGTAGTTCGATGGGTTATTGACAGTGTAAAGATACAAGATAGAATGTTTGTTTCAGCATCTGGAGTGCCTTTCGGCTCGTTTAAAGCAGAAGACTTGAAAGCAATGTACCACCTTCCAGACCCACGGAAGGTGTATAACAAGGAATTTATCAAAGAATTTGCTGATGATAACAAAGTCCAATCCGACCCTATCAGAAATTGGAGGAAAAACCCAGAGAAGCACCGAAATGAAGCATCCGGTATGTATTCTGTAGATTCTCTTCTGCCTCCATATTCCTATGCAGCTGCCATGATGTGTAGGTTATTTGGCAATGATAATTCAGCTAGGTTTTCTATACGAATGGTCCCATTAATCCTAGCAGCTGTGAATTCCGACATTATGGATTGGGCTGTTATTCTTTCTGATAGAATGGCCAATAGGATCCTTGAGTACAGACAAGAAAAAGATGCTGGAAATTCTACCCCCTTTTTCTTTTGTGCCTATATTCTTGATGCTATTTGTTTCAATTCCGAATTTCCCTTATTTAGATGGAAATGGACTCCCAATAACCCCCTTCCAATCCATATTTATCATAAATTGCTTTGGAAGATTCATTTCCAAGCTAATGTATATAGAATCTGTCATGGCTTCCTCATTCCCGTTTTCCAAACCATTTTTAATCACTTTCCCCCTAGGATTTCTGATAAAGCTAAAGCCGACCTGTCTGCAATCGGAGATTGGTTTGGGGAGGAAAAATTTACTTACATCAGGGTTTTTGGTAGTATAGTGGAGCCGCATGTTCTTCTGCTTTTTGTCCCAGACAAACTTCTCGCTCAAGAAGTTTCTTATCAATTGACAATTGAAGGTATATCTAGGTCTTTGAACAACAGCAAGAAGAAAATGTGGCCTCAATTCCCACTCCATTGTGGTCATTTCACTCTAAATGATTTCAAGCATGCAGAAAAGGAAGTCTTCAAGATAAGAGGTTGTAAATTTGCAACCATTCCTGGAAGACAGTATGATCCAAAAAAGATAGCATTTGATGTCACTGCTTCAGTTTCAATTGCTCGTTTTGAGCATGAACCAGATATGTTCGATGAGTTGTTTATTTCATTAGATAATTTTCCTCAGATTTTTGACTTGATCAAGTCTACATTTCAACAGGAGGAAATAAATAAATTTCTCTTATTTAGAAGCCAGAGATTGTTGAGAGTACCTCTAGACCAGCTGAGAACTCAAATCCAAAAATCAGAGACAGAAGGTACATCCGGCCAAACGCTAGTAGAAACATCTACCAGCAAAATCATTACACAATCGGCTGTCAACCAGCCGACTGTACAAACTCAAAAAGTAGTCACTATTGACAAACCTAATGCCCCAAAGGAAAATACTGCTCAAATGACAGACAAATGCAAAAATATCAATGATGAGGTGCATAATCAAAAGGATGGATCGGATGACAAAAGCACTAAGCAGAGCATAGATAAAGAGAAAGGAAAAGAAATAACTAAGGAGATTATGGTTTCCACTAATCTTGATATTTCTTCTCAGCTATTAAATCAATATGATCAGTTTGCTCAACAGCTTGGATTGCAGGATAAAGGTGAAGAACAAATAGAGCAGGATGTTGAAATCATTCCTGAACATCCTACAGGGAATATTGTATTAAAAGGTGAGGAGATCCCTCCTTTGGATGTATTTTACAGCCCTAAACATAAGGCTGTTGTCAAAAGACAAAGAAAGAAAAGAAAAACAGAACAGGGCATATTTTCTACCCCATCAGAGGAATTTATGAATATTGTTTATAAGAACAATGAAATGAATCCATTTGAAGACCTCACGAAATTGTCCCAGTATACAGGAGCTTATAGTGCTGCAACAGTGGATAAAGTTGTAGAAGTATCTCAAATAATAACTCAGAAAGATCTTCACATAGCTTCACTGGAAGAACAAGCTAAGGAGAATCAGCAACTGATTAGCCAATTGCAACAACAACTACAGGATCAGACATTCAGGTCTAAAGAATTGGAGAAATAGCTTGCTGAAGAAAAGAAGAAGGTTGATGAAAAGCGTTTAGGCAAAGAAAAACAGCTAAATGAAGAAATTTCTAAGTTACAAAGTCTGCTACAAAATGAGGAAAATGCAAAAATGATTCAAGAAAAGGAATTTCAAGCAACTTTGGATAAGTTTAAAGATTACCCAAAGTTAAATGAATTCAAATCAGAAGCCCTCGAGGCTAATAAACTATTGACTCAGCAGTTAATTGAATTTTGCTCAAAGCTGTCACAAGCAGAACCTTTATGTGATATTACTTCATCTTTGATCCAAAATATCGTAACTCTTAGACAAGAAAAAGATGATGCCGATGAAAAGATTTCCGAGTTTCTCAACTGGCAGGATACAGAAAAAGGAAAAGAAGCAAATCTTCCTAGGATAGAGGAAAAACACAAAGAAATCTTGTTTACAGAATGGGAATATCAACTAATGAAAGGTGAGAGAGCAATATCCAGGGCCATAAATATGATGAATAATATCACTCAACTCATAAATGACAGCTTATACTCAATTAATCTCATTTCAGACTGTGTTCCTGGCAGTTTGCCAAAAATAAAAGAAACTGAAGACAGGTGGAGAGAAGAAATGGAAAGGAAAAGTCAACAAATCGGCAAACTTCAAACTATATCCTGGGATAGTATGTGGACTCATGTGATCAAGCCAAACAATCAACAGACAACTATCAAACTTCTATCAAACGCTGTCGATTGTCTAATTCCAGAATTTTCTGATGCCACCTATGCTGGACAGTTGCATTCTGAGATGAGTCATCCACCAAGACTCCGAGATATGTTGAACATTTGCAACTTGGCTTCATCAAGCGAGAGAGAAAAACAATGAATCAGTTTCATTCAAGATAGCCTTTCAGTTTTAATTTGATAGATTGTAGCAGTAGTATTAGGATTTTGTTATGTAATTTCTTATTTAAATCCCTCTCATGCATTTAGAGAGGGATCGGAAGTTGTAATATTTTTTGGACTTGGAGCTAACATTTCTGTACTCCACTCCTTATTATATTTGATGAAGGATCACATCTGGTGATTTTTGTGCTGAAATTATCTTTGAAGTGTTGCATTTCTGTGCTTTTGGATTTAATTTTACATCGGAGTTACTAGATTAGAGTATCACATTTCATTTGACAGTCTTCAAGATGAATGAGGTATTTCTATCTGTTCACGGTTGATTTTCTTTGTTATATGGTATTCGTTTGAAGAATTTGCTATCATTTATATATTTGGTTTTCATAACATTTCCTTTTTATATATCATTTCTGAGTATAATTGGAATGTTATCATTTATAAGCATATATAAATGGTATACATGATGAATGCAATATGCTAATATAACTCTGTTTAATTTCTTAAACAGAGTTATCTTTATTCGTTTCTGCACATTTCAATTTAATTAATAATACATTTTCATGGTTATTATTAGATTGAAACAATCCTAAGTTGTATTCACTTATTATTACCCGGGTTAAAATTAGAATTTCTTTATCAGCATTTAGTTTAGATTAGATAGTTTTATTATTCTGTCAATTTAGTCCCATTTTCACCCATTCAATTCAATCCACTTAGTTATAGGGAAACTGGTCCTTTAAATCCAGTCGGAGCCACCATCCCAAACGGAAAAGGAGCTGTCTTAAGGTCCCGACCGGGTGGTTTTCCCCCAATGTTTGAAGCAAATATTTTCTAGGCTTCAACATTTTTGGCGCTAGAAGGAGGGCATCCTACTGTGAATGGCAAGCAAACCCAAATCTACAAACCATTCTAAGAGTAATTCTCCCTCCGCATCACCTCGTACTTCCAAATTGTCTGCTGATTCCTCAGCATCCAAGCAAGAAGAAGAGGTATCCACGATCACTGCTCAAACTCACCATACTTCAGAACAATTAAGTCTTGAATCTCCTGAAGTTCAGTCTCTCATCCAGAAACTTCAGAGCTTCTCGATTTCACCACAGAAATCTGAGCTATCTCAAAGCAGTGAGACTTCGCAATTAAATCTACCTCACCCTCTTACTAGACTTCAGAGTGAAAAGCTCGGTATTGAACCTACTGAATTTCCTTTACCTAAAAGGAAAAGGGCAAAGAAAAATACTGAAGATTCTGACAGTGAAGCACTTTCATCCACATCTTCCATCTCATCTTCCCCAGTGCGAAGTCAACCATCCACTCCCTCATTACATATCGTTGTTAATCAGGAATTGGGAACTTCAACATCTCAAACTTTTCACTCCTCAATATCAATTCCTTCCCAGACATCTGGAATCTCAACAGCAGTATCATCCACCACTGGTATTACAATGGCAGATCCATGGACCAGACCTGGTGCAGTCAATATGCCCGCACCATTACATGCATTACCTGATGCTCCTGAAAAATGGCTACCCAAGTTTAATCCAAAAAATGGAACCCAAGCCGAGGAACATATCAATAACTTCATGTTAGCAGTTAATTTGAAGGGAGTGACTGAGCAAGATGTCGTTGTTAGGATTTTTCCTTATACATTGCAAGGATCAGCAGGATCCTGGTATTTTTCCCTGCCTTCTGATTCTATTACCAGTTGGGACATTTGCCAAGAACAGTTTCTTACTAAGTATGGAGACGATAGACCTTTAGCAACACTAATAAATGATCTCTCCAATCTTAGGATAGAGAATAGGGAACCCATTAAAGAATTTAATGCTCGTTTCAATAAACTTTTGAATAAAATCCCAACGACTTCCAAACCAAGTGAACAA
Organism: Pinus albicaulis; assembly: GCA_034641835.2. Taxonomy (NCBI): domain Eukaryota; kingdom Viridiplantae; phylum Streptophyta; class Pinopsida; order Pinales; family Pinaceae; genus Pinus; species Pinus albicaulis. The sequence continues at coordinate 243,254 of CM076569.1, read as the reverse complement.
ATCAGAAGTGAGTGGTATATTACTGCCCTACCTGCCAATATAGCTATTTTTGTAGACAGGGCCGCAAAACCAACCCTTGCTGAAAACATGAAAGAAGCACTTGCTGTGGAAAAACGTATTAATGCTCTAGAAAAGAAAGCAGCTCTTGAGGAAAGAAAAAACAAAAAAGTTTCATTCAAAGAAGACTCAAAGAAGAAAATCTCAAAAGATCCATATGATATGGAAGGCCTCCAAAAGGTTCTCAAGACTATGTCAAATGAAATGATTGAAATTAAGAAACAAGTAGCTGAAACTTCAACCAAGAGGCCCTTCAAGAATTATAAGAAAACCGAATCAAAACCGCCAAATATCGTATCTTATGCAGAATCAGATCAAGAAGAGGAAGAAGAGGAAACAATCTCATCAACTTATAATGAAGAGGAAATTGTTGAATGTCATGGCATGTGGGATTTCATACTACCCAACTCCGATACAGATAATGATGAAGAAGCTTTACCTGTCTCTACTAGGAGTAAAGGTACTTCCGAACCTGTTCAGACAACTTCAAAGAAACGGAGTGCGGGTGCTGCTACAACAAAAGAAAAAGTACCTACAAAGAAATCACCCGCAGCAGTTCCCCAAAACCCACCTTCAACTTCAAATACTCCTCCAACATCCAAAACATTAGTAGTGTCCGATTCAATGGATTACAATATTGTTGATGATATGAAGAAAACTAAGGCAAACATTACTATGTTTGAACTTAGCAAATTAAAACATCAGCAGAAATTGCTTCTCAAAGAATTGAATGCAGTTCCCTGTTCACCTCTTCCCAGTGCTAAAGCTGCAAATGATTCTGGTCAACCACCTTCTGGTATGATAGAAGCTACTGATTCAGTCCTGATTGGGGATAGATCAAATTCTCACACTCCACCCTTCCTTTTGACTTTTGAGATCTACAACTGAAACCTACACAATTGTTTGATTGACTCAGGGGCATCATCCAATATAATGCCAGCTTCAGTTTGTTCTAAACTGAACATAGAACCCCAAAAGTCTTCCATACACATTGTACGGTTAGACAGAAGCAAGGTCCAGGTTTTAGGAGAGATTAACTCCGTAACTATCAGGTTAGCAGCTGATCCACGGGTAGTTCAACGAATTGATATCTTAATAGCTGATATACCTGAATTTTATGGGTTGATTTTAAGTAGAGATTGGTCTGAAAAGCTCCACGGATATGTTTCTACCGATTGGTCTCACATGTGGTTACCTTATGGAGGAAAGCCAAATCAAATAAAAATCAATCGAGAGAAACACATGACCCATACTGTAACAGATTTTGAACAGGAAAATCAACCAATTGCATTTAATAACAACATCTTGGGAAATTATTCATCAGAGTCATTTTTTGGAAATCTCACTGCCCAACCATCCCCTTTCTTAGTAAACAGTTTAACATCACAGATTGAAAACTATTCACAAACTGATAGGTCAAGATGTTTTAGTGATACTGGGGAAATTGTAAATAATCTTGTTAATACTTCTTTATTTTGGTCTTTATATTTTGATGGCTCTAAATCTAACGAAGGTTCAGGAGCAGGGTGTATCTTGGTTAGCCCGCAAGGTGAAAAGACAATGTTGTCCTGTAGGTTAGAATTTGAATGCACGAACAATATAGCTGAGTATGAAGCTCTAGTCCAAGGTTTGTATAAAGCAATTGGCCTTAAAGTGCAATATTTGAAAGTATTCGGCGATTCTGAAATTATTGTCAAACAGGTGAGAAATACAATTCACTGTCTTTCAAATCACCTCAAACATTATCCATCGCTGGTTCAAGAACTCACCACACACTTTTCTGCATTCAATATTTCTTCCATCCCTAGGTCTCAAAATTCAGCAGCAGACTTGCTAGCCAATGTTGCTTCCGGACTCATACCTTCTGAAGATTTTAGCCCAGATAGATTTTCAATAGAATTACTTTTTAGACCATCTGTCCCAGACAATGTTACAAATTGGAGAGTTTTTTACCATGATCAAGATATCTTGAACTTCATGACTTCTGAAAAATCATATGATGATCAAATTATCGACGAAGAAGAACATGACTTACAAATTTCTTCAAAAAGTAATGAAAATCCCATTCCGAAATCTGTTGTTAGATTGGAGGACTTGTATGATATTAACGACAGATTCAAGAAAGTCACTAATACCAAGCTTCAAAGTTCTACTTTGAAATTTGAATTAGTGAATCTTGGTTCTGATTCAAAACCTCAAAATGTTAATTTAGGACTTAATTTAACATCAGAGGAAAGGGATGCCTTCATTAAACTATTGAATAAATACAAAAATGTTTTCGCTTGGAATTATGATGATTTAAAAACATATGATACTTCAGTTATTCAGCACACAATTCCAATGCTTCCCGATATTAAACCTGTTCAACAGAAGCTAAGGAAAGTTCATCCAAATCTTGAAGATCAAATCAAATCAGAACTTAATAAACTTTTGAAAGCCAAAATCATTTTTCCTGTCAGGCATTCCAATTGGGTTTCCAATATGGTACTTGTAAGGAAGAAAAATGGTGATATAAGAATCTGTATTGATTTCAGAAATTTAAACAAGGCATGTTTGAAAGACAATTTCCCATTGCCAACCATGGAGCAGATACTTCAAAAAGTAGCTGGTTCTGAACTTATGTCCTTTATTGATGGATTTTCAGGCTATAATCAAGTCTTGGTTCATCCAGATGACAGATTGAAAACAACTTTCAGAACGAAATGGGGGACTTATGCTTATCAAAAAATGCCTTTTGGATTAATAAATGCAGGAGCAACTTTCCAAAGAGCCATGGACATAGAATTTAAAGGTCTGATCAATAAATCAGTTGTTGTTTATCTTGATGATATAACAGTATTCTCAAAAAACAGAACCAATCATCTACATGATCTCAAACAAATATTCGAAAGATGTAGAAGGTTTGGTATTTCATTAAATCCGAAAAAATCTTTCTTTGCTTTGGATGAAGGAAAAATTTTAGGATTTGTTGTATCAAAAGATGGTATATACATTGATCCAGACAGAGTTAAAGAAATCTCTGATATTTCTTTACCTCATAACAAAAAATCCATGCAATCATTTCTTGGACAGATCAATTTTGTAAAAAGATTCATTCCTAATTTTTCTTTAATTGTTTTACCTATGCAAAATATGATCAAGAAGAATTCAGTATTCAAATGGGGGCATAAAGAAAAAGAAGCCTTTGAGTTAATCAAACAGGCAATCATTAATGCACCAGCATTAAGTACTCCGGATTTTTCTAAAGATTTTATTTTATATACTTTAGCCACAGAGACATCTTATGCAGCTGTTTTAACACAACTCAATGATCAGAAAATTGAAGCACCAATTTCATTCTTTAGTTCAAATCTGCAAGGAGCTGAACTGAATTATTCCGATGTTGAAAAACAAGCCTTTGCTGTGTTCAAATCAATCAAGCATTTTAGACCTTTTCTCTTAAAAACTCATACAAAAATCATTGTCCCATTCTCTGCAGTGAGGCAATTATTAATTCAGAGAGAAGTAGGAGAAAAACGAGCTAAATGGGTAACAGCCCTACAAGAATATGATGTTGATATTAAACCAGCTAAGATTGTTAGAGGACAAGGTTTTTGCAGATTATTAGCAGGAGCTCATAACATACCAGAGAATGATCATTCAAATCAAGATATTCAAGTAAATCAGATAAGTGTTACGGATTCAGAGTCTCAGTATTCTGATCTCATCTATTACTTAAAAAATGGGTATGCTCCTTCTGATCTCAGTTATAAGAAAAAACGTGCTTTAAGATTAAAAGCTGTTAAATATGAGATCATTGATAATATGTTGTTTAGAAAAAATTATGATTCAATTTTGTTGAGATGTCTAGAAAAGACTGAGGCTGAAAAGGTTTTGCAGGAGTTGCATGATGGACCAGCAGGAGGTCATTTTGGAGGTGATACCACAGCTCACAAAATAATTCGTGCTGGCTATTATTGGTCTACCCTTTTTAAAGATACACATGAATATGTAAGAAAGTGCAGAATCTGCCAAACTGCAAGTGGAAGGCAAAGGAAACCAGCTTTTCCTTTGCAACCAGTAAATATTGAGCAACCATTTGAACAATGGGGACTTGACATTATTGGTGAGATAGTACCTCATTCTTCCAAGCGGCACAAGTACATTCTTACTGCAACCGATTATTTTACAAAGTGGGTAGAGGCAATCCCTTTGAAGGTAGCCAATTCTGATGCAATTATTGATTTCATAGATCAATTTATCATAACCAGGTTTGGTGTACCTCAAGCTCTTGTCTTTGATAATGCATCTTATTTCTCAGGAAACAGTTTAATTGAATTTGCAGTTAAAAGAGGTTTTAAACTCAAATATTGAGCAAATTATTACCCACAAGGTAATGGATTAGCTGAATCCACTAATAAAAATCTCATCAAGATTATTAAAAGGACTATCGATCAAAATCAAAAGAATTGGCATAAATCTTTAATCTTTGCATTATGGGCTGATCGTATTACAGAGAAAGCTCCAATCGGAACTTCACCTTTTAATTTAGTTTATGGAAAAGAAGCTGTGATACCATCAAATTTAACTCTTCCATCATTAGCCCTGGTACAATTTATTGAAGAAAATCCTTCTTCATCTGTTCAATTGAGGTATGATCAAATCCTTAAACTAGAAGAAGAGAGAGAGAAAGCTAGAATTGTTCATGAAAAACATCAACAACTTGTGAAATCTTCTTTTGATGCAAGTTCTACCGGCTCAAAAAATTTGTCAATTGGTGATCTTGTTCTAAAATGGGATAAGGCACATGAAGAAAAAGGTAAACATACCAAATTTCAAAAGATGTGGCTTGGACCATTTCAGATCGTTGAAAAGATAGGCTCAAATACATTCATGCTCCAAGATCTAATAGGTAAGAGAGAATCTCTTCCTGTAAATGGGCTTATCTTAAAGAAATTCTTCTCATAAGGAGGTAACCCCTTCTTAAATTGTACATATTCCTTTTTGCAAAAGTCTTTTATTGTTTTTTCTAAATAAAGGTTGTTAATAAGTCTCTAATTGACTGTTTACTTGATAGAAAATTCTTAAGGAAAATATTATAAATATTTATTTTAGAGTAAATAAGAATTTTTAAAGAAATGATTATATTCTCTTGATAGTTTTAAATAAGATGTTAAACTTTGAAAGATTATACCAATTATTTGCATAATCTTTTTGGAAAAACTTGAGGAAAATGTAAATCATTACAAGTTTATTAAGCAGAGAGAAGTTATCTATAAAAGTAAAGATTATTCAAGTCTTGGTACTCGAAAAACTCAGAAAATTGTCATCCATTGATTCTTAAGGATAAGACTAGTTCACCCCATTCATTTAGGTTGTGATTTTTTAGAATATAATTCTAAGAAATTATTGAAAACATTTTTTAAGAGATAAGAGGTCTCATCACGAGCCGACTTACCATATTCATAAGAAATAATAAAGCTGACATTACCAATACTGCCTATCAAATCAGGGTAATGGCTTATTAATATAAGACAAGGGGTCTCATCACGAGCCAGCTTGTTCAGTTTTAATTATAACTATTGAATGGCATTGTTAACAACTGGCTACCAAACCAGAACAATGGTTCTTAAAAAAGAAATAAAAAATAAATAAAAGACAAAAACATGAGATAACATATCTTATGAATTTATCTTTTAAAAAGTCATAATCTTAGTTGAATGGGACAATGAATAGTTAATGGTTAAAAGGTAACCCTGTCGAGACTATGAACGTTTGCGGGCAGCAGAGGCAATGCCTATGAAAATAGAGTATATTATCAAAACCAAGCTTGAAGAAATCCACTTACTTCATTATTAATACCAATCAAAGCTTAAGACAACTCAAAATGTTTTTATTCTCAAGAAACTAGAAAGAAATTGTTAATAATTTTTATTCTTTTCATAAGTTAGATTTTATTTTTGATTATCCTAGGATAATTTTTATTTACCTTTAAAAATCTTTACTTACTTAAGATATAGTATTTATTCTATTTTTCAGAGATAACTGGTTCTTTCAAGTGAATCGGCAATTGTTGTACTATACAACAACCCTCCCTTTTTCTAAATTTTAGAAATAAAATTTAGAAATAGGGTCCCTTTCTTTTTAGAAATAAAACACTTAGAAATAAAATTCATTGTTTTGAAATTTCATATTCAATATTCAAAAAACTTATAGTCTGATCTAATATAAAAGGCATTATCATAAAAACAAATCAAAGTTAAAAGCTCAATCGCAATCGGAGAATCGGAAAAAACACTCAAAAGAAATATCATATGCCCATTTCAAATCTTCCGATGCGATTAGTCCAATCGGAAAATTCTAATTGCTAAGAGTTTAAAACAATTAAATAAAGCTTCCGATGCGATGCGGTCAATCGCAATCGATCAATCGGGACAATCTTTAAAAAACTCTTTACGCTTAGTTGAAATTCCCCGATCCGATGTGCATTTGATAATAAGCGCTTTTAAAAGAAAATCGAACATTTGTTTAAAAAAATATGGTAGACCCCACCATCAGAGATCGGAAAGATCTGCAATCGCAATCGATCAATCGGGATAAACGTATTGTGATACTCATTTGCCATTCGAAAACTTCCGATGCGATTCATCTATTTTGCATACGAAGATTTTTGTTGAATATATTAATATATCACAAGCGCCAAATCTTTATTGGTACGAAAGGCATTCAATAACGAATCAAATGAATATGGTTTGTGATTTGGTTTTAAATACTTAAGTATGACCCAAAAGGAGCATTTACGCAATATACGAAACAAATGAATAAAAACCATAAATTCATAAATCATTCCGTTTGAATGACTTGTTGAGCACGACTGAGAGTTTATTGTCTTGCAGAGCCAAAGAACACCAAGTTCTTTCATTCACAGACAAAGAGAAGCGGTAGCAGACGTTGAAATGTCAAAAAGAGGGAGAAGAAATAAAACTGTTCTACCAGTGAAGTTTGCCGAGACTCCTACAGTCTCAAAAGAAAAGCCCATAAAGCTAAGGCTAGTCACAGATACATCATGCCAAGGTCTTGGAAAAATGACATGGGACACAGTCTACAACCTGTTGGAAAAATTAGACCCCAAGGTTACAGTTGAGAAGGCATCAGTTCCAGACGAGGATAGCTCGGATTCCGACTCTGACATCAATAAAAGAACACTTGCAAATTCATTTCTGCATCGAATTGCAGCCAGAGCAAGCATCATGCCTTACTATGATGTAGTTCGATGGATTATTGACAGTGTAAAGATAAAAGATAGAATGTTTATTTCAGCATCCGGAGTGCCTTTCGGCTCGTTTAAAGCAGAAGACTTGAAAGCAATGTACCACCTTCCAGACCCACAGAAGGTGTATAACAAGGAATTTATCAAAGAATTTGCTGATGATAACAAAGTCAAATCCGACCCTATCAGAAATTGGAGGAAAAACCCAGAGAAGCACCGAAATGAAGCATCCGGTATGTATTCTGTAGATTCTCTTCTGCCTCCATATTCCTATGCAGCTGCCATGATGTGTAGGTTATTTGGCAATGATAATTCAGCTAGGTTTTCAATACAAATGGTCCCATTAATCCTAGCAGCTGTGAATTCCGACATTATGGATTGGGCTGTTATTCTTTCTGATAGAATGGCCAATAGGATCCTTGAGTACAGACAAGAAAAAGATGCTGGAAATTCTACCCCCTTTTTCTTTTTTGCCTATATTCTTGATGCTATTTGTTTCAATTCCGAATTTCCCTTATTTGGATGGAAATGGACTCCCAATAACCCCCTTCCAATCCATATTTATCATAAATTGCTTTGGAAGATTCATTTCCAAGCTAATGTATATAGAATCTGTCATGGCTTCCTCATTCCCGTTTTCCAAACCATTTTTAATCGCTTTCCCCCTAGGATTTCTGATAAAGCTAAAGCCGACCTGTCTGGAATCGGAGATTGGTTTGGGGAGGAAAAATTTACTTACATCAGGGTTTTTGGTAGTATAGTGGAGCCGCATGTTCTTCCGCTTTTTGTTCCAGACAAACTTCTCGCTCAAGAAGTTTCTTATCAATTGACAATTGAAGGTATATCCGGGTCTTTGAACAACAGTAAGAAGAAAATGTGGCCTCAATTCCCACTCAATTGTGGTCATTTCACTCTAAATGATTTCAAGCATGCAGAAAAGGAAGTCTTCAAGATAAGAGGTTGTAAATTTGCAACCATTCCTAGAAGACAGTATGATCCAAAAAAGATAGCATTTGATGTCACTGCTTCAGTTTCAATTGCTCGTTTTGAGCATGAACCAGATATGTTCGATGATTTGTTTATTTCATTAGATAATTTTCCTCAGATTTTTGCCTTGATCAAGTCTACATTTCAACAGGAGGAAATAAATAAATTTCTCTTATTTAGAAGCCAGAGATTGTTGAGAGTACCTCTAGACCAGCTGAGAACTCAAATCCAAAAATCGGAGACAGAAGGTACATCCGGCCAAATGCTAGTAGAAACATCTACCAGCAAAATCATTACACAATCGGCTGTCAACCAGCCGATTGTACATTCTCAAAAAGTGGTCACTATTGACAAACCTGATGCCCCAAAAGGGAATACTGCTCAAATGATAGACAAATGCACAAATATCAATGATGAGGTGCATAATCAAAAGGATGGATCAGATGAAAAAAGCACCAAGCAGAGCATAGATAAAGAGAAAGAAAAAGAAATAACTAAGGAGATTACGGTTTCCACTAATCTTGATATTTCTTCTCAGCTATTAAATCAATATGATCAGTTTGATCAACAGCTTGGATTGCAGGATAAAGGTTTAGAACAAATAGAGCAGGATGTTGAAATCATTCCTGAACATCCTATAGGGCATATTGTATTAAAAGGTGAGGAGATCCCTCCTTTGGATGTGTTTTACAGCCCTAAACATAAGGCTGTTGTCAAAAGACAAAGAAAGAAAAGAAAAACAGAACAGGGTATATTTTCTACTCCATCAGAGGAGTTGATGAATATTGTTTATAAGAACAATGAAATGAATCCATTTGACGACCTTACGAAATTGTCCCAGTATACAGGAGCTTATAGTGCTGCAACAGTGGATAAAGTTGTAGAAGTTTCTCAACTAATAACTCAGAAAGATCTTCACATAGCTTCACTGGAAGAAAAAGCTAAGGAGAATCAGCAACTGATCAGCCAATTGCAACAACAACTACAGGATCAGACATTTAGGTCTAAAGAATTGGAGAAACAGCTTGTGGAAGAAAAGAAGAAGATTGATGAAAAGCTTTTAGGCAAACAAAAGCAGCTAAATGAAGAAATTTCTAAGTTGCAGAGTCTGTTACAAAATGAGGAAAAGGAAAAAATGATTCAAGAAAATGAATTCCAAGCAACTTTGGATAAGTTTAAAGATTATCCAAAGTTAAATGAATTCAAATCGGAAGCCCTTGAAGCTAATAAATTATTGACTCAGCAGTTAATTGAATTTTGCTCAAAACTGTCACAAGCAGAACCCTTTTGTGAGATTACTTCATCTTTGATCCAAACTATCATAACTCTTAGACAAGAAATAGATGATGCCGATGAAAAGATTTCTGAGTTTCTCAACTGGCAGGATACAGAAAAGGGAAAAGAAGCAAATATTCCTAGGATAGAGGAAAAACACAAATAAATCTTGTTTACAGAATGGGAACATCAATTAATGAAATCTGATAGAGCAATATCAAGGGCCAGAAATATAATGAATAATCTCACGCAATTCATAAATGACAGCTTATATTCAATTAATCTCATTTCAGACTGTGTTCCTGGCAGTTTGCCAAAGATAAAAAAAACTGAAGACAGGTGGAGAGAAGAAATGGAAATGAAAAGTCAACAAATCGGCAAACTTCAAACTATATCCTGGGATAGTATGTGGACTCATGTGATCAAGCCAAACAATCAACAGATAGCTATCAAACTTCTATCAAATGCTGTCGATTGTCTAATTCCAGAATTTTCTGATGCCACCTATGCTGGACAGTTGCATACTGAGATGAGTCATCCACCAAGACTCCGAGATATGTTGAACATTTTCAACTTGGCTTCATCAAGCGAAGGAGAAAAACAATGAATCAGTTTTATTCAAAATAGCATTTCAGTTTTAAATTTGATAGATTGTAGCAGTAGTATTAGGATTTTTGTTATGTAATTTATTATTTAAATCCTTCTCATGCATTTAGAGAAGGATCGGAAGTTGTAATATTTTGAGGATTTGGAGCTAACATTTCTGTACTTCATTCCTTATTATATTTCTATGAAAGATCACATCTGGTGATTTTTGTGCTCAAATTATCTTTGAAGTGTTGCATTTTTGTGCCTTTGGAGTTAATTTTACATCGGAGTTACTAGATCAGAGTATCATACTTCGTTTGAAAGTCTGCAATATGAATGAGGTATTTTTATCTGTTCATTGTTAATTGTCTCTGTTATATGGTATTCGTTTGAAGAATTTGCTATCATTTATATATTTGATTTTCATAATATTTCTTCTTTATATTATCATTTCTGAGTATAATTGGAATATTATCATTTATATACATATATGAATGATATATGATGATGAATGCAATATGCTAATATAACTCTGTTTAATTTATTAAACAGAGTTATCTTTATTCGTTTCTGCACATTTCAATTTAACTAATAATAAATTTTCATGGTTATTATTAGATTGAAACAATCCTAAGTTGTATTCACATATTATTACCCGGGTTAAAATTAGAATTTCTTTATCAGCATTTAGTTTAGATTAGATAGTTTTATTATTCTGTCAATTTAGTCCCATTTTCACCCATTCAATTCAATCCACTTAGTTATAAGGAAGCTGGTCCTTTAAATCCAGTCGGAGCCACCATCCCAAACGGAAAAGGAGCTGTCTTAAGGTCCCGACCGGGTGGTTTTCCCCCAATGTTTGAAGCAGAGATTTTCTAGGCTTCAACAGTACCCTACCATTTTGAAACTAGCATTGATCCATGCTGAAATTTGTGCCCTCTTTGCTTTCATGCTTTTCCCTTTCTTGGATTTTTGCACCACTTTGCACCAACACTTTGTTCTCTGCACCGATCGACACCAAAGACACTTTCTGCAACATCTTGTCATCTTCTTCCAAAGAAGACCTGCTTTCAGACTGAAACATTTCATCATTTACATCAGCAATAACATGAAAAGGATTATGTACAAAATATTTTTTCTTAATCATCAACAAAGTCAAATTTTGACTTGCATTGACAAGCCTTTTCAATTGCCCTGCATTCACTAAAGAAGATTCTAGCTTCTTCCGATGTGCTCTCACAATAAACTCCTTACCATCCTTGAACAAATGGTACTTGTTCTCATGGCGATGGAAGATCGCTTTCCTGTCATATAAGTAAGGACTACCCAACACCACACCTGTAATGTCAAGCGGTACCACATCTAATTCAACCATGTCAATATAATGAGCTGTTATGGCGAAGCGCAACATGCACTTCCTTGAAACTTGTAAATTAGCATCCTTGCAAATCCATCCATGTGGATATGGCTTTGGATGTGGAATGGTCTCAAGTTTCAGCGTCTTGACTAAGTCTTCTATGATAAGATTCTCTTGTGAACCACTGTCAAATAGTGTGTCTATCTTCGTGTGTTTGTAAATTATCCTCACATGAAACATATCAATCCTCCTCTCTTCATTTGGAGCTTCTATGTGACAGTTTAAAGTGCTAGAACTGGGATTTGTTTCTTTTACAATATCTTTCCCCTTTATGTTCTTTAGTACCATGGCTATGCTTTTAGTTTCATCTCCTAATTCAGATCCTAAGTCTTGTTTAGTTATTGCAACCGTTTTTCCCTTTTCTTTGGCCTTATCTTTAGTTTATAATTTTTATGGCTTCAACTTCAGATGAAGTTTCCAGCAATGGTCTTCATCATGGCTTGTTTTGGAACATTTTTTATAGAATAATTTTCCTTTCCCTTTCCTAGAGTTTGCATTTATTTTTCTCTATTTACCTTTAAATTCACTATCCTCATTCCCATCAAAATATTGTTTACCTCTAGCCTCTAAATGTGTGGCTTGGACACAAACCTCATCTAGACTAGTAGGATTGAACATAAGGATAGTATGTATAAGATAGCTGTGTAGACCACCTATATATTTCAGAAAATTCTCTTGGCTATGCAAATCAATTCCCAAAAAAAGTGCCCTTCTTCTAAACTCTTGAATGTAATCTTGAACATTTTGTCCCTTAAGTTGTCTAAAACTTTTCCAATTCATGATAGCCTTTTGTAAATGAGCTAATGGATAAAATTTTTGTTTAATTGCAGTAAGAAATTTAGCCCATGATAAAGTGATATTACCATGTTTTATAATTTCATCCTTGGTCTTGGCTTCCCACCATACCAATGCTGCTCCCTCCATTCTCAAAGAGGCTAACTGAATCTTGGTGTCGTCATCATGAAGGTTTTGTATCCTCAAGTAAACTTCCAACTGTCTTATCCAATTGTCAAGTTTCTCTGCATTGACTTCACCATTAAACATCGGAAACTCAAATTTAACATCAAGCTTTAAAAGTGGACTTTTACCAGTGGTTTTAGACTTGTGAGATTAATTCACCGAAGTAGAGGATGACGATGTAGAGGAAGAGGATGAAGATGGGGATGGTGGATCACCATTTCCTCCATGTCCTTTCCTTGACTTGTCATCACTTTCCTTTCCTCCTGAAGAACCCTCTCCTTCCTTGTGGAGTTTCGACCCTTCTCCTTCAAGCCTTTCATTCATTTCTTGGTAGAGTATCCTCACCATCTCAGTCATGTCTAGGAAAGCCTTTTGAAACACCCGTTCTTCTTCTTTGGGATCAATGTCTTCATGAACTTCTCCTTCTCTTGAAGACATTCTTGAGGCTTATTATATGGCTCTTGGAGGTGAATTATAAGGTGGAGTTAATGCCTCTCTGGCCCTCCTTGGTTGAGGATTATTTTGAGCTCTAACCAATTGTCCTTCCCCTCTCTTGAGCTTAAGCCTAGTAAGCATCAAAACTTGCAAATATTCAACTATATCTTTGCACAAGAACAAATGGAGAGTAAAACTCTAGCTCTGATACCAACTGATCTAAAAATGGAACTATTTTTAATGCTATGCAAAGTATCCATTTCCATATAATTTAGTGTGGAAAGTGTTCACCATGACTTGCAGGTTAAACAAAGTAGTTTTGGTAATGTTTCTGAGTTTTATGTGTGAGGATTTGTTAATTAAATTTACTGTTTAACATATCACAGTAGAAATACACAGCAAGTAAAATTCACCATATCATAACATAACAAAATGTTGAGGCAGTTCACCCCTCCTGGGCTACATCTGCCAGTCCAAGGCTCCCCAATGGCATGTCCTTGCTCTATTAATTTTCTAAAAATGGTTACACAGTGAAAAATATGCCTAAATAGGAAAAAAAAAGCCGTAAATTCAGCTTCATAAGATAGAAAATATCTAGAAATGGCTTTTGTGTCACCTTAAACAGTGAAATACAACCCAAAAAAGTGCCTCCTCCATGATGGCACTAATGGCTCCTTCATCTTCCCTGAAGAAAAATATGTTTTATATCACCTCTGTTTTCTCTGAAACCTATTCCAAAATCTCTAGAAGGTCGAAGAGACCCAAAATTGACTAAATTTTCATCTTGTTTGGTCGAAAATTGAAAGAGTTATGACTTCTGCAAAAAAAATGCCCAATGTCCCCCAAAAACCCCACTAAAAGTGGGAGAACTCCAATTAGACTCTCCAAAATAGGCGGACATCCATATTTGGCGGAACTGTGCGCTAATTCTGGGGAAACATTAAATGTTGACAGTTTATATTTGGCGCATTCACATGCACATTTTTCGGTACAGTTAGCTCTGGCGGATAAGGATGACCCCGCGCTCTTGGTCACAACGCTGAGGTTCCATGCTTAGGGGCTAGCACAAAGGGGCTTAACCCTTTTATTCCTCCGGTTCATATGTTTTAAGCCACATTCTAAAGGTTTCGGTCACGTGACAATGGGGCTGGCCTTGATGGGCTAGCCCCCCAACCTTCTCCGCCCATCAAATGAGTCGACCTGACTCTATGTTTACTCTGCCCGATTCAAAGGCCAACAACCCGACTACGTGTTCACACCCACCCAATGTTCAACAAACTACCACAGACGGGACAGTCGGTTCCCTTTGCTTGAGTTGTCAGGTCGGGCATTCATACCCTATGAACCAACAAAATTTTGCACAGTCTTTTCAACCCTCGGCTTGGGGCCACGTGGCAGCCTCCGGGTAGGCAACGTGGCACCCACTAATAGGCCCATAATATAATAAAAAAATTAACTTTGCCATATAATTTTTTTTACAAGAATTGACATAATCAATTAAGTGAAAAATTCATGTTTCGGAGTTCACTAGATGATTTCAAACCTCAGTAACGTTCACATACAACCTTGGTTTTGAGAACCGTTCATGGCGATAGAATCACAGCAATGAGGCCTTTCCATTCATTCATTTTGCAACCATTTCTGAGCACTTCCATTTTTGAACAATTTTTAAACTTGGACATGATCTCTTGATCTTCAAAAAATTCCAGAATGTTTCTTTTCATTCGTTAATCATTTGAAAACTGAGAACAAAATTTGCAGTCTGAAGATCCAAAACTAGGAACCCTTTTCTTTCTTGTCTATCTCTTTAAATACAATAGAAAGCAGTTTGTAACTGCTAAAACTAATCTTAACTACTTTAACTACATAAGAATTTGTGAACTACCTATTACATGTCATCAAAATGTCTTATTACAATTACATTCTCTTTAAAAGATAAAAATAACATAAAACTTAAATTCTAATCTATTTGCTAAATGTGAACTGATGATGCTGTTGCTATATCCTCCTAATTTGATGTCTTGTTCTTCTTTGAAGATGAAGGATCTTTAGGGAGATCAGTCATCCAGGCTCTACATTTCTTCCATACCTCAATGTTTGTCTTGGGTGAATTTATTAGCCTGTGATATTCCAATCTAAAAGGAGTAATCTTGTTGAATGATGGTCTCTCAGTAAACAGGGTCTTCAGTAACCATAAAAGCTGAAAGTGCCTCTGCAGAAAATTAATCATTGTTGCTCATTTTGAAATCTGAGTCTTTTCATGAGTATTTTCCACTTTTCTCTTTGCCAATATCAGTAGTGGTTCATAAGACTCCCATGATAATAGATTGCCTCCAAGACCCCAACATGATGGCAAATCTGCCCTGGCTCTTTTGTCATATAAATTTTCAAACTTGTTGACTGATTCCTTAATGTATGTCAACTTTTTCTCAGTAGTATTCTTGTATTTATTCTTGACAATCAGTTTGTTAATATCTACAACACATGAAATCCTATATTTAATCTCATTCTCTTCCAAATCTTGGTCAGTCTTAGAATCAATAAAATCAATGAATTTCTTAGCCGAGATGGCTCTGTGAATTGTCTTATGTTTATCTGCCATAACCTACTCCTCAAAATATCTGATAATATTTATTTCTTCTGATATTATATTCAAATATCCCCAAGATGCTCTCATCTCTTCAATGATATCACTCCAAATGATTTCCTTAGCTTGTATCAGAGATATATTTCCTTTCAATTTCTCCTTTAGATTCTTAATCTCAGCATCTGCAGTTTGGCAATCTATTCTATATTTACTGATTTCTCCATCCTTAGCTTGCATTATTTTCATTTATGTCTCCAAATCAGTTTGTTCCTTTTTGCGATCTCTCTCTGCCATCTTCAATTCAGTGGTCAATTGAGATATTTGTGCTATTGGATCTTCATTACTAGATGGTAAAACAAAAGTACAAGTATGAGATTCAATGTGATTCTGCAATGATAATGCAGTTTGATTCAATTTGGTGTTTTCCTCTTCCTTCTGCATGTGCTGCTCAAGAAGTTTCTCTTTCTCATTTTCTACTTCTGTAACCTCTACTACCATAGAGTGCTCACCTGTAGGCAACTTCAAATTTTTATTCAGCATAGAGATTTCTGATTCGACACTTTTCAACAACTTCTATACAACAGATCTATCATTTGGATCTACCCCAATCTTCACAATAATATTTTTGAGTTCTTCATTCTAGATTGTTAAATCCCTGGAATTGGCTTTCTCTAAATTCAATTGCTTGATCACTTTTCCAAGCATGTTTTCATCCTTGAGTGACATTTCATTAGTTTGGTTAATTCATTCACAATCAATTGACCTGTTTGCATATGTAGATTTACTTTGTCAAGCAATGGAATTTTCTTTACATCTACAGTTAGATTCACAATATTAAAATTATTGAATGAACCTATACTCATATCAGAGGGATGTGAATGGGAAATCTTAAATTGATCCTTTTCAAGATCCATTGCAGTCATCAATCTTGTTTGATCTAGGGTTATTTGATACTTAGCTTGAGCCTCCATGCTTACCTTCATTTTTTGATTTCTTTCTGCAATATGAGCAAACACTTGTTTAATTAAGGGCACTTATTCCTGAGTGTTTTCATGTATTCTTGGTGAAGCCGAGACATTTTTCTCATCTCCCAATTGTAGTGAGAAACCAGGTTGAGCATCTACTGAGTCTTCACTGAGCTTTTTCCTCTTTTCAGTTCTTTGTTCTTCATCTTCTGAATCAATCACTACTTATTTACCTCTCTTATTTGATTTCTCAGATATCATAGGAGTTTGTACATTTGACCTCATAGAACCTGCAAAACCCTTATTTGCCATCTTTTCTATATGAGGTCTGCTTTCATGAATGAATGTTGAATACCCATTTTCAATTCTCCTATTAGAAATCACACTATGAGGGTCATAAGCCCACTTCTCTCCTAATAGTAGATGCATTTCATCTAACATCCTAGTGAATTCATCAATTGCATGTCTCATATTGACTATAAAAGGACCAAAAGTCATTGGAAACTTAAATATATGACCTTTATTCATAGGCAAAAAATGTATTTGATCAACATTTAAACATTGCCTAATGAACTCCAAAGAAAATAATCTCATAGGCACAAATACAAGAAGCCTATAAGGTTCTACACCAGCTCCATAGAGCCTAATTTTAGAATAATATTCAAAGACATACCAATAACAAAACTTACAACTTGTCCCCAGCTGCAAGAACTCTTGAGCCTTCGGCAGGAAGCATGGGGGAGAGATCCCATTCAAAATTCTATATGCAATAGACATCAAATGACTTGAAAAATCACACAGACCCACCTCATTATGTTCTTTACTTACTATGTCCATCCAAAATACTACTGGCTCTCTCCTTTTATTCATATCCATAATATTCAACCCCAGATGCATGAATTCCTCTACATTTTGATATAGAAAGAGATAAATAACAAGAATGGGGAACCTGAATGAACCCGTCAGTGATAGGCTCATGAGCTGAGAATTGAAAACTTCTTCCCAATAAGAAGGAATATCTGGCACCACCCCTGGCTTCATCATCAAAGAAAACATTCCCAGAACTGATTTGTCTATTATGTTTTCATCTTCTTTCCCCAATATCTTCGAAATGCATCTCAGCACTGGTCAGATTTCTTCATAAAAAACCTCCATGGAAAATTCTTTACTGTTAGGTACAAACTGCTTCGTATCTGGCTTCAAGAAGAAGATGAATTGATTGAAGTCTTGACCTGAAAGGCTATCATAATATGCTATCAAAAAATCATCAATAAATTGGACATAGGACTCTAACGTAGGGTAACACAGAGCTTGATGAATTAGTAGAGCAGAGACCTGCAAGAGATTTTCTCCTTGACAATTCATCACGAAACACTTTCCTGGGTACATGACAGACACGAGCCAATATATAAACTCAGGAAAAAGGTGTGTTCTTGGAATACATGCAGACAACACGCATGTCTTGACCATGGCGGTGAAAATTGGAGAAGCTTTATCGTTTAAATAAACCTGTTGATAGAACTGGAGGTGGTCCAAACAACAGACTGTGTCTCGAATATCCCTCTCAGTGTCCATGAGAGGAATGTGACTAGAGGAACCTGAAAGGGATGGACACTTGGCCATAATTCATATTGAGGAGACAAACAATGACAAGGTGGCAAACAACTAGGAAAGACACAGGTAGAAAAATTGTCAAATACGTAAGGACAAAAATAACCTTGAAAAATGAGAATCAATTTTAAATAGGGGGAACGAGTTTATGACCTAAATGTTGAGTTGACATGCCAAAAGACCATTAAAAGTACCCTGACTAGGCTGATAGTTGTTGCCAACTGGCTGCTCATGTCACTGCGGGAGGTCTCACAATACAGAGGGCTCATTGGGTTCATGCCCCCGTAGTTAATCTCAGTCGTAGATCTAGATCGGCCCCGCAGTCAATAGGGTCAAATGTGGAGGCACTCTCCTTGTTCACCCGCACGCTGAAAGTGCCCGCATGTTGCCACTTTAATTTCCTGTCAGACGAATCAGTGGATCCCGCTTTTGAACCTGCTTGTTAATTAACTGAATAGTGGGACCCACCTTCACGCAAGTTTTAAAGTATTAAAATTTAAACTTACATATAAAAAATATTACATCTTTTATGCTAAAGTATGTGAAAATTTATACTTTAACATACATTTTAAATTTTTTCTATTTTTTGTATTTTTAATTTTCTATTTTTTGTATTTTTGAAAAATTAAAAATAAAGGATATTGTGAATGAGCCACAACATCTAGCTCCACCTAGGGATAGTGTTTTTTGCCACGAAACATTAAGAACTACAGATTAGTGCCTTAGGAACAAACCAGATATGTACAATGGTGACCATAAACTCTTAATGCTCGAAATAATGTTTTAAATACTACCCATTCACAGGCAGTTCCACTTTTTCTCCACCAAGATCTTCCAGCATGAACATGTTATTCGATCTAGCCTCAACAATCTTATATGGGCCATACCAAAGTGGATCAAACTTATCATGCTTTCCTTTCTCTTCTTTTCTAGTATCCCATCTCAATACCAAATCTCCAGCTTGAAAAATAATCTCCTTAGCCTTCCTTTCAAAAATGGTCTTCATTTTTTCTTGATAGGTGATCAAATTCTCTTTGACTTTGTTCCTGCTCTCACTTGATTCTATAACTTCGTTCAACCTTCTTACCAATGCATTAGGCGCTTCTTGTGCTTTTTGAATAAAATAAATCACTGGTTTGGCCAACTAAGTAGGAAATAAAGCTTGAGTACCATAAACTAGTTCATAAGAAGACTTACCTGTAGATCTTCTAGTAGTCATCCTTATTGCCCAAAGTGAAAATGTCAATTTTGAATCCCATTTTTTTTAATTTTCATTAATTATTTTCTTCAGAATCTTGACCAATGTCTTATTGGAAGATTCAGCTAGCCCATTACCTTGAGGATGATATGTTGTAGAATGAGATAGAATAACATTATATGTTTGATAAAAATTAATGAATCCGACTGAATTGAATACCTGGGCATTGTCTGTTACAATTTTGACTGGACACCCAAACCTACTAAAGATATTTTCTTCCAGAAAATTCATTACTACCAGATCATTTGCTTTTCTGGTGGGTATTGCCTCCACCCACTTTGTGAAATAATCAGTGGCAGTCAGAATCCACTTGAACTACCCACTTGATGGTGGATTGATTTCCCCAATAAAATCTAATCCCCATTGTCTAAAGGGTTCTTCAAAAAACATAGGGAGAAGAGGTAGAGGAGCTAACCTTTTCTTTTCTACAAACAATTAAAATTTATGGCAACTTATAACCAATTTGTATACATCAGCAAACAAGGAAGGCCAGTAAAAAACCGATTTCAGGATTTTATGAGCAATGACCTTCCAGTTATAATGGCCTCCACACAGACTTTCATGATATTCTTTAATAACTTCCATTGACTCTCCTTCTGTCAAACACAACAAAAAAATTCCAGGAAGATCCTTCCAATACAGTTTAGCATCAGTTATAACATAAGGCTGAGATTCGAGCTTAAGAGCTCTGTATTTTGTTCAGTTCAATGTGATTGGGCAAGAGAAAAAACAAAAGTAATGGACAATATCTTTGTACCAATCAGAACATATAAACTTGTATTTAATTTTTGTCTTTGTATTACTCTGACCACTTTCATCAACAACTTCATCTACAGGTGCCAACAAGTTAATTCCCAAGGCTTGAAGATTAGACTCTGTCAATAACTTCGCCAATCCTTGTCCTTTGAATAACTTGGTAGGTTTGATATCTAGATCATATTCTTGGATCTTAGCTATCCATTTTCCCCTTTTACCTTCCACATCACTTTGAATCAATACATCTTTCACTGCAGAGTTAGGCACATAAGCAACTATCTAGGACTGCAACACATAAGTCCTGAATGCCTTTAATGCTTTAACTAAAGCATATCCCTGTTTCTCCAAAATGTTATATGTAATGTTCCCAACTTAGCTTCAACTAATGGGAATATTAAATTTTCTCTTAAAAATTTGATTGATGAATAAATGGGCAAGGAGACTCATAATTTTCTCAAATATAAATAAAAATCCTTCCTAATGTGAAAGGGGATCATGTAATAACTATTTCAAACATCCACATGTGTGAAATAGGCCTAAACTATGTGGGGAAGATCAAGTTTGACCAAGTCAACATGAATTACTCTCAAAGAAGTGGATTCTAAATAAAGCCAGCTCAATGTGAATAGGGATCAAATCCAGCTAGATAAAATGAAGGCACCTTGAGTGTGGAAAGGGACAAGGCATGAAGAATCATTCAAGGTTGACCAATTCAACAAAAATGTCTAGATGCATTTAACCATCTTGTTGGACAACACAGTTTTTGTGGAGGAGCCTTTGCATGGAAGCAACCTCATAGTGGGTGGGACCCTTGGTGAGGAAGCTCATCAATTATATAATGAAGGACATGGAAAGCATATGGGAACATTGGAGATTACATTTTCATGAGGTCTGCTTAGAATTCCTGTATACTTAGCTGTTTAGCTAAGTTACTGCACTGTTTAGTGCAAGGGTTTGCCCGGGTGGGGATTCCCTACTCTTCCCTGGAGATCTTGTTCAAGAAATCTAAGAGGAGGTTTCTGATCTGAATTTTCCACTACCTGGTTTTGGGACAAGCATCTACCTTCAGCAAAAATGTAGCCCCTTCAGAAAACTGCGTTATTCCTTAAGGTGTGCAATGGAAGGGGTTGAAACCCCATTCTGAGGAGCTAGTTTCCCAAGAGGAGGATCAACCTTTCTTTGGGAAAGCTAGAGGGAGAATATATAGCCATTTATTTGCATGTTTAGCCATATATTGCAGAGCTTCAGCCATACAGCATTATTCAGCCACAGATTTTGCAGCAACTTCTCTTGTATATCTTTTCTGTCAAGAAATCCTTGCCGGGTCTCTTGGATTTGTGTAAAAGAGATTAGATCTCTGATTTTTTACATCATTGAGTATTATAATAATATTATCAGTCATATTCATCTATTTTCTGAGTTTACGTCTCTTTTGACTGTGCAGTCACTGGTGCAGTTGCTCCGACATTTTGTAGTCATGGGGTTTTGCCCATTTTTAGCAGTTGTGAGCATGGGAGGCCTGTTTTTCTAAGCTAAAGGAATTTTTTTTCTGAAAATATTTTGCATGCATGTCCTATATTGTATATTATAAGGGACACAACCGTTATTTTCCACTGTTTTAGCTCAATACTCAGAAAATAGCTCTTTTAAGGCAAAAATAATTGCTTTTCCCCACTCGGTGAACTGTATAAGTGCATAGTTTGTTTCCGTGATTTTTATTATGATAGCTATGTGTTCAAACACATTACATGAACTGATTACTTGTTGTTCTCCAACTTTGGAATACCTTAAGGTATTCTTATTATTGTAGAAAATTCCAAGTTTGGAACATTACAGTGGTATTAGAGCAACAATCTTGGCTCAGCCTGTGAGCTCAATAATTATGGAGTCTTATCATGGGGAGAAGGATATTTGTAGAAGAAATCAGAGAAAACCCTTGTTTTCTAGAGAAAAGAGGTTCTTAAAACTTCTCTTTTCAAGTTTGCAGGGAAAAGGCAAGGGCATCAAAGAAATGAGGAGGGAAACAAATGAAGATCCCTCACACAGATCTATACAGGAGTAAGATCCTAAGTCCTCATCTTGTCGATATGAGCAATCAGCCATATCATCAGATCTACCACGTTCTATCATCAATTTCTTCATGAAGAGGAAGAAAGGAGATGTGCCGAAGAAAGATACTCTTTGTGATTATTTGCAGGAATATGAAGATCAATCCGAGGAGTTCAAAGGTCACTTGAAATTCCAAGGGTTTTTTCAAATGAAGGAGGAAAGGATCACAAGGAGCAAGGAGAAGGGTGAGGGTAGATTCTTTCTATCCACTTTTGATGGATCACCTCTATGTCCAACTAGGGCTTGGGTGAAGGAGCTATACACCTTTGTGCATCAACATCAAGTTTCAGAATTTGAAGCCATCAAAGTAGAAACACTGCATTTTGAGGGTAAGGCCTATGCTTTGTGGTTGTTTGAATCATTTTCCTTAAAGAATTCAAATACATCTACTTATGCAAAGTTCATTGAAAGATTAGTAGAGAGGTTTGATGATAATACATGTGAAACATCTTCTATTGCAATGAAAGAAGGAAAACCTTACAACCTTAGCCTTGATGTTGAATAGGCCTTCCCGGGGTCCGAAAGTAGGAATCTCCTCTACTCTTACAATCCTTGCACTCTTCCAACCGAGACAGATAGAGGTATGTGATCTTTCCTCACAAAATCTCAGTTAAATGAGTCTGAATCCCAACAGCACTTTACCTCAAATAATTATAAATCTTGAACTCCCCTTGAGGCTACCCAAGGCCTTTTTTTATAGTGCAAAAGAGGAGGTTTCAGTTCCAACTATGAAGGGATAGAATCCTCCTTCAAATGGATAAACTCCTCACATCAAGGGGTTAGCTCCTTAAGGCAAGGGATGCATGAACCTCAAAAGAGTGGTTTTGCCACCGCAAGATTCTTTTCAGAGGCTTCTAGAAATTATTGAAAGTGAGATTTTTGAGTTTACTTGTGCCTTTTTAATCTTTTACAGGGGTCCGCACCCTTAACACAGGGAAAGTGTGGTCAGGTACGCAAAAGACATGTCCATTAGGTGCGGGACCGCAGGTAAGACGAAGAGAAAGTGCGATACCAGAGTTTTAGAGACTTTTGAGAGCTTTTCTCTTAAATTTAAGGCTTGACATGAGGAAATAATGTGTTATACTTGCAAAAGAGGAAAGTATGAGTGATAATGAGCTCATATAGATAGCAGAATGTCAAGGTGACAATTTTCAGTGTAACAGATTGCCCCCTAAAGTGCAAAGCCTGTAATAGATGAAGAGTGAGTCTGTAATGTATGTGTTAGACTCCTATACCAATAGGTGTCATTTTTCATGATTGACTTGTTGAACTATGCAATATGTTCAAACCGTTTTCTTGTTGCAAAGGTGTTCCATATTTTTCAAAAAATCAAAAAATCAAAAATTTTAAAAAATGTAAAGAGGGTATACCCTAAAAGAAAAATCAAAGGGTAAAAAGAATAAAATGATCAAAAAAGTGAAAGAAATGAACCCCAAACAAAAATAGACCAGGAAAGTGTGCAAGTCTAAATGCCACTACTATTTCATTTTTTTTGTAAATAAAGCAATTGTGTGCAGCTTGTCAAACTTTTGCCACAATTTATGAAGAGTCAAACTATTTAGACTTGACTCATTCATCTTTCAATTTTTATGTTTTAGAGATAGAGAATAAAATCTGACCAAACAGTTTAATCTTGGCAGATAAGTAGATAGGTAGAGTTAATAAAAGGAGCTCAACAGTTTAATCTGAGCACCCTAATAAAGAAGAAAAAAATGGTAGAGTAAAGTAGGTAGGGTAGGTAGATGTTGTTGCAGAATTACATGTGATGAATGATGGTTCTAATTTTTTTTCAATTTTTACTTTCATCACAAATTATAAGGGCAGATACTACATTGGAAAAGTTCACAACAAAGCAAAGTCAAGATTATTAACTTCCCCTTCATTTTTCCCTAAATATTTCACTAATTCCCCTAAGCACTAAGGTATTTGGAGATTAAAGGGGCTCAAGGCATTTCCTTGACTTTTGGAGGGACCGGACCCTCGGCCCAATAATTGAAAAACCTAAGTACTTGAAATCATCCATTATCACATTCATTCACCTCTCAAAGTCTCTTCCTAAGTAAAATCCCATTTTACTTAGGAAAATCCTTCAATATTTCATGAAAAGCCCTCAAAATCACTTTTTATTCTAAGTCTAAGTGATGAAAGTATAACAATGCCATTTACTTTTGAATCTTCACTTTCTTGGTTATATTTAAGTATTTTGAGTTCACCCTGTCCCCTTGTCATATTAACTCTAACTTATGTATTAACTCCCATAAAAAATGATCTTGTCCTATTATACATAATTCATTTTATAATAATGTCCCCAAAACCCATGTATTATAACTATTTTAGCCAAAAATATTTTATGCCCACTTTTTCAAATAAAAAACCCACAATATACCTCTTTTGGCTAAAATATAACTTTAAATATTATTCCCGCCCCTCTATGGTAAATAAATCACATTGATTTAATTATCATATAAATAAAAATATATGAAAAGGTTTAAACATATGTATATATGTTTAAAACAAACAAAAAATAAACCTAAAGTTTAATTAAAATCAAACTTTGAAATAATCCATCCTCGCGCATTTTTTTTTTCCGACCATACAAAAGGGATTAATTAATCCATATGGTTAATTAATAAATTCCCCGCCAATCAAACACCTCCCGAAATGATTAATTAACTGTTAATTACCACTGGCCCGCGCCTGTTAAACCTTCATCAAATCCATATCCCGTCAACCGTTGGATCGATCCGCCCAAGATCAACGGCTCACATCGATTCCGCTAGCCATCCCCCATCCGAAAGTTAACGCGCGAAATAAAAGTGGTTTTTGAATAGTGCCGTGGCCACGCGTCACTTGCTGTATCGATTCACTGCCATTCAGCCCAAAACCACCCTCCTCTAAAAGCAGTGCGGAAAAAACCGTAAACCATCTTCCCCCCTGTGACTCACCTCCAGTACATGCTGACGTCATTTATTAAAATCCCCGCCACCCTGTTTGACTTTGCCAATAAAACAAAAATTCGTGTCTTTTCCATTATTTTGTATGCAGTGAACGAATACACCCTCCACGTAGAAAATTCAAATTTCAAATTTCTGAAGTCCGCCAACCTCTATCTTTTCAAAGTGAATTGCAGTCAAGCCTCTCAGAAGATTACCCGCATTCACTAGCGTCTGTTCAAACGCTCTTTCCTCCAAAAACAGGTATTTACCCTAAATTCGCACTGAACTCTGTAAGAAACACTGTTTTCCTCTTTCTTTCACTGAAACGGAGTTAAAAAATTGATTGCTAGTTCATTCCTTAATCCCGAAGAACTGTAATTGAATTCCCAAATTGCAATTGTACCTGTTTCTCCCATCGAAACCTGTAAATTTGCTCAATTTTCACCATAAGCCGAATTTCCATTTTTGAATCCACAAGAACCAAGAATGGAAGTTCCCATGGCTTTAAATGTTACCCCATTAAACACCCCTCACAGAGACCTATATTACTTATCATTAGTCGACAAGGATTTCCAAATCAAAGACCTGAGTTTTAGTGATAGTCCTCTTCGAATTTTTTGTCGTTGCAGAGACAATTATTTGAATGGCTTGGATACAATTGGGTTATGGGAATCTAATATTCCCAGGTACCTCTTTCCCTCTGTCCATATTTTCCCTGAAATAATCCATTTTTTCCATGCGAACTATGATCCTAACCAGAGAGCAGTCTTATCTCCAAATCAAGATGTCCTTTTCCAAATTACTGCTCAGTCTATCAATGAGATGCTACATTTTCAACCTGATCAAGCCCTCACTCCTCTGTACTTGGCTGAATTACTTGAGAAATCCACCAAGCTATCCCATGAAGAATTAAGTCACATCTGCCAAACATTTATGTCGCCTGATCACCAGCCTAAAGACCCTCCCCCTTATGCCCACACCTATTTTACTGAGGAGGGTAGAATTGTGTTGGATATGATATCTTTTATAATGGGCTTTAATACCAGTGAATATGTTGACCATTTGATGCTAGTATTACTGTTTATTTTTACCCCTGGACAGCCTCCTGCTGTCAGGTATGACTTTGCATCTTACATAGCAAACAAAATCCATGATTAATTCATGAGATTAGAAAATGAGAAAGTGTTCAAGTATTCCTCTGTCATCTATCACCTCATGATATATTACCAGTCTGAAAATTTCCCTTTCTATACCAAAAAGCTTGATGCCCAGAGAAATCCTAGGTCTGTTATCGTTTGGTCATCCATTGCCCA
This sequence comes from Pinus albicaulis, assembly GCA_034641835.2. Taxonomy (NCBI): domain Eukaryota; kingdom Viridiplantae; phylum Streptophyta; class Pinopsida; order Pinales; family Pinaceae; genus Pinus; species Pinus albicaulis. The sequence continues at coordinate 216,751 of CM076569.1, read as the reverse complement.
TAGTTCTCCAGATTCTCCCTATTCCTATAATGAGTTCATTGATATTTTTATACACCCTGCAACTACCTTGTTGACAGGATTTTCTCCTCCAAGACTCAGCAATGAAATCAAGAAAACTTTACAGCTCTCAAAACAATACAAAATTGGTGATTGGTATTTATACCAAAATCACACAGAAGTCAGGATATATGGATGTGAATTATGTCCATTCAAATTGCCAAAATATGTCCCCATGAGACTCTTCGCATTAGAATTCTTCAGGAAAATGAACAACTATGATATAATTCATTTTTGTAATGCAAAGAAGAAGGCTCAACTCCGGATCAAAAGTCAATTAGGTCCATTTATGTGTAACTCTAGGGATGGAGGGGAATAAGCTGAAAAGATATTAGAAGACCATTTCAGATTACAGAAGAGTTTTTATTGGGCACCTTATGATCCATTCAACTTCATTTGTGATAAAAGAATGAAAAATAAATCAGCACCATACATCCATCACAGAATTCCAGAGATTGAAAAATATGCTAATACAGATGAATGGATTGAAGGCACATTAATAGAGCAGGATAGTGAGCAGGTCAATGTAGACAATGTTATGAAAGATCTTGAAAAGATGCTTGACCTGGACTCTTTTGCACAGGTACCAAGATCAGAAGTTGGCCCTTCCTCAACTAGGATTATTCAGCAAGAGTTACAAGAAAACATTGCAGTATCATCTAAGGGAAAAGAGAAGGAGGTTGATATACAAGTTAAAGAAACATTCACTATGACAGAACAACCTAAAACTTCCAAGGGACATGATCAAGTACATGTTTCTTCCGTTTAAACCAATCCAGTAGAAGTGCCAAATTTGCAGACTCCATTTAATGAAGAAAAGGGAAAAAAGAGAGATGTTGAAGCTGCTACCCCTCTCACTGGATCTTCACAACAGCTTCAGGCCAAGAAACAGAAATTGAATACTCCTCCAGAAGAAGAATCTATCGATGAAATCAATGACAGTCAAGGACAAGAACAATTAGGCAGTCAACAAACAGATACAGTCAGTGGAGCATCGACTACTTCACAAAGGAAAGAGTTACAAAAGCACCAGAGTATTGCAATATCTTCATTCAAAGTACCAGTTAAGGATACAGGGGACATAAAAAATAAATTTATCAATATCAAGGCCAAGAATGATCCACTGAAAATGCAACTATATAATCAATATCTGAAAATGGCTCCAAAGAATTAAGAAAGATTGATGTCAGCTTTTGACATCCAACAGGGAAAAATGTTAATGAGCCATTTCAAACCCAAGGTGCAGCAACCCAAAACAGCTACTGATTATATCAGAACAAGCTTTGAAGTCCTAGAAAAATACATCCATCCTTTAGATCAAATTGAATTACACAAGCAGACTGGTGAAATGATCTATTCTACTTTGACTGATAAGGCAATGGCAGCTCACAGGTTACAGGATTCTTTAATACACAATTGTAGATTGAGAAGGCTTTTTTTGAAGCCAAAGACAACAGAATAAAAACATTGGAGGAAATAATAATTGGATTAGGTCACAATCCAAAGGATGTCAAGGGTATAGAAGCATTAATAAAGAAAAAGGATGATGACATTGCAGCTTTGAGAAAGCAGTTGAAATTGCCAGCTTCTAGACATCCCCAAATTGAAGAAGTAATAAAGAAGATTTCTGAAGAAGAAATGATGGAGTTGCTCTTGAAAATGAGTGAGAAACTAACTGAAACAGAAAAAGAGCTGGAGCAAGCATTGAAAGACAAACAATCTGCTCTTCCAACATCTACAATAGAGGCAATTACAGGTACACAACCAACAGGTCAACCAGCAGAGTCATCACAGGTAGACACTTCAAATTTGAATTCAGAACAATTAGTAAAGAAAATGAATGACTTGAAACTGCAAGTAATAGAACTTCATCACACAAAGTCACAGCTTGTCAATTTGGAACAGAGATATGATCTTTCAAAAATGAGTGTTGCTGACAAATCAAGAGAAATCAAGAGAATGGAAAAATTGGTTAAAGCATTAGAAAAGGATCTCACATTGGAGAAGCCTTTGAGAGAAATAAATGAAATTCTTTGGGATAATATTATCCAATCAATAAAAGACATCTGGCCTTCAATTCAGATAATATACGAGCAGAATGATTTGGTCAAAGCAGCTCTGGATGAAGTTGAAAACACACGAGCAGAATTAGGAAACATGCATGAGGAAGCCAATAAGCTTATACAGTTTCTCAACACTCAAACCAGACAACAGCTTGAGCAAGTGGGTATTCAGGATAGAACTGCAACAATCTTAGAAATAAAAAGAGTTTTTACTAAAAGAACTCTTATGAAAAATTTGGAACGAAGGTGCTTTGACATGCAGGCAGAAATAATTGCTTTCAGAGAAAGGTTTAATGTTTTATTGAATAAAGGGTTGCCCAGCCCTATGGTTTCAGAAGACAAAATAATGGACCTGGAAACTTATGCTAGGAAATTGGACATACATGCTCACAATCTAGCCAATTACTCAGCCAGTTCATCACAAGTGACATTACCTACAGGAAGGAATTTTCATGACAGATTAGAGAATTTGTTTTATCTAGAACATGAAGTAAGGCATTTATTTCCTAACCAGCCTAATTTCTTCAGATATACTGAGGCTGATGAAACATTAAGGAAGCTTCAACAGACAAGAATATCAGAGGATAAATGGTGGGAAGATATGTTAGAACTTTTGTAAAATTTATCCTTATATGAAATTTTGCCTATTTACTACAGTATAAAGGATAAAAGGGAAAAAACAAAGGTCAAAGAGTATCAATTCAGTTAAAGTGTATCAGTAAGAAAAAAGAGTATCAGTGAAGCAAGGTAGTTAAAACAAAATTACTGAAGAGGAAAACGATGAGCCAAAATATAGCACCTGCCTCCAGCTTATTCTCAAAAGGAGGAAAGAGCAAAACATCGGTTACTTCTTGTCTTATCTATGAGACCATCTGTCTCTATTTTTATTGTAACTTATTTATGACTCATCTGAGATTATATCTCGTTTTTTTAAGAGATATTTTGTATCAATTTTTGTATAAATAAGCCCTCAATTGACTTATTGAGGGTGGATTCTACTACTTTGTTGTAACATTGACTTTTGGAATAAAGTGCTTTTTTGGAGAAATTTCTTCGTGGCTTGCTGGATGATGAATTGAAGCTCAAGACTTTTTGCAGGATTCATGTGTCAGACTACAGTTCAATAAGACATTTCTATCCTGTGTTTTAAGTTGTATATATGTTTACTACATCACTGTGTTTCGTTTCTGAATAATTAACAAAAAGGATTAAATCAGAAATTGCTTAAGTGTAGTCTGATTTCAATTGTTATTATTCTAAATGTTTTCTTCTAAACCGGTTATAAACAATGAATTCTTAAGTGCTCTTGTTTCTCTGGTTTAAGCATTTGATTACTTAGTAAAGAATTATTAATTGCTCTTTATTGGTAATCACTCACTTTCCCTCGTTTAAACATGTTGAAAGATTCTTAATTGCCTTTCATCTCTTTAAAAATCCATTCCATTCACTTTAATATCCAAATTGCTCTCTGTTTGGCTATCTTGCCCTGCAAAGCCATCTTTTGTGTAAAAAATTAATGCAGTAAAGCCATCCTTTCGACTCCATAGCCCAATGGCCTGAAATACTCAATCGTGCCCTTTGTTGGCGGATTCCACCATTTAAATTCAAACAAAACTCTTGGACTTATAACTAGCCTAATATTTTCTAAGAACAAAGCTAAATTTTAAAGAGAGAGCCCTCTCTGGATACAGATTGGCTAGATTCTGTATCTGAAGGTTGGTTTGTGGTTACCTCAGATTTACTTTGCTTTTCCACAACTTCAAGGAAAATCTGAGCGATAACATAGTGGCGACCATACTGGGGATCTAAATATCTTTATTGTTACTATTGTTTGCTTATAAGCTATAGACAGAGCCTGAAGATCAGCCTGGTAGCCTTTGAACTGCTTTTGCTCTGCAATTGCACAGTAAATAAATGATGCTTCAGTCTATCTCTGGTTTAGCTTAATAACTGGAACTTTTGTTTAAAAAATTTAATCAGATTCTATAGTTCAATAAATCTTTGAGAAAATTTTAATTAAAAATCTTTAATTTCTTGAAGAATTTGTCGAAGTTGTATTTTCATTTCATTTATAAAAAAAAAAAAAACCTAAAAAGAAACATTACTAAGAAAACTGGCTTCAGAAAGGACTCGGGACACCAGGTCAAATCCTGATCCAAATCCACCGCCTGTATTCGAAAATCTGAATCTGATTCCTGGGGTTCTTAAAAGACAAGAAAGTCAAGAAAGCTCTGAAAAAGAAAGTCAAGAAAGTTCTGGAAATTCTCGACCTCTTTATAGATCAGCCTCCTGTCCTGTAAAGTGGATTTATTTTGATGAAGAACCTTTTGATGAGCGATTCGAAACATCTTTATTTGTGAATTTTTCTGAAACTGAATTGTCCAAACTGGTTCCAGATCCTTTATTTCTTGAAGATTTACAATTGAAATTTGTTTCATTTCATCTTGACAGACATTTGCAAAATTCCATTCAATCTGAATTGACCTTTGAAGAAATTTCAAACTCTTCTGTGATTACTTCAGCTTCCCCTAGTTCATCTACTTTTCCTCGAATTTCTCAAACACAAACTGCCCCTCCTTCTCCTCCACATACTACTTCCATACCATCATCACCTGTTATTCCATTACACCTTCTGATGGCCAACAGATATGCTCCTTTAAGGTTGCCAGGCAACCCTGCTGCTTTGCCTCAATATTATCAGAGTAAATCACCCCTTTTGATGGTTCTGGTACTTACAAAGCTCAACAACATACCAAAAGGATGACATATTACTTTGAATTTTATGAAATAGACGCTAATGATGTTCGAATGAGAATTTTTGTCCAGAGTCTTACTGGGGAAGTCAGTACATGGTTTAGGGCTCTTCAGCCAAACAATATTGCTGACTTACCAGCCTTGTATAGGGCATTTTTAAATATATGGGAGAAGAAAAAACACCCTCTTCAAATCCTATCTAACTTTGGAAAATTGAAAAGAGGACCTAATGAAACAGTGCAACATTATATCATCAGATTCAACGAAGCCTACAACGCTGTTCCCCAAAACCTTAGACCCCCCCGGATTCAGTACTGGTTAAATTCCCTGATGGTTTTGACTCTAACATAGTATATTCACTTAGGGAAGGAGCTCCCCAAACCCTAGAATAGATGCAAAGCATAGTTGTTAGTGTTGAAGATAACCTCATAGAAAAACGAGCCAGAGCTAGAGCTGAAAGAAGGATGCCTATAAACGAAGAGCCTTCGGCTTTTGAAAGAAAGCTGGATGCAATTATTAAAGGTATGGAAATATTGGGAGACAGAGTTGAGACAATCGAAAGAAAGTCTTTTGGCAATGGTCAAAATGTTGTTAGAAACCCAAACTTCAGAAGAAATCAAAACCAAAATATTGGGAAAAATATTCCTGACCAAAACATCAGGCCACCATTCCACGAATTTTTTTTTGAAGGCTCATCTTCTGAAGAACCAATTGAGGATGTTGAAATAAATAACTTGAATGAACATAAGAATGAACCAAAATTTTTCCTATCTCAAGATGATCAAGAAAATCACATATTTGAAACATTTCAAACTCATTCAGGAGAAACTTTTGCTTTTAAAGAAGGATATGATTCAGCAATTTATGAAGTTCATAAACAATACAATTTGAGAAGCAGACAGATTGATGTGCCAGAGAATAGCAAACATAAAGATGTAAAACAAAACATCAAAGGTAAAACTAACACTCCTCCTGTACAAATTCTTTCTAGAACAAGTCCTAACCCCGCAAATCCAATAATTGAAGATGTGTCTGATAATCAACCAAATAATAAACAACTTTCTAATGCTTTTCCTCCTGCAGGAAACATAGAAGAACCAGCAGAAGTTAATTCAGAAACACCTTCAACTCATAATCCCAATCATGAAAAAGAGAAAAACACTGAAAACCCAAAAAACAGAGAAAATCCAACTGTTCAAAATACCAGAGCTCAAACAGAAAAATATTTCAATCTAGAAGTTGAAATAGGAAAACTAAGGATAGCTGTTCCCGTAGCAGAATTAGCTAAACATGATGTCTATAGAAGCCAAATCAGCAGATCCCTTAACATTACTGGAATGGATGATTCAGTAAATGTTTTTGATGATCAACCCAAACTAATTTTTGGCCCTGAAGTGAATGGTAAACCAGAAAGTGGAGGAACTCCTCCATTTTATGTGAGTTTGAACGTACATGAAAAAATACTTCACAATGCCATGCTTGATTCTAGAGTGTCTCACAATTTAATGCCCAAAGCTGTCATGGAAAGATTAAATCTAGACATTACCAGACCATATAAAGATATTTTTTCTTTTGATTGAAGTCAGGTAATATGTTTAGGTTTGATTAAAGATTTGTGTGTTACTTTGGTGCAATACCCTGTGAAATCTATTCTGATGGATATAGTAGTTGCATATATTCCTCCTAAATATGGTATGCTGTTGTCCAGATCCTGGGGTGCCAAACTCGGAGAATCTCTTCAACTAGATATGTCATATGCTACTATTTCAGTATTTGGTCAACCTAAAAGACTATACAGAGAGACCTTGATGAAATATTTAGTCAGTAGCCATGAGAAGCCTGAAAACTTCCCTGTCTACTTAGTACATTCTGATATGGACTCATTCATTCTTTATAATGCTGAATCTGACCTTCCCACTGAACTAGAAGCACCAGAAACAGAAACTGCAAATAAAACTACTGTTCAAATCGAAGAAATTTCTGAAAACAAAGAAAAATCAGACATTCAAGAAATACCAGAAAAAATTGAAAAACCATAGCTCCCTGTTAAGAAACATGTTAAAACAGTTGATGAAGATTATGAACATGAAATTCTGTGGCATTTAGAATTTGATGGTTCAGTAAATAAGTTAGGAGCAGGAGCTGGAATTTGGATACATAACGTTGAAAATGATCATGCCGAAGGCCATGCTTATAGATTGAACTTTAGATGCACTAATAATATGACAGAGTATGAAGCTCTTTTGTTGGGGCATAAACATGTCAAAAAGTTAGGAGCAATTAGGGTATCTATCATAGGAGACTCTGAGTTAATTATTCAACAGATCAATGGTGAATGTTCAACAAAAGACCCCAGATTAAGACAATACAGAGAAACAGTTGTGGAAATTCTCAACACTTTTCTACAAGCTCAACTTGCCAAAATTCCTAGAAAACAAAATTTGCATGCTCACAGTCTTGCAATGTTCGCTAGCACATGTAAATTACCTTTTGGACCTAATCATCAGTTCACAGCTGAGATTAGACATAGACCTGCTATACCGGATAATCTTATGAATTGGAAAGTGTTTGTAAATAATAACCAGATCAATAATTTTTTGACCTTAGAAAATGAGTTCTCTAACAGTAGCATAGATGAAGACACAACAATCAATGAATCTGATCAAATAGATGAACAAGAAACAAATATTTTAGAAGAGACTGCAATTCACATGCTTCACCCAACTAAATTCACCAAAAAAGATATGCAGGATTTGAAACAAATGGAAATCGATGAGATTATAGAAGATGAATCTGAAATTATTAATCTGAAAGATAATCATTTACCCAAAGGATTAACTCCTTTGGAAGATCTTTTTGACTCAAATGACATTCCACTAAAACCCAAAATGGAACCGTTAAAAGCTGATATTGAAGAAGTCAATTTGGGAACTGAAGGAAATCCCAAGATGGTTAAGCTATCTAAATCTCTGCCAGAGGATCAAAAGGTTAAATATGTTGAACTTTTAAAAGAATTCCAGGATGTTTTTGCCTGGAGTTATGAAGATCTAAAATCATATGATACATCAATAATTCAACATACCATACCTTTGAAACCATATCAAAAACCATTCAAACAGAAACTTAGAAGGATCAACCCTGTTTTACTACCTTCAATTGAGAAAGAAATTAAAAGAATGTATGAAGCAGGAATTATAGCTCCTATTAGGTTCTCTGAATGGGTTTCTAATTTAGTACCAACAAGAAAGAAGACTGGAGAGATTAGACTATGTGTCGATTTGAGAAATTTGAACAAAGTTTCTTTAAAAGATAACTATCCTTTGCCTAAAATGGACCATATCTTACAAAGGGTAGTAGGATCTTCAAGAATTTCTCTTTTGGATGGATTCTCAAGATACAACCAGATTCTGGTGCATCCTGATGATCAAGACAAAACAACTTTTACAACCCCATGGGGTACATTCAAATATGTTAAGATGCCTTTCGGACTCAAAAATGCAGGAGCGACCTTCCAAAGAGCAATGGACATTGCCTTTGCCAAAGAAATTCATGATTTTCTAGTCATATATCTGGACGATTTGAGTGTTTTTTCCAAGACAGATCAACAACATTTGGATCATCTTAGACAGGTGTTCATTAAATGCAGAAAGTATGGTATTTCTTTAAATCCTAAAAAGTCATTGTTTGGTTTGGAAGAAGGTAAACTCCTAGGACACATTATTTCTAAAGATGGCATTAGGATTGATCCTGAAAGAATACAAGCCATATTGCAGACACCCCATCTCAGGAATATTAAAGAATTTCAAGCTTTCATAGGTAAGATCAATTTTTTGAGAAGATTCATTTCTAGTTTAGCTGAATTACTTAGATTACTCAATAACATGTTAAGAAAAGATTCGAGTATTCAATGGACAATAGAAGCCAAGTAATCATTTGAAGAAATCAAAATGGCTTTAACCAGAACACCAGTTCTTACCAGTCCAAAATTTGATAGAGATTTCATAATTTTTTCATTTGCTTCTGAACACATAGTTGCAGCTGTTTTACTACAAAAGGATGATCAAGGATGTGAAAAAACAATAGCCTTTTTTAGTAAAGCACTTAGAGATGCATCATTGAAATATAATATCATGGAGAAACAAGCTTTTTCACTTGTGAAAGCAATTAAAGATTTCAGGGTTTATATATTGTATTCTCATGTGATAGCTTATGTACCTAATGCTGTCGTTAAAGACATCTTAACTCAAGATGGTATTGAAGGCAAAAGAGGTAAGTGGATAGCTACCATATTAGAATATGATATTGAAATAAAACCAACAAAACTCATAAATTGTCAAGGATTGGCTCAACTCATGACAGAAACAAATTTCCAAGCCCTGGATATTAACGAACTGGATGACGAACATGAGATGGCGACTCCAAAAACCAGTCAGGTCTTTTTAGACTCACCCTGGTACACTGATATCATTTATGTTTTGTTAAACCTGAAAGCTCCTCCAGGGTTATACAGAACGAAACAAAGGTTTTTGAAAATGACATCTTTAAAGTATTGTATTTTAGATAGTGCTCTTTTTTGGAAGAATCATGATGGAATTCTATTAAATTGTTTATTAAAAGATGAAACTGACAAGGTTCTCAATGAATTCCATGCAGGAGATTGTGGTGGACACCTCTACTAGAATTCAACTGCAGATAAGATCTTAAGGGCTGGTTTTTACTGGCCAACCTTGTTTTCAGATGTTAAGAAATTTGCAACTGCTTGCCATAAGTGTCAGATCTTTGAGGGCAAGAGAAAATTGTTACCTTTACCATTAAAACCAATTTCCACGGAGAGACCCTTTCAACAATGGGGACTGGATTTTATTGGAGAAATCCATCCTCCCTCTTCTGGCCAACACAGATGGATCCTCACTGCCATAGATTACTTTACTAAATGGATTGAAGCTATCCCATCCAGACAAGCCAATGATTCTGTAATTATAGGATTCTTAGAAACCAATATACTTTCATGATCCGGATTTATGCAGGAACGCAACAGAATAAACATATAACCATAAATACAGAGATGCAGCGGAAATAACACTTCATTTCATTAATATCAAAGAACTGAAATTTGCTTACAAACAGAATGGAAATAAAACTAGCTAGGGCGCTAGTAGCTATCTCTGAGAAGAGATGTGGCGGCTACAGGCCTCTGAATTGAGTTACAATGAGGCTCGAGGGCCTATTTATTATTGAGAAACAATGGAGAACCCTAAACATCCAAAAACCTAACCCTAGGAGATGAAGCGCCAAAACTATGGGCCCCGGTTGGGTAAATTGGTGTTTCAACTTCCCAGGGACGTAACTTTGGCATACTATCTCCGTTTGACGCACATGATACATCATTAGAAAGCTCTATCCGAGGACTACAACTTTTGTGACAATTTTGATGATCAAAATCGCATCAAATTTAATACCCAAAAAATGTCGTTTAGGGCCTCAAAACGGCTCCGGAAGTTCAGGACCCGAAAAACTGCTAAAAATAGTAAGTTATGCTAAAACTGAAAGAGACAATGGTGGGGGCCCAAGTGGAATAGGCGGGTGGCCACCAATATCCACCTGGATCATTCCTCCCCCCTTAGGAAGCAATGGTCCCCATTGCGTTAAGTTCCTCCATGAGATGAGGAAATTTCTGCTGAACTTGGTCCCCGGTGAACCACTTTCCTTGGTGCAGAAGTTGGCCAGCTTTGACAACCCGATACAGTTGGATCTGCTGTTGACGAGTGTTCTTGATTTGCATGTCCATGATACAATCTGTGGTGGCCTGTTCCATGCAGTCTGGGTTTAACTCTGTTGGTGTGAGTTGTTCTGCAATGTCCGAGGTGTCCAACAGAGGTGGAAAGTAAGGACGAAGGCGATCCACATTGAAGACTGGGTGCAGACCAAGGAATGGTGGAATACTAAGCTCGAAGGCATTGTTACCTATAGCCTTGGTGATGGTGTACGGCCCGTATCGGAGCAGGCGAAGCTTGCGGTGAGGTCCAGTGAGGCGCTCCTTCTGCAAATGTAGCCATACTTTGTCGCCCACCTGGAAGTGGTGTGGCACCCGGTGTTGATCATGGCGCTGCTTGTACTTCACATTGGCTCTGTCCAATATATCATGAACCTATTGGCATATGTGTTGAATGCACTCGATGAAGCTACTTGCTTTGTCAACTTCAGACTGGACATGAGCTGAATCGGCCTGAGCAGTTGCAAACAGCATGGATATGTCAATGGGACATAGTGGCTGGAATCCCAAGCCCACCTGAAAGGGGCTATGGCCAATTGAACTGTGGAGAGCCCGGTTATAACTGTGTTGTATATAGGGGAGGCTCTCATCCCATGTGCGTGGATGCTTTGAGTTGTACATGCGCAGAATGTGTACAATCATTCTGTTGACGACCTCTGTCTGGCCATCTGTTTGGGGATGGAAAGCTGTGGACTTGGTGAGCTTTGTCTCCAACATTGACCAGAGGCTGGACCAAAATGTGCTGAGGAACCTGCTATCTCGATCTGATATGATAGACTGTGGGATCCCAAAGTGCACCCACACTCGTTCAAAGAAGAGTTTAGCAGTGGCTTCTGCTGTGATATTCTTCTTACAGGCCACCATGATGGCCATCTTCGAGAATCTGTCAACGACCATGAAAACACAGTCATTTCCATTCTTAGTAGAAGGCAGGCCCGACATGTAATCCATGGAGATGGATTCCCAAGGTCGACTAGGGGTAGGCAGCGGAGTATATAGGCCTTGCTTCTTGATGGTTGGTTTGGCAATGGCACAAGCAGTGCAGGACCTGATGTGCTTCTCGACATCATTTCGAAGTTTCGGCCAATAGAAATACTTTTGTAGTATTGCTACTGTTTTCTCGACCCCGAAATGCCCAGCGACTTGACTGTAGTGTGCTTCCCCTATCATCTTGGCACGCTCGCTTGAAGGAACACAAAGGTGTCCCAGGTGACATAAAAGCGCATCTTGGAGGTGAAAATTTGGAACTTGCTTACCCCCCAAGAGTGCCTTGTAAGTGTGGCCGAATTCTGGGTCACTCTCATAGAGAAGCGGCCAATCAGAAGTCTCGTGCCCACAAGAGTTGAGCACGATGGTGAGCGCCACGATCGGTGGTCGGCTGAGGCAGTCTGCAACATTATTGGTGCTACCCTTCTTGTACTTGATGTTCAAATGAAACTGTTGCAGATATGTGGACCATTTCTGATGGCAATCATTCTGCAACTTCCCTTGTGTCTGTATGAACTGCAGGGGCCGGTGGTCTGTGTGGATGATTGTTTCCTTCCCCAAAATGTAATGCTTCCATTGTCGATAGGCTTGCACAATGGAATACATTTCTTTGTCATAGGTGGGATACTTGCGAACTGTCTCAGACAATGTCTCACTGTGATATGCCACTGGATGTCCCCGTTGAGTAAGAACTGCCCCAATAGCATAGTCAGAGGCATCTGTCTCGATCTCAAATGGCTGCTGCAAGTCTGGTAAGGTGAGCACTGGGGCAGAACAGAGGCGATTTTTCAATTCTTTGAACGCTTTCTGTTGAGGTTCCGACCAAAAGAATTTTTCTCTCGCTCCTCCTTTGGTGACTTGACTCAAGGGCCAAGTGATATGAGAGAATCCCAACACGAATCTACGGTAGAAATTAGCAAGACCCAGAAAGATGCGAAGCTCTGTTATAGTAGTCGGGGCTGGCCAATCCCGAATGAATTGGATCTTGGCTGGATCCACATGCACCCCCCTTTCATCAATAATGTATCCCAGATATTGGACCTGGGTCATGCCAAACATGCACTTCTCCAAGTTGGCACACAACTTGTGTTGCCGCAGTGTTTGGAGGACTTGTCGGATGTGATGAAGGTGCTCTTCCCAAGTCTTGCTGAAGATTAGAATGTCATCCAAGTACACCATTACGAATGAGTTGGTGAATGGCCACAAGATGTTGTCCATCATTCTCATGAAGGTTGCGGGAGCATTCGTCAACCCGAAAGGCATGACCATCCATTCAAAAAGGCCTTCCTTAGCTTTGAAGGCAGTCTTCCACACATCAGAGGGTTCAATTGGTACCTGGTGATACCCAGACTTCAGGTCGATCTTACTGAAATATTTTTCACCTTGGAGCTGGTCCAGAAGGTCATAAATCCATGGGATTGGGTACCTATTCCAGACAATGATCTTGTTCAGCGCCTGATAGTCAATACAGAGTCTCCACGTCCCATCCTTCTTCTGTACCAACACGATCGGGCTCCCACAGGGCGATGAACTTGGTCTGATGTGACCTTTCTGCAATAGCTCCTGAATCTGCCTCTTGATTTCATCATTTTCCAGAGCAGAGCGTCGATAGATCGGTCCATTGGGTAGCGGCGCACCTGGGGTCAGATCAATCGGGTGCTTGACCTGGCAGTGCAAAGGAACCCCTGTGGGTGAGGTGAAGATGTCCCCCTACTCCTCCATGACCTTATCCATTTGTTGTTGTCGTGTAGAGTGGCCCTGTCTGGAGGTCGTGGCCATAGTCTTCTTCTTGCCCTGGGGGCGGATCATCAGGAAAACGAATTTCCTAGTTTGGGAAATGAGCTTACTGCATTGTTTTGCAGTAACCAAAGAGATAGTCGTAGGAGGTGGTACCTCTGGTATCATGTACAACTTATTTCCCAAAGTAATAATAACAGCACGAGGTCGAGACTCATACACAGCATGACGCTTCCATAAGTATGGTTGTCCTAATAATACATCAGAAACATCAATAGGAGCAACGTCACATAATACCTCATCCGTGAAGGGCTTGATGCTATAGGGAAAGCGGCACTGCTGGCTGACGCGGAGATCTTGTCCTTGGTGAAGCCACCCGATGGTGTATGGATGTGGGTGAGCTGTGGTCGGCAAGCCCAACCGCTTCACGGCGTCTGCTGAAATGAGGTTCTTTTGGCTCCCATTTTCGACAATGAACTGTACATGGGAGCCCTTTACCCACATCTGGGAGTGGAAGAGACGTTCCTCCTCCTCTGGATCTTCCGGTTCCTCCTTCTGGACCTTTGTAGTGGCAACAGTGGCATTGGGCTCCGCATCAATAATCTGTTTCCCTTTTTCATTCCCCTTTTCAGGTTCTGATTCGGAGTCGGAGCATGCATTTGACTTAGAAGCCCTCATCTCGGCCACTAACGACTGCTTGGCCCGACACTCACTTGTGTTGTGAGTGGAGCTCTTATGGAACTCACACCACTTTCCCGTGTCCTTCTTTGGCTTTACGGTGTTGTTATTTTCTTGTGGCTTTGACGGGTTGTCTTTAGCTACCATGCCTTGGCTCTGTCCTTTGTTCTGTGGTTTGGAAGCACCTTTTCCTTGCTTTTGATTCGCAGATCCAAAGTCTCGCTTCTTCTGTTTGAATTTCTGCTCAATCTTGGCAGCATACCGGTATGCCGTACCAAGCGAGGAGATGTCGAGGAACTCCATTTCCTCCTGAATGTATCTGTGCAGACAAATGCGATACTTTAGCACCAGATGTTTCTCTGAATATTTGATACCCAACTTGGTGCACAGGGTATGGAACAGATTCGTCAGCTCATGCACATCTTGATCCCTTTGTTGTCGCAGCGTGGTCCATTGTATGTACTTGTCCTCATAGCTCCCCATGGGATAGTACTGTTCCTTGACGGCGTCTCGGAAAGAATTCCAAGTTGGTACGGCCGAGAACAGAGAGTGTTCTGTCTGGTCCTTGTTCTCACAGTAGGTTTCCCACCAGTCCTTAACATGGGGGGTAGCTTTGAGGAGTGCAAAAATAATCTTCTCCCGGTCTGAAAAGTCATGAACAGAGAAATATCCTTCTAATAGATTCAACCATATATCTATGGCATCTGCGTCTATTTGACCCTCAAATATGGGAATGTCAAAATTCACTTGTACCTTAAAGGGAGTCGCAACTCCAGAGTGGCTACTGGATGCAGATGCGCCGCCGGTGGGCAGCCGTTGAAGGATCTGAGCAAAGCTATCCATCATCGCGTTCCTTTGTTTTTCAAGGGCCTCCTCGAGCAATATTTTGATAGGATCTCCTGCTCCCTCATCTTTCTTTTCGTCCCCCATGGGCGTCCGTCGAGGTTTGCGAGGCCGATCTTGCAAAGGTTCCACCAGATCAAGCCCTAGCTCCTTATACCCCGACCTCGTTGGGGACATGCAAAGAAGGATCGAGAAAAAGCAGACCGCCTCTGATACCACTGATCCGGATTTATGCAGGAACGCAACAGAATAAACACATAACCATAAATACAGAGATGCAGCGGAAATAACACTTCATTTCATTAATATCAAAGAACTGAAATTTGCTTACAAACAATGGAAATAAAACTAGCTAGGGCACTGGTAGCTATCTCTGAGAAGAGATGTGGTGGCTACAGGCCTCTGAACTGAGTTACAATGAGGCTCGAGGGCCTATTTATTATTGAGAAACAAAGGAGAACCCTCAACATCCCAAAAACCTAACCCTAGGAGATGAAGCGCCAAAACTATGGGCCCCGTTTGGGTAAATTGGTGTTTCAACTTCCCAGGGACGTAACTTTGGCATACTATCTCCGTTTGACGCACATGATACATCATTAGAAAGCTCTATCCGAGGACTACAACTTTTGTGATGATTTTGATGATCAAAATTGCATCAAATTTAATACCCAAAAAATGTCGTTTAGGGCCTCAAAACGGCTCCGGAAGTTCAGGACCCGAAAAACTGCTAAAAATAGTAAGTTATGCTAAAACTGAAAAACTGAAAGAGACAATGGTGGGGGCCCAAGTGGAATAGGCAGGTGGCCACCAATATCCACCTGGATCATTTCAAGATTTGGCTGTCCTGAAAAAATTATAACTGACAATGCTGCTGCTTTTAATTTTAAGAAAATCATTAGTTTCTGCAATAAATATCACATCACTTTAGGCCATTCAACAGCCTATTATCCTCAGGGTAATGGACTGGCTGAATCTTCCAATAAAAGCCTCATTAATATCATTAAAAAATTATTGGAAGAGAATAAGAAGAATTGGCATAAGAAACTTATCAATGCATTGTGGGCAGACAGACTTACAACCAAGAAATCAATTGGGACCATTCCATATGAATTAGTTTATGGTATTGAGGCTAGATTTCCATCATCCTTAGGAATTCCTGTTATGAAGTTACTTCAGGAGGCTCAAGTAGAACCAAATGATATTCAGAGAATAATAAACCAAACAATTCACTTGTAGCAGACCAGAGAAGAAGTGTATCAACGATCCCAAGTTTTGCAGGAAAAATTAAAGAAATTTTTTGACAAAAGGACTAAAGAAGAAGATTTTCAACTGGGAGACAAAGTTCTAAGATGGGATTCCAAAAGGGAAGATAAAGGGAAACATGAGAAATTTTATTTCTTATGGAAAGGACCTTACATCATTCATGCTTTACAGGGAAATAAAACATATTTTTTGAAGAATTTGGATGGTTCAGAAGCTGAGCAAGGACCAATCAATGGTTGAATGCTAAAACACTACTTTGATCCTATTTACTAGGATGTTCTGATTTTTTCTAACATAGTTGTACATATTATATCCTTTCTAATGCATCATTTTTGATTGGATGGTGACTTGTTGGAGTTGAAGCCCGAAGTGAAGGCCCTAAGCTTCAGAAGTTTTACTATCATATATACAATAAAGACACCAAAAAAAGAAGATTACAAGGTTCAGTTGAAGACATTTTGAGGCATCTGACCTGCTGTTCTTGAATTTTCACCAGGAAAATCCATCCCCAAGTGGAGCCAGTGTTAGACTCCTATACCAATAGGTGTCATTTTTCATGATTGACTTGTTGAACTATGCAATATGTTCAAACCTTTTTCTTGTTGCAAAGGTGTTCCATATTTTTCAAAAAATCAAAAAATCAAAAATTTTAAAAAATGTAAAGAGGGTATACCCTAAAAGAAAAATCAAAGGGTAAAAAGAATAAAATGATCAAAAAAGTGAAAGAAATGAACCCCAAACAAAAATAGACTAGGAAAGTGTGCAAGTCTAAATGCCACTACTATTTCATTTTTTTTTGTAAATAAAGCAATTGTGTGCAGCTTGTCAAACTTTTGCCACAATTTATGAAGAGTCAAAATGTTTAGACTTGACTCATTCATCTTTCAATTTTTATGTTTTAGAGATAGAGAATAAAATCTGACCAAACAGTTTAATCTTGGCAGATAAGTAGATAGGTAGAGTTAATAAAAGGAGCTCAACAGTTTAATCTGAGCCCTTGGATGTAATAAGGTTAGAATTAGATAGATTTCCATATGTAAAAGAAAAAGAAGATTGAAAAGGGTTTGCCAGTCTAAGTGCACCCTAATAAAGAAGAAAAAAATGGTAGAGTAAAGTAGGTAGGGTAGGTAGATGTTGTTGCAGAATTACATGTGATGAATGATGGTTCTAAATGTTTTTCAATTTTTACTTTCATTGGAAAAGTTCACAACAAAGAAAAGTCAAGATTATTAACTTCCCTTTCATTTTTCCCTAAATATTTCACTAATTCCCCTAAGCACTAAGGTATTTGTAGATTAAAGGGGCTCAAGGCATTTCCTTGACTTTTGGAGGGACCGGACCCTCGGCCCAATAATTGAAAAACCTAAGTACTTGAAATCATCCATTATCACATTCATTCACCTCTCAAAGTCTCTTCCTAAGTAAAATCCCATTTTACTTAGGAAAATCCTTCAATATTTCATGAAAAGCCCTCAAAATCACTTTTTATTCTAAGTCTAAGTGATGAAATTATAACAATGCCATTTACTTTTGAATCTTCACTTTCTTGGTTATATTTAAGTATTTTGAGTTCACCCTGTCCCCTTGTCATATTAACTCTAACTTATGTATTAACTCCCATAAAAAATGATCTTGTCCTATTATACATAATTCCTTTTATAATAATGTCCCCAAAACCCATGTATTATAACTATTTTAGCCAAAAATATTTTATTCCCACTTTTTCAAATAAAAAACCCACAATATACCTCTTTTGGCTAAAATATAACTTTAAATATTATTCCCGCCCCTCTATGGTAAATAAATCACATTGATTTAATTATCATATAAATAAAAATATATGAAAAGGTTTAAACATATGTATATATGTTTAAAACAAAAAAAAAACCCAAAGTTTAATTAAAATCAAACTTTGAAATAATCCATCCCCGCGCATTTTTTTTTTCCGACCATACAAAAGGGATTAATTAATCCATATGGTTAATTAATAACTTCCCCGCCAATCAAACACCTCCCGAAATGATTAATTAACTGTTAATTACCACTGGCCCGCGCCTATTAAACCTCCATCAAATCCATATCCCGTCAACCGTTGGATCGATCCGCCCAAGATCAACGGCTCGCATCGATTCCGCTGGCCATCCCCCATCCGAAAGTTAACACGCGAAATAAAAGTGGTTTTTGAATAGTGCTGTGGCCACGCGTCACTTGCTGTATCAATTCACTGCCATTCCGCGCAAAACCATCCTCCTCTGAAAGCAGTGTGGAAAAAATCGTAAACCATCTTCCCCCCTGTGACTCACCTCCAGTACATGCTGACGTCATTTATTAAAAACCCCGCCACCCCGTTTGACTTTTCCAATAAAACAAAAATTCGTGTCTTTTCCATTATTTTGTATGCAGTGAACGAATACACCCTCCACGCAGAAAATTCAAATTTCGAATTTCTGAAGTCCGCCAACCTCTATCTTGTCAAAGCGAATTGCAGTCAAGCCTCTTAGAAGATTATCCGCATTCACTAGCGTCTGTTCAAACGCTCTTTCCTCCAAAAATAGGTATTTACCCTAAATTCGCACTGAAATCTGTAAGAAACTCGTTTTTCCTCTTTCTTTCACTAAAACAGAGTTAAAAAATTGATTGCTAGTTCATTCCTTAATCCCGAAGAACTGTAATTGAATTCCCAAATTGCAATTGTACCTGTTTCTCCCATCGAAACCTGTAAATTTGCTCAATTTTCACCATAAGCCGAATTTCCATTTTTGAATCCACAAGAACCAAGAATGTAAGTTCCTATGGCTTTAAATGTTACCCCATTAAACGCCCCTCACAGAGACCTAGATTATTTATCATTAGTCGACAAGGATTTCCAAATCAAAGACCTGAGTTTTAGTGATAGTCCTCTTCGAATTTTTTGTCGCTGCAGAGACAATTATTTGAATGGCTTGGATACAATTGGGTTATGGGAATCTAATCTTCCCAGGTACCTCTTTCCCTCTGTCCATATTTTCCCTGAAATAATTTATTTTTGCCATGTGAACTATGATCTTAACCAGAGAGTAGTCTTATCTCCAAATCAAGATGTCCTTTTCCCAATTACTGTTCAGTCTATCAATGAGATGCTACATTTTCAACTTGATCAAGCCCTCACTCCTCTGTACTTGGATGAATTACTTGAGAAATTCACCAAGCTATCCCATGAAGGATTAAGTCGCATCTGCCAAACATTTATGTTGCCTGATCACCAGCCTAAAGACCCTCCCCCTTATGCCCACACCTATTTTATTGAGGAGGGTAGAATTGTGTTGGATATGATATCTTTTATAATGGGATTTAATACCAGTGAATATGTTGACCATATGATGCTAGTATTACTGTTTATTTTTACCCCTGGACAGCCTCCTGCTGTCAGGTATGACTTTGCATCTTACATAGCAAACAAAATCCATGATCAATTCATGAGATTAGAAAATGAGAAAGTGTTCAAGTACTCCTCTGTCATCTATCACCTCATGATATATTACCAGTCTGAAAATTTCCCTTTCTATACCAAAAATATTGATGCCCAGGGAAATCCTAGGTCTGTTATCGTTTGGTCATCCATTGCCCATAGTTCTCCAAATTCTCCCTATTCCTATAATGAGTTCATTGATCTTTTTATACACCCTGCAACTACCTTGTTGACAGGAGTCTCTCCTCCAAGACTCAGCAATGAAATCAAGAAAACTTTACAGCTCTCAAAACAATACAAAATTGGTGATTGGTATTTATACCAAAATCACACAGAAGTCAGGATATATGGATGTGAATTATGTCCATTCAAATTGCCAAAATATGTCCCCATGAGACTCTTCACATTAGAATACTTCAGGCAAATGAACAACTCTAATATAATTCATTTTTGTAATGTAAAGAAGAAGGCTCAACTCCGGATCAAAAGTCAATTAGGTCCATTTATCTGTAACTCTAGGGATGGAGGGGAAGAAGATGAAAAGATATTAGAAGACCGTTTCAGATTATAGAAGAGTTTTTATTGGGCACCTTATGATCCATTCAACTTCATTTTTGATAAAAGAATGAAAAATAAATCAGCACCATACATCCATCACAAAATTCCAGAGATTGAAAAATATTCTAATACAGATGAATGGATTGAAGGCACATTAATAGAGTAGGATAGTGAGCAGGTCAATGTAGACAATGTTATGAAAGATCTTGAAAAGATGCTTGACCTGGACTCTTTTGCACAGGTACCAAGATCAGAAGTTGGCCCTTCCTCAACTGGGATTATTCAGCAGGAGTTACAATAAAACATTGCAGTATCATCTAAGGGAAAAGAGAAGGAGGTTGATATACAAGTTAAAGAAACATTCACTATGACAGAACAACCTCAAACTTCCAGGGGACAGGATCAAGTACGGGTTTCTTCCTTTCAAACCAATCCAGTAGAAGTGCCGAATTTGTAGACTCCATTTAATGAAGAAAAGAGCAAAAAGAGAGATGTTGAAGCTGCTACCCCTCTCATTGGATCTTCACAACAACCTTAGGCCAAGAAACAAAAATTGAATACTCCTCCAGAAGAAGAATCTATTGATGAAATCATTGACAGTCAAGGACAAGAACAATTAGGCAGTCAACAAACAGATACAGTCAGTGGAGCATCGACTACTTCACAAAGGAAAGAGTTACAAAAGCACCAGAGTATTGAAATATCTTCATTCAAAGTACCAGTTAAGGATACAGGGGACATAAAAAAGACATTTATCGATATCAAGGCCAGGAATGATCCACTGAAAATGAAAGTATATAATCAATATCTGAAAATGGCTCCAAAGAATCAAAAAATATTGATGTCAGGTTTTGACATCCAACAGGGAAAAATGTTAATGAGCCATTTCAAACCCAAGGTGCAGCAACCCCAAACAGTTGATGATTATATCAGAACAAACTTTGAAGTCCTAGCAAAATACATCGATCCTTTAGATCAAATTGAATTACACAAGCAGACTGGTGAAATGATCTATTCTACTTTGACTGATAAGGCAATGGCAGCTCACAGGTTACATGATTCTTTAATACACAATTGCAGATTGAAAAGGCTTCTTCTAAAGCCAAATACAATAGAATAAAAACATTGGAGGAAATAATAATTGGATTAGGTCACAATCCAAAGGATGTCAATGGTATAGAAGCATTAATAAAGAAAAAGGATGATGACATTGCAGCTTTGAGAAAGCAGTTGAAATTGCCAGCTTCTAGACATCCCCAAACTGAAGAAGTAATAAATAAGAGTTATGAAGAAGAAATGATGGAGTTTCTCTTGAAAATGAATGAGAAACTGACTGAAACAGAAAAAGAGCTGGAGCAAGCATTGAAAGACAAACAATCTGCTCTTCCAACATCTACAACAGAGGCAATTACAGGTACACAGCCAACAGGTCAACCAACAGAGTCATCACAGGTAGACACTTCAAATTTGAATTCAGAACAATTAGTAAAGCAAATGAATGACTTGAAACTGCAAGTAACAGAACTTCATCACACAAAGTTACAGCTTGTCAATTTGGAACAGAGATATGATCTTTCAAAAATGAGTGTTGCTGACAAATCAAGAGAAATCAAGAGATTGGAAAAATTGGTTAAAGAATTAGAAAAGGATCTCACATTGGAGAAGCCTTTGAGAGAAATAAATGAAATTCTTTGGGATAATATTATCCAATCAATAAAATACATCTGGCCTTCAATTCAGATAATATACGAGCAGAATGATTTGGTCAAAGTAGCTCTGGATGAAGTTGAAAACACATGAGCAGAATTAGGAAACAGGCCTGAGGAAGCCAATAAGCTTATACAGTTTCTCAACACTCAAACCAGACAACAGCTTGAGCAAGTGGGTATTCAGGATAGAACTGCAACAATCTTAGAAATAAAAAGAGTTTTTACTGAAATAACTCTTATGCAAAATTTGGAACGGAGGTGCTTTGACATGCAGGCAGAAATAATTGCTTTCAGAGAAAGGTTTAATGTTTTATTGAATAAAGTGTTTCCCAGACCTATGGTTTCAGAAGACAAAATAATGGACTTGGAAAATTATGCTAGGAAATTGGACATACATGCTCACAATCTAGCCAATTCCTCGGCCAGTTCATCACAAGTGACATTACCTACAGGAAGGAATCTTCATGACAGATTAGAGAATTTGTTTTATCTAGAACATGAAGTAAGGCATTTATTTCCTAACCAGCCTAATTTCTTCAGATATACCGAGGCTGATGAAACATTAAGGAAGCTTCAACGGACAAGAATAGCAGAGGATAAATGGTGGGAAGATATGTTAGAACTTTTGTAAAATTTATCCTTATATGAAATTTTTCCTATTTACTACAGTATAAAGGATAAAAGGGACAAAACAAAGGTCAAAGAGTATCAATTCAGTTAAAGTGTATCAGTAAGAACAAAGAGTATCAGTGAAGCAAGGCATTTAAAACAAAATTACTGAAGAGGACAACGATGAGCCAAAATATAGCACCTGCCTCCAGCACATTCTCGAAAGGAGGAAACTGCACAACATCGATTACTTCTTGTCTTATCTATGAGACCATCTGTCTCTATTTTTATTTTAACTTATTTATGACTCATCTAAGATTATATCTCGTTTTGTTAAGAGATATTTTGTATCAATTTTTGTATAAATAAGCCCTTAATTGACTTATTGTGGGTGGATTCTACTACTTTGCTGTAACTTTGACTTTTGGAATAAAGTGCTTTTTTGGAGAAATTTCTTCGTGGCTTGCTGGATGATGAATTGAAGCTCAAGACTTTTTACAGGATTCATGTGTCAGACTACAGTTCAATAAGCCATTTCTATCTTGTGTTTTAAGTTTTATATATGTTTACTACATCACTGTGTTTCATTTCTGAATAATTAACAAAAAGGATTAAATCAGAAATTGCTTAAGTGTAGTCTGATTTCAATTGTTATTATTCTAAATGTTTTCTTATAAACCGGTTATAAACAATGAATTCTTAAGTGCTCTTGTTTCTCTGGTTTAAGCATTTGATTACTTAGTAAAGAATTCTTAATTGCTCTTTATTGGTAATCACTCACTTTCCCTCGTTTAAACATGTTGAAATATTCTTAATTGCCTTTCATCTCTTTAAAAATCCATTCCATTCACTTTAATATCCAAAATTGCTCTCTGTTTGGTTATCTTGCCCTGCAAAGCCATCTTTTGTGTAAAAATTAATGCAGTAAAGCCATCCTTTCGACTCCATAGCCCAATGGCCTGAAATACTCAATCGTGCCCTTAGTTGGCGGATTCCACCATTTAAATTCAAACAAAACTCTTGGACTTATAACTAGCCTAATATTTTCTAAGAACAAAGCTAAATTTTAAAGAGAGAGCCCTCCCTGGATACAGATTGGCTAGATTCTATATCTGAAGGTTGGTTTGTGGTTACCTCAGATTTACTTTCCTTTTCCACAACTTCAAGGAAAATATGAGCGATAACAGTATGAAGAGTGAAGTACTTTATCATTTCAAGGATCATCCTATGGACACCCCAGTCGGAACCTGTAAAAACATTCAATGCAAAATATATATATGTAGACATATCATCGCTGAGGTAGGCATTCCCATACTCAAATCAAAACTAACTAGAAAATTGATTTAAACTGTTCTGATACAGGAATGATTTTCAATACATCAATAGTATAGACATGTGTAGAAACAGTATGGACCCAACCATCTGTTTATGAATAGTCCATTGTATAAATGAATAAAAAAATTCCTCGCAGCCTAGATGGTAGAAACTAGATCTAGGGTCTTGATTTCTGTTTCTCGAACCAGTACGATTCTATCCATGTGAATAAATGTGTCGAAGTCGAACATGGTAGAAACCACTTGATTACCAGTTAATAATGTAGACTGTTAACAAGTGTGAGAGTAACCACCAGTAATGTCAATGGCCCTCAAAGTACTCAGTACAATCCATGAAATGTGAATGAATGAGCTGAAGTCAAACATGTCATGGAATCATTCGATCAAAGGTCAATGATGCAACCTGTCGTCGAAGGCGAGAAACCTGCCATTGAGGCATGCAGATTTCAAGGTACTGACGATTTCTAGATCAATTTCCTAGATAATGAGCTGTCGTCGATAGAAAGTGATCCGTCGTAGGCAAGCCCACAACACGAAATCATAGATCAAGTTTTGAATAAATATATTGGCAAGGAATGACTCAAGGATGGTCAAAATGGAAGACAAATATTTCACAAATGAATGGTTTGTTTGAAATGTCCTCTTGAACACATAATGACAGTTCAGATGGCTCGGTGACAATTGACCCAAAGCTAATACCCAGAAACCGGCTGAAGACTTTCAAAATGGTTTGATTAACTGTTAGGCAAAGGATTTCCCAACCCAGGTGAAAAAAGTGTCGTGTTCAAGAGTGGTTAACGGTTTTCCGAAAATCAAAATGTAACAAACAGGCTCGCTTTTCTCTCTTTTCCCCCACCATTTTTGGCAAGTACCTCTTTATTTTTGACAAGCTTGAGGAGGATAACATTTGCTTGTTTATAAGCTCATCCTTCGGATGAGTCCAAATTATTTTAAGATTCGAACCCTAAGGAGTGGTTCGTTCCTGTTTAAAATTGAACAGGTCCTTTACTGTTAAATTTTAACGAGTCCAGTATAGGAGAAACTCGGTGTTTTTCAATTTTAGGGAGTCAGAAGAAAAAACTTAAGAAAACTCCATGGGTGTACTTTTTCGTAAATTTAGTCTCTCGATCTTGAAAAAGGATAAAATAATGTGGGAGAGAACTCTGTTGACTGTAATTAGTCAACGTATACCTTTTTCGTAAATAGTCCATTTCAATCCGTAAAGGGGTAAACTTATACTGAAAGGACAATCATTCATTTATTTTAACGAGTTCGAATAGTCATTTGCTCGGCAATCTTTTCAAATTTCGAGAGTCTGAAAAGAGCTTAAAAGAGGACTCCAGGTTTTCGCTTTTTCATAAGTTTTAACGAGTTCGAAAAAGGGATAAAAATGTACTCATGGTTTTCACTTTTTCGTAAGTTTTAACGAGTTCGAAAAAGGGATAAAAATATACTCCTGTGGCTGAATTTCAATTTAATTTACGAGCAGGAAAAGATGGAAAGAACTCGACATTTTTATGTGTTTTACAAGAATGAAAGATAGCAAAATAATCTCGGGATTTTCATGAGTTTAACGAGTCTTGAAAATAACCAAAAATGACTCAAGATAGGTTTCATTTTTACAAAAGCTTGAAACAGAGAAAAACTATGCTTCAGAGTGGTTTCATTTTTACACAAGCTTGAAACAGAGAGAAAACTGTGCTTGATGCCCCCTAAGCATAACTGCTAGAGTGCATTCCCCCCCAGCTTCATTTCATTCAACTAAGTACACTGCTGGTAATTAATAGCTAGATGGAATGAAGGTTCATTTACGAGATCATATGAAAGACCCGACCTAAAACTATAAGAAAATGAATTCATTTGTATTAACTTTGAAAGAAGGAAAACATTACAACCTTAGCCTTGATGTTCAATAGGCCTTCTTAGGGTCCGTAAGCAGGAATCTCCTCTACTCTGACAAGCCTTGCACTCTTCCAACCGAGACAGATAGAGGTATGTGATCTTTCC
This sequence comes from Pinus albicaulis, assembly GCA_034641835.2. Classification (NCBI taxonomy): domain Eukaryota; kingdom Viridiplantae; phylum Streptophyta; class Pinopsida; order Pinales; family Pinaceae; genus Pinus; species Pinus albicaulis. Next base: position 190,931 of record CM076569.1, on the reverse strand, counting down.
TCACAAAATCTCAGTTAAATGAGTATGAATCCCAACAGCACTTTACCTCAAATAATTCTAAAGCTTGAACTCCCCTTGAGGCTACCCAAGGCCTCTTTTTATAGTGAAAAAGAGGAGGTTTTAGTTCCAACTATGAAGGGATAGAATCATCCTTCAAAGGGATAAGCTCCTCACATCAAAGGGTTATCTCCTTAAGGCAAGGGATGCATGAACCTCAAAAGAGCAGTTCTGCCACCGCAAGATTCTTTCCAGAGGCTTCTAGAAATGATTGAAAGTGAGATTTTTGAGTTTACTTGTGCCTTTTTAATCTTTTACAGGGGTCCGCACCCTTAACACAGAGAAAGTGCAGTCAGGTACGCAGAAGACATGACCATTAGGTGCGGGACCGCAGGTAAGACAAAGAGAAAGTGCGATACCAGAGTTTTAGAGACTTTTGAGAGCTTTTCTCTTATTTTTAAGGCTTGACATGAGGAACTGATGTGCTAGACTTGCAAAGGAGGAAAGTATGAGTGATGAATGAGCTCATACAGATAGCAGAATATGAAGGTGACAATTTTCAGTGTAACAATAAGATAGAGAGAATAGAGAGGACCTGACCAACAAATTAGGCCTCCATTCCAAGAAAATTATGCTAATGAAGATGAGGGGGTGGTTGAAGAAGTAGAAGAAATTAAAGTTAATCTAATGGGAATTAATAATGAAGATATTGTCTTCCTCACCGAAGAAGAGAAAGATTTATTTTGTTTGATTCAAACTGAAATAGAATTTGAGGGGTCTGAAGATTATAAACAAGGGTTTGAGAATTCCATCATGGAGGTGCATATACAATATAATCTCTAGAGAAAGAGAGATTCAGATATTCCTGAGAGAAAGAATTTTGAAAACTCTACTAAAAAGGCCCCTGAATCTGATCCCAAGAAAACAGCAGAGAGTTCAAAGAAAAGTACTAAAATCCCTGGAAAGAATGATCTAGAAAGCACCACTAGTAGACTAGTAGTCAGCCCCAGATAAACTGTTTCAGCTGATATTCCTAATACAAGTCAATAATATGAATTTTATACAAAAATAGTGCTTGAGAAGAATGATTTGAATCTGCCAAAAACACAAACACCATTCAACATTGATAATGAAATTTCCAAAATAAAAATATCTGTCCCTCTCACTGAATTGGTGAACCAGGATGCATATAGGTCCCAATTCCTAAAAGCACTGAACATAGGAGAAATTAATGACACTTTCAATCTAAATGATGACAAACCTACACTTTGTTTTTGGGCTAGAAGTAGAGGGTAAATTCCAGGAGGGAGGTGTTCCCCCATTTTATCTCAGTTTGAATGTTCATGATAAAATCCTCCATAATGCCATCATAGACTTAGGTGCATCTCATAATCTCATGCCCAAGGAAGCTATGGAGAGACTTGGCCTGGAGACAACTAGACCCTACAAAGACCTGTACTCATTTGAATCCAGCAAAGCTAAATTTCTAGGCCTCCTCAAAGATATCGGTATTACATTAGCCTAGATACCAGCCAAGAGTCTAGTGATGGAAATAGTGGTGGCTAACATCGCTCCTAAATATGGTATGCTTTTATCACGTACATGGGGAGCCAAGCTTTCAGGCACCCTCCAAATGGATATGACTTATGCTACCATACCAGTTTTTGGACAAAAAAGGAGATTGTATAGGGAGGCTCTAATGAAATACATGGTGATCAGTCAAGAAAAGCCTCATAACTACCCCCTGTACTCTGTCCATTCTAACCTTGATTCATTTATTCTTTACAATGATGAAAATATTAATGAACAAGTAGCTGGAGAAGAAGAAGACCCGAAGAGAGAACAGTCAGACCAAATGGAAATGGTGCAACACAAGTATGAACCTGAACCTTTTTGGAACATGATTTTTTATGGTTCTTGTGGAAAATTTGGCTTAAGAGTAGGGGTGTGGGTAAGAAATTGTAATATTCCCAACTGGGGAATGCAACAATATATAAAAGATGTGCAGAAAAGTAACGTTGATCATCTAAAGCATAGCAGGAGGCCAATATAGAGACTCTTTATTTACATTTATAAAAGAAAAATATATGCATAATATGGCCCATAAGATGGACAACAGAAAATAGAAGCCTCGAATGGAAGAAACTCCTCAAAAAGAGGTGCTGCAATCACATGTATAGACTAAAAAAGGCTTGAAAATGTTATTTTATTGAGCTGCAACAACTGTTGATTACGCTTCATATCTAGAGAAAACAAATGCATGAAAGGTTAGATCTATGACGGATCCATACACTATATTGGCTCTTCTTCAGAATCCCCTTGGAGTTTTTAGCATTACACCTTGTACAATGAGTAGATCTGAGGTTTAAGACTGCAGATCTGTAGAAATATTCAGATATGGAATTGGATCTGATCTGATATGAAACAAGAATATGATCCCTCCAATGGATCTCCAAAGTGAAGGGCAGATCCCCAACACTTGAAAACCAACTCTCCAGATGGTGTGCCAAAAGACCTTGCAACAACACCTACAATAAAAACATAGATCTGGAAGTAAAATTGCACTATAGGGTTTAGATAATGTTTAGCCATATGCCAAGATCTGAAAATGATACTCCAATGATCCAATACTCTCTTTCCAATGGGATAGAAGCCTTCCCCACTGAAAAGGAGCGCTAGAATGGTCTAGATCTAAGTAGATCTAGCCTCCACTTGTTGCAGCTTTCAAAGACAACCAAACCCTAAACAGGATTTGTGTTGTAGTTGGAAGAACAAGCTTGGCCTTCAGCCAGATAGTGGAATATGCAATACAAGACTCTTCCAAGAGGCCTCTCAAGGAAAGAGGTGGTATTCCCGATCAGGAACACCAAATGATAAACAACATTTGCAATCTAGGCTAAATAGCCAAAGAAAGTTGTATGTCTAAACAAACAATACTTCAGAAATAAAATATCATTCAACAACCTTTTCATGCTTCCATCCTCTTCCTTTTATAAGTTAAGAGCTTGTAAACCCTAAACCACCTTTAATGAAATAGCTTCTTTCACACAAGCCATCTCCACCAAAAACTTCGTTGTGCCTCATTGATGGCCACTCCTCCAAGACAGCGCTGTAGATTTGGTCATGGTTGACCTAGTCAAAATATTCAACCCCTTTCACACCTAAGGGTGCTTGCTTACATAGCCAAGATTTAGCCTTTCTCACATTTGGCATTGATTTATTTACTATTTAGGATTTTTATGAACCTCCTTTACATTTTTATTCATGAAACATAAAAATAAAACAAAAATGAATTTTCCCATTATCTTAGGAATAATTGGGAATATTACAGTCCTCCCCTCCCAAATGTTTCTTGTCCTCAAGCAACTGACAAGGTGAGTGCTACAACTCTCCTCCTACTCCATTGGTGACACCATCATGTGATAAGCTTCCTCCATAAGCTAAGTGTTCACCAATCCATCCCTCCATGAATTTTTCCTCCAAATTTCTCATGAGATGTATATATTCCATCCCACAAGGAGACAATAACTCAAATGAAACAAAAATGGCTTGCTATAATATCCCCAAATTGGGATTGTCAGTAATGCATGTCTGAAAAATGCATTTTTTCAGAAATGGATGCTACAAGATTTGAAATCAGCCCTTGGATCCCTTATATCTGATAATATATGACCCAATTCCAAGAAGAGATAAAAAAAAAATCAAACTAGGTGAGGTAAACAGACCTCCCACACCTAGTATGGCTTGAAAATTGCCCAAGGAAGGGACTGCAGCAATATGCAACAATACTGCTTCAGAAATAATGCAGTTTGGCTAAGAAGTAGTAGGAGGCCAACATGGAGGCTCAACATTCATGTATATATCAGAAATTCAGATCCATTATGAGGCCCACACAACATACAATAGGAAAGAGAAGACAACGGTGGAAGAAATCCCTCAAGAAGAGGTGATGCAACACATGTAATGACTGCAAAAGGCTTGAAAACATTAATATAATGAGCATACAGTAGCTGTAGATTAAAAATTATATCTAGAGTAGATATGTGTACAAAATATTAGATCTACATAAGATCTGTACACTAGATTGTCTCTATTTTACATACCCCTTGGGGTTTTCAGCAAAACATGAAGCACAAGGAGTAGATCTGAGATTCTATGTAGCAGATCTACAGATCTATTTAGAATTTATGAAGCATATACAGGAGTATTCATATCAGATTTGAATATGACATGGACAAGTACAAAAATCCATGGATCACCACAGTGAAGGGCAGATCCCCAACACTAGAGATCACTCATCAATAGTTGCCAAAACACCTTCCAAATTTCCTCTTTGCAGGTAACGCAGTCCTGGAAGATAAACTACACTGTAGACTTGAAGAGAAGATTGGCCTGATGCCAAGATGTATATTTGAAGCTCCAATTAGCTAATACACTCTTGTCAATGGAATAGAAGAGTCTCCCACTGAAAAGAGGCACTAGAATGGTCTAGATCTGAGCAGATCTAGCCTCCACTTGTTGCAGCTTACAAGGACAACCAAACCCTAAACAGGATCTACGTTGTAGTTGGAAGATGAACCTTGGCCAAATGCTTGATAGTGGGCAAGATGTACAAAACTCCTCCAAGAGCTACTCAATGGAAGAGGTGGGATTCCCGATCAGGAACACCCAGTGCTAAACAACACTATTATCAGCTAAACAGAAAGAGAAAGATATATGTCTAAACAAACAATATATTCATAAAATATCATACCACGAACAACCTTCTCTTGTTTTCCCATCTTCCTTTTATAAGATGAAAGTCTTTCAAAACCCTAAACCATATCAAAGGTTTAGCTCCTTTCACATGTGTAGCCTCCAATTTAATGTCCCAAATGAGGGATTTCCTGCTCCATCGGGAATATCTTAAGATATTCCAAAATTCCTTCTACAGAAATACCACAAGTCCATTCCAGAGATTGACTGTTGGGGAATTTACCGGATATGTCACCTTCACAAGGAAGTGTGAGATCCAAAAGCTATCTTGCCCTTCACAGACTCTGTCTATGGATATGCAATATTTCCACTTCGGGAATTTCTGCTATAGGGTCCTTGAGGACGCTGTATAAGGAATTCACTACATAAATAAGGCAAACCACTACTAGGATACCCTAGAACATACCTAATAAAACTCCCTTGCAGAAAATGAGCTCAAAGAAATGATTCTAGATGGGTTATACAGACCTCCCCAAACTAGATCTCTAAAACAAGGCTCTATGAGAGAGCTTACAACAATATATGAACATTGACAATAACTATGCAACTATGAATACATCATAAGAGGGAGAATGCTACAGGCATCATTATATTATGATACCGGCAATAAAATACAAGAAATCATTGAGGGACAAGCCACTCAAACCTTTAGAACCAATCTCCCATGGATAATCAATGAAATGCAGGAGTTGCTGCAACTATACAAAATGCTGGAGAACCATGCCTGCACAGTCTATATGAAGTAGAAGCTGCTGAATATGTATAAAATGTACATGTGGCTGAAGAGATACAAATAAATTCCCAATAACAAGGAAATGGGCTGAAATATGGGATTTGTAGTCAATCTAGGAGAGATTGCTAGAAATGCCGGAGAATACAAAATGTGACAGCTGAGTTGTCACTGCAACTGATAAAAAATAAGAATGAGGTTGTGGCTGATTTGAAATATGATTTCTTTCCTCTGATAATTTCTCCAATACAAAGGGCTGATCCCTTTGTCTCAAAAGCAAACTCCTGATGAGCTCAATAAACCCTCTCTCACTGCCTCCTCTAAAATAACACAGTTTCCTCCATGGAATGTGTAGTGGGAGATGATGGAATTTTTGGACAAATTCCAATGATATGAAATGAAGCCTGGGAATCCTCCTTGCAACTTCTCCAATGAGTAGATCAATTCTCCACTGAAGAAAACAAGTCAAGAGAGACTCTATGAGTTCCTCTCTTGCTGCACCCAGCAACACAACATCCTTTGTGCTGTAGAGATAACGCTGTAGGTGATAGGAGTAGCTGTGGCCAATGACGGAATGAGGAAAATGAAGCTCAATCCTCTCCTTCCTTGAGGAATAGGTAGGGATTCCCGACCAGGAACACCCTAGTGCGCAACGGCACCACCACCCTGCTAAACAGCCCGGGGATGCAAGCCTTTGCAGACCCAATTCGAAATTATAAATCCAAACATAATGAAAATGGGCTGCCATCTCCTCCTTATAAATAAATGGAAATCTTCTCCACCATGGTCCCACCAATTAGGGTTTCCATCCTCATGTGAATGTCCTCCCTCTAAAACTGCGCAGCTTCTCTAGCAAGCTTCTCCTCTATAGGCAGCGCTATTGACTTTAGTCAAAGAGGACTAAATCAAGTGATCCAGGTTCCATTCACACCCTTAGGTGCTTTAATCCAGCTGTTTATTCATCTTCTTTTCACATAAGGAGTGTTATTTCTCCATTAAAAAGGGGCTAAGGTGTCTCCTTCCCCATTTTATTTAACAAAATAAAATTATGTAAACTATAATGTTCCATTTAGCTTGAAGCTAAAAATTGGGAACATTACAGTCCTCCCCTCCCACATGTTGCTTGTCCTCAAGAAAATTCATAGAGAGAACAAAATTTTCTCCCCCTTCTTCTCTTGTGGCCTCCTCATCAATGATCTCCACCACTGCTCAAACATGCTGTAATAAATCTGTCCTCCAATGCTTCCTCCCAAGTATGCAGACTGGAATGGAAAGATAGAAGGTGTAGGTGGAATACTTCTTGCTGGAATGTGGCCTCCTCAAGGTAGGAGTGATGATATGCATTGGATAATTTGTCCCTCAATGATGATCCTCTCATCCATGCAATCATCCAAATAAAAATCTCAACCCATGGTTTCTGCAATGTGTTGGGGCTGAATGGAGAGTTGTGCTTGTGCTTCTCAAGATGGTCCTCTCTCCATTTGAAGTATCCATAGGGCTGCCTCTATCCTTGGGCTGAAATGGTATGGCCTCCAAGAATGGCCCAAGCTACCCCATCAAGAAAATTAGCCATGAAATGCCTCCTCAAATTCTCTAAGTGGTTCCTCCCACAAGAAGAGAAAAGTAGCAATGTGGCAATCATGGTTTGCCCATGGTGTCTCCTGCAAGATAAGACATGTATAATGGGGAGAATCATGCTCCCAATGGGATGTACATCCAATAATCTCCAAATAATGCTCCTCATGAGTGTACAAACATCATAAATACAAGGAGCAATACACAATAAAATCAAGTTGTCAAATGACAACTGGAGAGTGGTTCAAAGTTCCACTCATGGAACCTATGTAGTGCCTCTTGGCCTGCCTCAAAATTACAAATAACAAGTGCTTTACTAGCCACTTGTTTTCTGCCACAAACTCCTCACAAGATGGAACCATAAAAATACAAATTGGTGCCAATGGTGCACACCAAGAAGCATGTGGCTTCCTCCACAAACCACTATAATAATGGCCAATTCCACTGCTGCAAATGGCTGCAAGTGCATCCTCATGTAAAATGAAAGAAGGAAAAATCCTCCTTGATACATCATGCTTCTCAATCATTGAAAATAAGTACAATAAAAAATATGAAATTATACCTCCTCCATCATGCACTAGAGCTCTTGAGCTGAAATGGCTCAACTGAAAATTTCCCCTCACTTCCAATGAGTAGGGAAGTGGTTGTGATGTTCTCTCCAACATCAATTGGGCTATGCATCTCTCCATATGCTGATATATGTCATGCTGAATTCCCTCCCAAATGAACTCCTCTAGCAAAGCAAAGTATGCATCAAAGTGCATAGCTAGGAAGTCCTCATGTGTTGCATGTAATAGTTTCTTCTTGATACTAGAGATTCTAGTCAAGAAGACTCTGTTATAATAATAGATGACCATATCATCCACCATGTAATGGTCATCTCCATTCGGGTCATCCAAAATCATGCATGCACCTAGATCCTGGGAGTAATCTACCAAGAGTTGAGACCTCCAACCCGGATCTATCCTCCTCATAGACAGCGCTGGTGATCTACAATAAGGTGCTCCCCTCACACTTCGGCCTGCTACCTTGACATAACCCATGCCAAATTCATCCTCCCAGTTGCTGCCATTCCCACCATGCAGCTGCTCATGCTCCAATAGAAATGATGCTCTCTGAAAATGAGCCTCCCATGAGAGACTATCACCCCCAAAGAATCTCTCGATCATGGCTAATGTAAGCATGAGTGGCCTCCATCTACTCCAATGCATGAAAGAGTTCTCCCTCAAAGGAAGAATCCTCTGTCTCTCCACATCCATGGAGCAGTCATCCGCTATCATGAATATGTTATCCTCCATCCATGCAACAAACTCTATCAGCGCAATATATTTGATGAGAGTGGGTGAGACTGAAAATGAGAGAGTGTATCCTCCTCCTTGAGTTCATCCCAAACTCTCTACGCTATGATGGATTCCTCCAATGTCTCCACCTCTCCAGAATCCAAGAGTGGTGAACCAAAAGACATGATGCCTCTCATCATCTCTAGTTCAGGTGGCCTCCCAAGTGGAATTCCTCCATACAGTGAGACATCAAGCTGAGAAGTGGACTGTATGTATGAGTGGATTGTTTTGTCCCTCTCTTCACTGCGCAGTACAGTCTCTTTCCTTAGTGCAGAATTTTTTTGAAATAGATATGGGTGAATGCCCATCATCCCTTCATGCTAATCCTTCTGCCCTCCATGTAATGGGGTTCTTTCCTCTAGCAAACCACCCTCCTAATTTTCTCCCCCTCTAGAAAGATGGAATGATCTTTGTTTCATGGTTCCCTCCCATGGATGCAAAGTGTTTGAGTTTTTGACACATGAGGGTTTACATTGGTTTTCATCAAACCCCTTTGCCAAAACCTTGGTGACTTCAACATATGCTCTCTCATTTGCATGAAAACATGAAATATAATTCTAAAACCAATCATCATGAATCATATATTTGAGTTGCAGCGCTGCTCCTCCAATGGCCTCAACTTTTTCTTCCATCCTATTTACAGTAGCTATGGGAAATACACTGTGCTATGGATCTGCATGTGTGGCTGAATGCTCACACCCATCATGATAGTAACTAGGATTTGTCCCATCAATAACCCTCTCAGATAATCTTCCCACTTTTCCCTTTCATCAAGATTTTCAATTATTTCTTCAATGGTCTGGAAAAGAAGAAGGGAGACCTCCTCTTCCGTCATTCCTCTTTTTCCCTTGCTTCCTCTGTAAATCTCCTCTCCTTGGAGAGAAGCTCCTCTTGCTTATGGCATTAAATCTTGAGCACAGGCTGAGCCAAGATTGATGCTCTAATACCACTGTAATGTCCCAAATGAGGGATTTCCTCCTCCATTGGGAATATCTTAAGATATTACAAAATTCCTTCTATAGAAAGACCACTAGTACATTCCAGAGATTTACTATTGGGGAATTTATTGGATATGTCACCTTCACAAGGAAGTGTGAGATCCAGAAGCTATCTATCCCTTCACAGACTCTGTCTATGGATATGCAATATTTCCACTTTGGGAATTTTTGCTACAGGGTCCTTGAGGACGCTGTATAAGGAAGTCACTGGATAAATAAGGCAAAACACTGTTGGGATTCCCTTGAAAATACCTAATAAAAATCCTTTGCAGAAAATGAGCTAAAATGAATGATTCTAGATGGGTTATACATACCTCCCCAAACTAGATCCGTAAAACAAGGCTCTATGAGAGAGCTTACAACAATATATGAACATTGACATTAACTCTGCAACTCTAAATACATCATAAGAGGGAGAATGCTACAGCCATCATTATATTATGACATCAGCAATAACATACAAGAAATAGTTGAGGGACAAGCCACTCAAACCTTTAGAACCAATCTCCCATGGATAATCAATGAAATGCAGGAGTTGCTGCAACTATACAAAATGCCGAAGGACCATGCCTGCGCAGTCTATATGAAGTAGCAGCTGCTGAATATGTATAAAATGTACATGTGGATGAAGAGATACAAAGAAATTCCCAATAACAATGAAATGGGCTGAAATATGGGATTTCTAGTCAATCTAGGAGAGATTGCTCGAAATGCCAGAGAATACAAAATGTGACAACTGAGTTGTCACTGCAACTAATAAAAAATAAGAATGAGGTTGTGGCTGATCTGAAATATGATTTCCCTCCTCTGATAATGTATCCAATACAAAGGGCTGATCCCTTTGTCTCAAAAACAAACTCCCGATGAGCTCAATAAACCCTCTCTCACTGCCTCCTTCGAAATAACGAAGTTTCCTCCATGGAATGCGTAGTGGCAGATGATGGAATGTTTGTCCAAGTGCCAATGATCTGAAATGAAGCCCAGGAATCCTCCTTGAAGCTTCTCCAATGAGTAGATCACTCCTCCACTGAAGAAAACAAGTCAAGAGAGACTCCATGAATTCCTCTCTTGCTGCACTCAGCAACACAACATCCTCTCTGCTGTAGAGCTAACGCTGTAGGTGATAGGAGTAGCTATGGCCAATGTCAGAATGAGGAAAATGAAGCTCAATCCTCTCCTTCCTTGAGGAAGAGGTTGGGATTCCCGACCGGGAACACCCTAGTGCCCGAGGGCACCACCACCCTGCTAAACAACCCGGGGATGCAAGCCTTTGCAGACCCAATTCGAAATTATAAATCCAAACATAATGCAAATGGGCTGCCATCTACTCCTTATAAAGAAAGGGAACTCTTCTCCACCATGGTACCACCAATTAGGGTTTCCACCCTCATGTGAATGTCCTCCCTCTAAAACTGCGCAGCTTCTCTAGCAAGCTTCTCCTCTATAGGCAGTGCTGTTGACTTTAGTCAAATAGGACTAAATCAAGTGATTTGGGTTCCATTCACACCCTTAGGTGCTTTAATCCAGCTGCTTATTCATCTCCTTTTCACATAAGGAGTGTTATTTCTCCATTAAAAAGGGGCTAAGGTGTCTCTTTCCCCATTTTATTTAACAAAATAAAATTATGTAAACTATAATGTTCCATTTAGCTTGAAGCTAAAAATTGGGAACATTACATCCAACTAGAATTGCGCTGTGCATATAGGAGGTTCATTGCATCTGGATAGCGCTGTGGATTTGGTCTTGTTGACCCAGTCAAATTTCTCGATCCCTTTCACACATAAGGGAATTTTATTAAGGTAGCCTAGATTTAGCCTTGTTCACATGGGGCATTGATTTATTTTTCTGATTTAGGAGTTTTATTGATCCTCCTTTACAATTGTATTCATGAAAACAAGAAGCAAAATAAAATTGAATATTCCTATTAGCTTGGGCTAATTAGGAATGTTACAGTCCTCCCCTCCAAAATGTTGCTTGTCCTCAAGAAACTGATAAGGTGAGTGCTGCAACTCATCTCCTCCTCCATTGGTGACACAAACATGAGTTAATGTTCCTCCCTGTGCCAAGTGTTCACCAAACCAACCCTCCATGACTTTCTCCACAAAATTTCTCATGAGATACAAATAGTTCATCTCATAAGAAGAAAATAGATTATAGGAAACAAACATGGTTTTCCCAATGTACTCCCTGAAATATGAGACACAAAGTACATGGGGAGTAGCCATTCCATATGGCTCATGCATTCCTTCCCTCCTTCCTCCATACATCCCTATGAAAATTACAAGTGCATCATCCATATAGGGAATCAAAACAATGTACATACAAACAAAAATTTCTTCATATGGAGGTGGGTCATAGTCCCACGTGTGGAACCAACGCAGACCATCTCCTGCCTGCATCAAATCTAGATATGGTAAGTGGTTTTCCCACCACTTACTTGTTGCACATGTCATCTCACCATGTCTGAAAGTGTGAGATATGTTTGGTGCTTTTGGGAAGCATCCATCATGAAGAAAAATCTCCCTTTGCTCATCAAGGGAGTGGCCAAATTCAAAAATTTTAGTGCCCCAATAGTTTCCATGAGATTTACATGATACATTACTCCTTTTAGGAGTCATGGCCTGCATAAAAATAATAAAAAAACATGTACAATCAAAAAATAAAACTTGTTTCACATGAACAAGTCCTTTACCAACAATGTCTCCCATATACATGGAGTTGTGCATAGATCTCTCTCCTCTTTCCAAAGAAGGAAGAGATGGATGAAATGACTCTTGCATAGAGTTCCATGGCTGCACCAACTCCACATAGCTCATGCATTCTTGAAAATGCTGATATAGTTCCTCTTTCAAGCCTTTCCAATCAAAACCCCTCAATATGATGTTGTAGATCCTCATGGAATACAGGTGGCTGAAACAGAACTCTTTGTATGCTCCTTGTAGTATCTTATGCTTGAGCTTATAAGCTCTAGAAAAAAATATTCTACCATGATGATAGATGACTCCTCCTAGGACTAAGTAGCCCTCTTCATGCAGTTGGTCATCAAGTATCATACATGTGTGAATATCTTTGGAATAATCCACTCGCAGTTGGGATTTCCAATACAGATCTACACTGCTCAGCAATGACAGCACTGATGATGCATCAACCAAAGTGTCTGCCATGTTGTTGATCCTTCCCTTGTCATATCCTATGCCAAATGTGTGTGTTGGAAGGCTTCTCCTTCCATTCTTCTCCTCCCACAGTGCAAGATCAGAAAGGAGAGTGGGTGATGATACTAGGGGAAGAAGATTTCCCTCCTCCTTGAGCTTACCCAAGTCTCCCAGTGCTATAGCTTTGTCTTCAAGTGCTCCAATCCCTCCTAGATCTGAGTTTGGAGCATCAAGTTGTGAGGTTTTCCCCACAGAATCTGAATCAGTTTGCCTCCTAGGTGCTTTTCCACTAGATAATGAGGTTCCAGGGACCATCCTCATATGCAGGATCGGTGGGATCCTCATGTCCCTGCTTCCACTGTGCAATTTCAACTCTGTTTCATGTGTGGAAGTCTCATGAAATTCGGAGACCCCTCTTAGTGGTGAAAGAGTGCCTATGATTGGAGCATTTTCTTCATTCTCTTCTAATAGTGGATCATCTTCTGCTATGTCAGCTTGGCGATCCCTCCTTTGTTCTGTCTCATTGTCTTTTAGCATAGACACATGCTGCTCATGTCCTCCATATGGAAGATCCTCAGGAACTCCTTGCAAAGATGTAGGAGCCCCTCTAGTGGAAGCCATTGCTTCATCTCCATCTCTAAATTAAAATAGATCTCCTCCTGCTATCACAACATTGGAGAATCTTCTCTGCTCTTTCTCTCCCTTCCCCTCATTAATGGAGAATGCCTCATCATTAAGAGACCCTTTTCCTTGATCTCTTATTGAAGAAGGAACCCTCATGTTTTCTCCTTGAGGAAAGAGACCTTGTTGTAGTGGGGCTTTTGCCTTTGGAAAATTATGCAGCAAATCTTCAACCCCCTCAACAATGTTTAGAACTAGAGTTGGCTTTATGGAATATTCCAAATTATGCAAAGATTCAGATTTCTTGGGCTTGATTTGCTTCCCCCAAGAAGTCTCAGAATGTATTACATCAAATATTTTCACTAGTCTCCTAGTGAACTTTGCATAGGAAGAGATATTTACCCTTTTCAAGGAAGTAGACTCAAATAGCCACCAGGCATAAGCCTTTCCTTGAAGATGCAACGCTTCTACTCTCAAGGCTTCTTCTTCTGAAGCTTGATGCAACTGGAAGTATGCGTCAAGCTTTCTTACGCAAGACTTGGCTGAGTCCTTAGGTGATCCATAAAAAGTAGGTAGATAGAATCTACCCAAAGCATGCTGCATGCACCCTCTTCTTCTAGTGTAGCTGCTGGATATTTCTTCTTTGAGTTGATAGAACTCTAGGAAACTGAGATGCACTTTGAATCTCTTTGATTGAGACTCATATTCATGGAGATAATCACCAAGAGATTCCTCCTTTGGTGTTCCTCCTTTTCCTTCTTTCTTTGACAAGAAAGTAGGCATGCTCCAACGTTGCAGATAAGGTTGTGTGGCTAAATTATCACACACATAGTAAGAAGTAATAGGGATTTATTGATGTAAAAATACTCCTGAGGGATCTACATGTCTTTCCCTCTTCATTCCCCGAATTTCTTCTTTCATTTCATACATAGCTTGAGAAAGAGTTTTGGAGAACTCTTCTCTTTGCAATCTTCCAGATAAATGAATCTTACCTTTCTCTTATGTGTCTTCAGTGTAATCATAATTCTTCATCAGTATTTTCTTTCCATGAAAAGACATATTGGCTTCTCAAGAAAAGCAAATCACAGGCTGTGCCAAGAAGATTTCTCCGATACCACTGTAATATCCCCAAATTGGGACTGTCAGCAATGCATGTATGAAAAATGCATTTTTTAGAAATGGATGCTACAGGATTTGAAATCAGCCCTTGGATCCATTAGATATAATAATATAAGACCCAATTCCAAGAGGAGATAAAAAACAAATCAAACTAGGTGAGGTAAACAGACCTTCCACACCTAGTATGGCTTGAAAATTTCCCAAGGAAGGGATTGCAGCAATATGCAACAATATTGCTTCAGAAATAACACATTTTGGCTAAGAAGTAGTAGGAGGCCAACATTGAGGCTCAAAATTCATGTATATATCAGAAAATCAGATCCATTATGAGGCCCACACAACATACAACAGGAAAGAGAAGACAATGGTGGAATAAATCCCTCAAGAAGAGGTGTTGCAACACATGTAATGACTGCAAAAGGCTTGACATTGTTATTTTAATGAGCATATAGCAACTGTAGATTAAAACTTAGATATAGAGCAGATCTATGTACAAAATAATAGATCTACATCAGATTTGTACACTAGATTGTCTATAATTTACATACCCCTTGGGGTTTTCAGCAAAACATGAAGCACAAGGAGTAGATCTGAGATTCTATGCAGCAGATCTACAGATCTATTCAGAATTTATAAGAATATATAGGAGTATTCAGATAAGATCTAAATATTACATGGACATGTATAGAAATCCATGGATCACCATAGTGAAGGGCAGATCCCCAACACTAGAGATCACTCCTCAATAGTTGCCAAAACACCCTGCAAATTTCCTTTTTGCAGATAACGCAGTCCTGGAAGATAAACCACACTGTAGAATTGAAGAGTAGATTGGCCTGATGCCAATATGTATATCTGATTCTCCAATCAACTAATACACTCTTTTCAATGGAATAGAAGAGTCTCCCACTGAAAAGAGGCACTAGAATGGTCTAGATCTGAGTAGATCTAGCCTCCACTTGCTGCAGCTTACAAGGACAACCAAACCCTCAACAAGATCTGCATTGTAGTTGGAAGATGAAGCTTGGCCAAATGCCTGATAGTGGACAAGATGTACAAGAATCCTCCAAGAGCTACTCAATGGAAGAGGTGGGATTCCCGATCAGGAACACCCAATGCTAAACAACACTATTCTCAGCTAAACAACAAGAGAATGATATATGTCTAAACAAACAATATATTCATAAAATATCATACCATGAACAACCTTCTCTTGTTGTCCCCTGTTCCTTTTATAAGATGAAAGCCTTGCAAAACCCTAAACCATCTCAAAGGTTTAGCTCCTTTCACATGTGTAGCCTCCAACTAGAACTGCGCTGTGCATCTAGGAGGTTCATTGCATCTGGATAGTGCTGTGGATTTGGTCCTATTGATACAATTAAATTTCTCAATCCCTTTCACACATAAGGGAATTTTATTAAGGTAGCCCAGATTTAGCCTTGTTCACATGGGGCATTGATTTATTTTTCTGATTTAGGAGTTTTATTGATCCTCCTTTACAATTTTATTCATGAAAATAGGAAGCAAAAGAAAATTGAATATTCCTATTAGCTTGGGCTAATTAGGAATATTAAACTTGCACAATTTCCTCCCTGAAACATGTAGCATAAGATACATGGAGAACCTCCATCACATAGGGCACATACATACCTCCCAACCTCCCTCCATACATTCCCATAAAAAGTACAAGTATATCATCAATGTATCGGAGCAAAACAATATACATACAAATAGAAATTTGTCCATATGGAGGTGGGTCATAGTCCCACATGTGGAAACAGCGTAATGCATCTCCTGCCTACATCATATCTAGATGTGGTAAGTGGTTTTCCCACCACTTGTTTCCCATGTTATCCCACTATGGCTAAAAGTGTGAGATATATTTGGTGCCTTAGGAAAGCACCCATCATAATGAAAAATATCCCTTTGTCCACCAAGGGAGTGGCCAAGTTCAGAAATTTTTGTGGCCCAATGTTGGCCATGAATTTCACAAGATATAATAATCATCCTTGGAGTCATGGCTTGCATCAACATGGTGAAATAATGCATACAATCAGAAAATAAAACATGTTTTACATGATCATGTTCTTCACCAAAAATCCTCCTCATACAAATGGAGTGGTGTATAAATCTATCTCCTCTCTCAAGATAAGGAAGAGATGGCTGAAATATCTCTCTCATAGAGTCATGTTGCTGTCCCAACTCCACATGGTTCATGCATTCTTGAAAATGTTGATGTAGTTCTCCTCCAAAGCCTTCCCATTCAAAGCTTCTCATGATGATGTTGTAGATCTTCATGGAATAGATGTGGCCGAAACAGGAATCTTTGTATGCCCTTTGCAACAACTTATTCTTAAGCTTGGAGGCTCTAGACAAGGAGATCCTACCATGATGATAGGTGACTCCTTCATGAAATAGATAGCCCTCTTCATGCAACTGGTCATCAAGTATCACACAAGTGTAAAGATCCTTGGAATAATCCACCAACAGTTGGGATTTCTAGTATGGATCTAAACTCCCCAACAATGATAGCGCTGATAATATATCAACAGAAATGTCTGTCATGTTTCTGCTCTCCTCCTTGACATATCCCATGCCAAAGGTATGTGTTGGGAGGCCATTCCTTCCATTCTTCTCCTCCCATAGCACAAAATCAGAAATGAGAGTGGGTGATGATGATAAGGGAAGAATATCTCCCTCCTCCTTGAGCCTACCCAAACCTCCCAGCACTGTATCATTGTCTTCCAATGTAATATTCCTACTTTAGCAAGAAGTTAAGGGGAATATCAATCTTTGATTTTTGCACTTAGTGGATGAATAAATGGGGGAGGAGACCCATACTTAACTAAAATCAGCATAAAAACCCTCTTGGTGTGAAAGGGGATCATTATAGTAGATGGATTTCACACCCTCATGTGTGAAAAGGGACTTTTTTCTTGTGGACAAAGTCAAGTTTGACCAAGTCAACAAAAATCATGAAGAGGAGTGGATCAACATTGAAAATGTGAACAAGGATCAGCTTAAACAAACATATGAGAGCTAGCTTGGACACACTTGAGTGTGAAAGGGGATGAAGCAGGTTGAAGAGGTCAACCTTGACCAAATCAAACAACGTGATGTGCATGTGGAAACCCTAATGGGTGGGACCCAAGGTGAGGAGCCTCGCATAGCTTATAAGGAAGGGGATGGTAGCCATTTTAGGTTAGCTTGATGATTATTTATTTTTTTCTACATGACTATTTGGCATCCTCTTGCTGTTTAGCAAAGTTGCAATGCTATTTAGCACAAGGCATTCCCGTTTAGGAATTCCTTCTCTTACCTTGAGAGGCCTCTTGGAGGAGTATTGCACTTTATTTTTCCACACTCAGGCTTGAAGCCAAGCATCCTCCTTCAGCCACAACGTTATTTCTATAGAGTATAGTGCTGTGTTGCAGGGTGTTGCAGTGGAAGGTTCACAACACCATCTTCTCAGCTTATCTTTCTGAGGAGGGAGCTTCCCTTTCTTTGCAAGATCTGTAAGGAAGATCTCCGGGCTTATTTTTACATCTTGGAAATGGGCCAAAGCAGTATCTATCTCTTACAGTGTAGTTATCTGAAGAAACTGCGTCATTTTTCTCATTGTTGTAGCAGCAGGGTCAAGGCCCTTGTTTGTGAGCTTGTATCTTGGAGGAAGGGCCAACCCTTCTCCCAGGAAGATTGTATAAAGCCTCTTCTTCTATTTCTTGTACCTTCATCTATATATATACAGAGCTATAGTATAACTACATTTTCTAGATCTAGATCTGCAGATCTGCCATTTTGTACTTGTATTTTAATGGAGCCCTTGCCGAGTCATTCTTATCTTGTATAAAAAGGAGGAGATATCCATTCTTCTCGGCCATTGGATGCTTGTAAACTCTAGAAATATTATCTCTTGTAATTTTCTACATAAAACCTCATAAAAATAATGATGTTACATGCTTCATTACTTTCTCTGTGCACAAGTCATGGGGTTAGGGAATTTCTAAGAGGCATTGACTTGGGGAGATCTGTTTAACTTGGCTAGAAGGATTTTTTTTTGCTCCCATTCTGTATGTGAGATGTATATTGTATAAAATAAGGGATCCAAGAACCATTTCTCATAGTTATAGCTTTTTTTTTTTAATATAGCCTGTATATTCCCTATATTGCTACATTTCCTCATGTTGGAAGGAGTGTATAGGTCATATTCTTGTTGTTGAGAATCCATTTGCTGGATATATGTTCCTTTCACATCTTATGAGATGCTTTACACTGTTATGTTCATGAATTTTTGTAGCTCCACTCTTGGAATATCTTAAGATATTCCCAATGGTGCTGATTTTCCTTATTTTGGGATATTACAGTGGTATCAGAGCATGATATTTGGCTCAAACTATGAGTTCCAGCTATTATAAGGAGCAATATTAGAATGATGGAGAGGATTATTTTACTCTCATCACTTTTTAGATCCAGAAAGAACCTCTCCCAGGAGGTTAAGCTGATGAAGGAGAAGAGATGCCAAGAAACTCCTAGAGGGTTTCAAGAAGAGGAAGAACCATGCACTTACTATTCTCATGAAGAAGAAGACCAAAAGCATGGAAGGCACTTATATCATCAGATTCTAAGTGAATACCTTGTTGAGTACAAGTCTCAACCTAGAGCCTTCAAGGAGACTCTAGCCTTCCCACAGTTTATTCAACTGGAGGAAGAGAGTAGACCCTGTAGCAAGGAAGAAATCAAGGGCAATATGATTCTATTGTCCATTTTTGATGGGAGAACTACAACAAAGGCTTCGACAAGAAGACTTGAAGCATTCTTCCTACTACATCTAGTGGTAGAAAGAGAAGCTATAGAGATTGTAGCGCTGCACATGAAGGGAAAAGCAAGAAATTGGTGGTTCAGTCACAAAATTCATGCAAGAGTATCTACTCTTTTATATTTCACTCAGAAGGTGATCAATGTATTTGATGAAGAACAATCAGAGAGGGAGGAGCCCTCACCACCTCTTGAGGAGACTTGTATCAGCGCTGTCACAACCTTGGAGGAGCAGCCTTCAACATCAGCAGTTGAGGGAGCCAACATAGTAGAAGAAGGAACTCTTGTAGCCATACAAGGTTTTCCCAAAGCCCATGAAGGTATGATTGATTTTCCACTTTCTATTGTTTCAACAAATTTTTTAGAGGATTGTTGAAATCTGATGTTGCATGACCCAGGATCATCATCACTTACTGCTAATCTAGAGTAGCAGAGTTGCACTGCACTGTCCAAGAGCATCAGTGAAGAAAGAAGGACCCATTCCTCATGGGAGCATTCAGATATTAGCTTCATTCAGGGAGCAATGGAGTAAGAAATGACAAAGGGTAGACATATTGAGATGAGGAACATTTTCTCCTCTCTAGATGACACTTTCTCAATCAGCATGCCATAACTCAAAGAGAGACTTCTACTTGCAGCAGATCCAAGACCCCATTGGTTTTGGAAGACCATGCATGAGGAGGAGGTCTCATCAAGAGATCCCATTGGAGGTGCACTTCAACATTTCATGAAGTGCAAAGTTCTTCAAAGATTTGAGGAGGTTGGTGTCCTACCATGGGAGGATACCAAGAATTTGCAGAATGAGATCCATCACCCACATTGGGATGAGTGGATGACAGTATGGAGCAAGAGGTTTCCAAACCACTTGTAGATCTATGATACAGGCCAGCAAGAAGCATGACTGCATTGGTTGCTTTTGGGTGAGTATAGTCACTACCCAAAAATTTCTATTTCCTTATCTCATGCCTTAAGTCTCAATGATAGGATGCATAAGAAGAAGGTATGGTTGTTGTGGTTGTTAAGAAGAGAGCTTGGACATCATATGTTAAATCTTATGTCCATGTATTTGCCCTTATTGGAGGTATGTCTCATGTATTCACACATATTTATGTTTGAGGTGTATCTCATGTATGAACCTTGGGTTGGGAGGAAGGATGACTCCCACATGATGTATAAGGGAGCTGGGTTGCACTATGTTGATGAGACATCTCACATGCCCATCATTTTATTGTTGCTCCATGATTTAAATTTTGATAAGCAAGGAAGCAACAAGAGTCCTCGTTGTTGTGGTTACTATTGGGAGATTATGGGCTGAAATTTTTCCATACTCATCATGATATTTCAGGAGGAATGTATGGCACATTCAAGGTGCAAAGAGGCTACCCTTCAGCATTGGAGGACAAGGAGAGGCTTCCACATAGGAGGAAGAGCTTCTCACATAGCAGCATATGGGTGGATGGCTTTGGCATGTGGAATG
Source organism: Pinus albicaulis (assembly GCA_034641835.2). Taxonomy (NCBI): domain Eukaryota; kingdom Viridiplantae; phylum Streptophyta; class Pinopsida; order Pinales; family Pinaceae; genus Pinus; species Pinus albicaulis. The sequence goes on along the minus strand of CM076569.1, from coordinate 170,352 downwards.
TCAAAGAGAGAATTCAGGGAGTGACAAGAGCCTTAACACTAAGTACAACAATGCTGTCACTTGGGAGTAAGTATCTTTTGATGGAGTGTTCCAAGGGAAATATGCATATTTCCTTATTGCATATTTTTATGAGGAGATTCTCATGGGAGGACTCATCCATGGAACTCACTTTCAGCCTACTCATTATTCATGGTAAGAGATACATTTCTATACTTAATGATTGTTCCTTTGAGTATCTATATCCTCTCACCTTCGATGGACAGTGCATTTCTCCACATGAAAGCAAGATTATTCTTAGATTACATGGTCACTTCAGGGCCAATATTTATAATGCTAATAACCCATCTCTACATAAATTTGGGCAAGTATATAATTGTTTTGGTTGTGCTCAGCTGGCATATATTGATGATTACTACCCCATAGTAGATGAGCAAACTTGTACAACTAGTAATTCATTGAGAAACAACTTGCCACATGATGTTCCCAAGCATAATTTAGGAATACTGCGCTGTATCCACTTGATGAACCATTGGTATCATGTAACCTTCAGCATTTTTCTGATTTGGATGCCTAGTGGTGATGATGTGCCATTCATTTTGGATGGGAGGATTTGGGCCAACATGATTCATGACATGGGAGAGAGGATCTTTGGAGATCTAATATTCTTCTTGCCACTTGAGGGAAACCTTATTGCAACCACAAATCAGCATGTTCTCTACACTTACTATGAGTGGAGAGAAAGACAGCGTGGGGTAGGCCATTTTTTCTACCTTGTTTAGTTATTCAGCCCACCCACATTGCATGAGCTAAGGGTGGAGGAGATCTTTCATGAGTTGCCATGTTGGAGGGTGACTCATCTTGTATGGATGATAGCTTGGGGGTGGAGGTTTTACATGGGAATGATAGTTCCCAAACACATTTCAGAATCCATGCCATGGGAGGAAGCTTGTCAGTTCTATCCTTGCAGTTGCTTGAGGACAAGCAACATTTGGGAGGGGAGGATTGTAATATTCCTACTTTAGCAAGCAGCTAAGGGGAATATTAATTTTTGATTTTTGCACTTAGTAGATGAATAAATGGGGGAGGAGACCCATAATTAACTAAAATCAACATAAAAACCATATTGGTGTGAAAGGGGATCATTATAGTAGCTGGATTTCACACCCTCATGTGTGAAAAGGGACTTTTTGCTTGTGGACAAAGTCAAGTTTGACCAAGTCAAAAACATGCATGAAGAGGAGTGGATCAACATTTCAAATGTGAACAAGGATCAGCTTAAATAAACATATGAGATCTAGCTTGGAGACACTTGAGTGTGAAAGGGGATGAAGCATTTGAAGAGGTCAACCTTGACCAAATCAAACAACATGATTTTCGAGGAGAACCTTCATGAAGACACAACGCAGTTTTGGAGGGGGATTGATCATGTGCATGTGGAAACCCTAATGGGTGGGACCCAAGGTGAAGAGCCTCACACAGCTTATAAGGAAGGGGATGGAAGCCATTTCAGGTTAGCTTGATGATTATTGATTTTGGTCTGCATGACTATTTTGCATCCTCTTGCTGTTTAGCAGAGTTGCAGTGTTGTTTAGCACAAGGCATTCATGTTTATGAATTCCTTCTCCTACCTTGAGAGGCATCTTGGAGGAGTATTGCACTTCAATTTTCCACACTCAGGATTGAGGCCAAGCATCCTCCTTCAGCCACATCGTTATTTCTGTAGAGTATAGTGCTGTGTTGCAGGGTGTTGTAGTGGAAGGTTCACAACACCATCTTCTCAGCTTATCTTTCTGAGGCGGGAGCTTCCATTTCTTTGCAAGATCTATAAGGAAGATCTCCGGGCTTATTTTTACATCTTGGCACTGGGAAAAATTAGTATCCATCTCCTACAGTGTAGTTCTCTGAAGAAACTGCGTCATTTTTATCATTGTTACAGCAACAGGGTCAGGACCCTTGTTTGTGAGCTTGTCTCTTGGAGGAAGGGCCAACCCTTCTCCTAGGAATATTGTATAAAGAATCTTCTTCTATTTCTTTTTCATTCAGCTATATATATACAGAGCTATAGTATAACTGCATTTTCCATATCGATATCTATAGATCTGCCATTTTGTACTTGTATTTTCATGGAGCCCTTGCCGGGTCATTCTTATCTTGTATAAAAAGGAGGAGATCTCCATTCTTCTCGGCCATTGGATGATTGTAAACTCCAAATATATTATCTCTTGTAATTTTCTGCATAAAACCTCATAAAAATAACACTTTTACATGCTTCGGTACTTTCTATGTGCACAAGTCATGGGTTTAGGGCATTTTTGAGAGGTATTTACTTGGGGAGATCTATTTAACTTCGCTAGAAGCATTTGTTTTTTCTGCCATTTTGCATGTGAGATTTATATTGCATAAAATAAGGGATCCAAGTCCCATTTCTCACAGTTATAGCTTTATTTTTTGAATACAACCTTTATATGCCCTATATTATTGCATTTCCTCACGTTGGAAGGAGTGTATAGGTTATATTCTTGCTGCTGAGCATCCATTTGCTAGATAGATGTTCCTTTCACATATTAAGAGCTGATTTACACAACTATGTTCATGAATTGCTGTAGCTCCACTCTTGGAATATATTAAGATATTCCCAATGGTGCTGATTTTCCCTATTTTGGGATATTAAATCAAATGCTCCCATCCCTCCTAGATCTGAATTTGGAGCATCATTTGGTGAGAGATCTGGCACAAAAAATAAATCAGGTGGACTCCTAGGTGGTTTGCCACTAGATAAGAGTGTCCCATGCAGCAACCTCATGAGCATGATAGATGGGACTGTAAGGTCCTTGCTTCCATTGCGCAAATCCATCTCTGATATTTTTGTGGAAGTGGTATGTGAGGGATATGTATGCACGCCTTTGATCATTTGAGTTGAAACAATCTTCTTTTCCACCCATTCCATTTTCAAAGCCTCCCAATCAGTGGTGACTTTTCCCAATGTAATCAGCCATTGAACACCCAAAATCACATAGGTGTCGGGCATGTCAACCATAAAGAAGTAATCAAAAAAAGTACAAGCACCCATGGTGACTAAAAGTGATGGGACATAATGAATGAATTGCATTGTTCTATCTCCTGGGACCAAAACAGAGAATCCCTCAAAAGTATCAGTGGGTATTGCCCTCCTTTGCACAAGATGACAATCAATGAAATTTTGGGTAGCCCCACTGTCAATCAACACAAAAACCCTCTGATTCAATATGGAACCTTGAACTCTTAAGGTCAAGTACTTAGGTACTCCTCTAAAATATGCAAGAGCCCCTCCAATAGGAGAAAATTCTCCATCCCCATCTCCTGATGGTGTTGGCTCTCCTCCTGCAGTGTCAACGCTGTGATCCCTTCTTGGTTCATCTTCTTCTTCCTCCTCAACATCTGAGAAGACCTCTATGTAATGTGCTTTTCAAACAACACATCTATGTCCAGGTGCCCATGATTCTTGGTAAGTGAAGCATAGCTTCCTTTTTCTTAGATCTCTCTGGACTTCTTCATCAAGAGGCTTCTTGTATGAGCTCTCCTTTGAAGGAGCAGCTTCTTCTTCCTTTCCCTTTGAAGAAAAAGAGGGCTTATGTTGAAATCTTGCCTTTGCTTTTGGCAAGGCATCTTGAAGGTCTCTAGCCCTTTCAATAGCATCATGCAGGGTAGTGGGCTTGGTATATTTATCCAACCCATGAAGAGGTTCATCTAAACCATCAATGAACATGTACACCCTTCTTGCTGCAGAAAAATCAGGAGCCATAATAGATAATCTTAAAAATTCAGAAATGCAAGACTCTGTATTACCTGATTATTTCAACTTTGCAAGGCTCATGAATGGTGCCTCTGGATCTCTTCTATCAAATCTTTCCACTAGCCTTCTAGTGAAATCTAAATAAGTAGTCACATTGGAATGACCCAATGTAGACAAGCCATGGAACCACCAATTATGTGCTTCACCTTCAAAGTGCAGCGCTGCAATCTTGGTAGCCTCCATCTCTGGGACCTTGTTCAACTGAAAGTAGATGTCATTTTTTTCTACCCATGATTTGGCAGAACACTTGGATGACCCATCAAAGTTGGGTAAGAAGAATCTTCCCATAGAGTGATGTTGATCATGATTCTAAATGAATCCACCACCTCTATGATGATGCCCTGGTCTTATTTTTTCCTTGAGGTGAAAAAAATCCTGAAAACTCAAGTGATCTTTGAACCTCTGATTTTTAGACTCATATTCTTCAAAATAGTCTTCAAGGGATTCTTGCTCTTGAAACCCTTCATTCCCCACAACCAAAAAGGTAAGCATGGTAGAGCGTTGGGAAACATGTGGCTGATGCACTGGTTGATCATTCCAGTGATGAGACATGCTAGAGCTTTCTCCAAGATGAAATCCTTTAGGGGATTCTTTGATTTTTTCCAATATCATCTCTTTGATCTCTCTAGCAAGATCTTGCATGGCTCTCAAAAGGATCTTAGGAAAATTATTTTCTTCTTCTTCGCTTCCAGATTTAGGGGCTTTACCCTTGTCTTCATTATCATTTGTGTAATCAAATTTCTTCTTCTGTCTTCTCTTGATATACATCTTCTCTCTATCAGTAAGAGGTTCTTCTTCTTTAGAAGACATATTGGCTTCTTAGGCTGCACGGGCTGTGCCAAGATGATGCTCTGATACCACTGTAATATTCCCAAATGGGGAAAGCAACAATATATAAAAGATGTGCAAGAAGATAACGCTGACCATCTAAAACATAGCAGGGGGCCAATATGGAGACTCTTTATTTACATTTATAATAGAAAAATATATGCATAAGATGGCCCATAAGATGTACAGCAGAAAATAGAAGACTCCAATTGAAGAAAAACCTCAAAAAGAGGTGTTGCAATCACATGTATAGACTGAAAATGGCTTGAAAACATTGTTTTATTGAGCTGTAGCAGCTTTTGATTACACTTCAGATCTAGAGAAAACAAATATATGAAAGGTTAGATCTATGACAGATCCATACATTATATTGGCTCTTCTTCAGAATCCCCTTGGGGTTTTTAGAATTACACCTTGTATAGCGAGTATATCTAAGTTTTAAGACTGCAGATTTGCAGAAATATTCAGATATGGAATTGAATCTGATCTGATATGAAAAAATAAGATGATCCCTCCAATGGATCTCCAAAGTGAAGGGCAGATCCCCAACACTTGAAAACCAACTCTCCAGATGGTGTGCCAAAAGACCCTGCAACAACACCTACAGCAAAAACGCAGATCTGGAGGTAAAATTGCGCTGTAGGGTTTAGATAATGTTTGGCCACAAGCCAAGATCTGAAAATGATGCTCCAATGATCCAATACTCTCTTGCCAATGGGATAGAAGCCTCCCCCACTGAAAAGGAGCACTAGAATGGTCTAGATCTGAGTAGATCTAGCCTCCACTTGCTGCAGCTTTCAAAGACAACCAAACCCTCAACAAGATCTACATTTTAGTTGGAAGAAGAAGCTTGGCCTTCAGCCAGATAGTGGACTATGAAATGCAAGACTCTTCCAAGGGGCCTCTCAAGGAAAGAGGTGGGATTCCTGATTAGGAACACCCAATGCTAAACAAAATTTGCAATCTAGGCTAAACAACCAAAGAAAGTTGTATGTCTAAACAAACAATACTTCAGAAATCAAATATCATTCAACAACCTTTTAATGCTGCCATCCTCTTCCTTTTATAAGTTAAGAGCTTATAAACCCTAAACAACGTTTAATGAAATAGCTTCTTTCACACAAGCCATCCCCAAAAAAAATGCGATGTGCCTCATTGATGACCACTCCTCCAAGAAAGCGTTGTAGATTTGGTCATGGTTGACCTAGTCAAAATATTCATCCCCTTTCACACCTAAGGGTGCTTGCTTACATAGCCAAGATTTAGGATTTTTCACATTAGGTATTGATTTATTTACTGTTTAGGAGTTTATGAACTCCTTTACATTTTTATTCATGAAATTGAAAAATAAAACAAAAATGTGTTAGTCATCAGTATTTTTCACATGTTAGTGATGACTAGATCCATAGCTGAGTTTTCTAGAAACTAATTTCCATATGTCAATTTGTCATCTAGAAAACTCTCATAAAACTTTTTTTCGCCCTCCTACTTTTCAGTCCACCCATTTCTAAGTCAAAACCTCATTATCACTATCCTATCTAGCTTCAGCCCTACTGGTCTTTCCATCAGCTCTAAAAGGCAAATCCAAGTCTGTTTCAAAAGCCTCCCCTAAGTTAGGAAGTGGCGCTTTAAGACATTTTACCCTTGGCAACCATCAAAAGGCCAAAAACCTCCATCTGCTACAGACCAATCATGATTGACCTCCCACTCTGCAAATCAAGTTGATCACAGCTCTAGGTCGCGCCACTTACACACCCCTAGGTCTCATCACTGCATAAACCACAGTCTCAAGCTGATTATTAGGTGTTTTACAGTGTTTTATGGATTTTGCACAGGCAGGAAATATAACATCATCTCAGAAGAAATTGCTTGAATCTACATTTAGAAGAACAGCTGCTTCTCAATGTAAACATGAGCCTGAGATATATCTGCAAGACAGAGAATCACTCATCAAAACCTTGCAGCTTCCTTTCAGCATGAAAATCACAGTAAGAGAAAGACACCACTGTCACAGCAAACTGGTAATTTGTCATGGCCAAGAACCTCCTTCATTTACAAGCAGAGGGTTAGGGCGCCTCCTTCATCTACAAGTAGAGGGCGCTGGCTAGTATTGACTTTAGGGATCGCAAAAGCCCAAGTTTGCTTTTTACTGAACAGTGAAACAGTAACTCTAGGTTTTCTGAGTGTGAGTGATGATCATAATAGGGCTAGGGTCTGAAGTGCGCAAGTTAAAGGGAAAACAGAGTTTTGGTCTTGTAAAGGAAGTCATTTGAAGTTTTCAAATCATATGAATTGTTAAAACCTTGGAGGGACATATCATTAGTGAAGACAATTCTAATCATAAGCAGCCTGCTGTTTCAACAAGACCAAATTGAAGAAGGGTTGACAAATCATGTCATTACACAGGCAGAAGAAAGGGTGGTTGTTTTTCAAAGGGTGCTAACCTCCATACTTACAAAGATCATCTTCAAATGACTTGGAATAAGTTGACCAAGGCAAATGGTGACATTTCAGTTCCCCTCAGCAAAAAGCAGTGCAATAAGATAGTGAAGAGCTCCTCCACAGGAAACATAAAGAGCAGCTCTCCTTGTTTCACTTTCTAACTCTCATGCATCATCCCCTGTTTTGTCTTCTACCCATAGTCAAAGAAGAAAGCTCAAAAACACCTAACAGTTGCATTTACAATCAAGTATGTCTTTCTGGAAAGCAGATTCATCAATGAATAGTTGCCTTGTCAAAATTGCTATAACAACTGGCACAAATAATCTAGTTTCTGTCATCAAGATACATCACCATGGAAACTATTGTTCATAATAGACAAAGAGTTGTTTTGATAGATTGTCAGTATTTTAGAAAGTTCAAGACAAAAATGGGTTTTCATTATTCAATGGACAGAGATATCATATAAAATGTTTTGAGTAGAGAAGTAATTGAAAAAAGGGCCATGGAAAATCCAAATAAGTACAGCAAATGCTTGATACCTGCAGTGGGGAAGAAGTTGAAGAAGCTTTTGGAGACAAAGACTGTCAAAGCATGTTGACAATACAAACCCTATCCTTTCAAAAACAAAGCAGTCTTCAGGTTTTTTAAACAGTTTTGAAGAGGGGTTACTTTACACAATGAATATCACCAGCATTATTAACACAGTGGAAGAGATGGTCTGAAGGTCATTAGGTTATTTTTCAAATTTGAAGTTGCAGTGTTAAATGGTCACCAGGGAGGCAAAACTGACAGAAATCACCCTTCAGAGTGATGTGTATGAGTGAAACAGAGTTCTGACTTTTCAAGCTATATCTACTATTTATAAAAAGGTTCATTCATATTAGCACGGTCCAAAAAACATAAAAAGCTCCACTGCCTGCATCGCTGCCGAATCCAAGTTACAAATACGCCAAAGGGTTGTGTTGAAGAAAGTCAAAAAAGTTGTGAAAACCTTGCGAGGGCCAATCAAAGTTCATTTTGCATTTCAAAAAATAAAGGTGACTGTTGGGAGTTTTGATATGTCAAAGGAGTGAGGTCGCGGAATAAATTTGTATTTTCAAATCACAAGTGAGTTTTCCTTTGATGTTCTCAGCATCAAGCGAAGAAGACTGGAACGATTTTGAGCATTTTGTACACAGTTTTTAGGTTTAAACACCGCGCGACGCGCCTGGGAGAAGTTTTGAATGGGTGTTCAACTGTCGCGTGACGCACCTGTACGCGTGCGTGACGCGCCTGTACACGGCGCCCGACCACAACCCGACAGGCCGCCCGATTATATTTCTGTGCGACGTACTTTCTTTTCAGAGTGCCGCGCATGTTTAAAGCCTCCAGTGCACCTCCAGTTCATATGAAAAGCTACTCCAGCTCCACACAAAGGATTTCCATCAAGTTTGAAGGTATTTTTACATGCTCTCCCCCTCAGTTTCAAAATTGCTAAGTGCTGTGAGGGTTTTAAAAACTACAGTTCAAGTTTGTTAAAAACTAGCTATTGATGTGGTGCTGAGGTTAGAAACAAACACCAAAAGATTGAATTAAGCACCAGTATGAGTGACCATTGCAATTTGCTCTCAAATTTGGATAAGACAAGGTCAAAACCGTCATGTTATGTATTTGAAACAGTCAGAAGTTTCCAAGGATACTTTGAAGGCGTGTAGGTCAAATGATTATGAGGAACAGTGATACAAAGGAAGGATAGTTGTCATGTGAGAGTTTTCTCATGTAGTTTGAATGATAAATGTTGGTTGCCATATCATAAAAGCATCAAAAAAGCAGGGTTCTCTTACAACCAACACCAGAAAGTGCCATCACTGTGTTTTCTATGGCTTGACTGTGTATGCCCTTGTTTCAAACCGTGCTGGAGTAGTAGATATATTTCTAGAAGTACCTATAAAGAAAACAGTGTGCTAAACTGCTACAAATTTTTCATACCACAACATACAAAGCTTTCAAACTTTGTTAACACATCTGAAAAAACTGTGTTCTTAATGTGTGGTGATCTGAGGTGTAAGACTGTGGTTAAAAGGTGAATGTGTTGTTAACAGTGCCTACAGGAAAGAAATATGTTGAAATAAGAATAGTGTGTTCTTACCTTTTCCTAAATCAAAGAACAAAAGTGTTTTATTCCTCGAGATACCAAAGGGCGGAGGTTAAACCTATAAACCACAGAAGGGGCAGTTTTTTCTTGAGTTTTTCCACTTGACTGTCTTGTTCTTCATGCTTATTTTGACAAGTTGATTTTCAGATGGGGTAGGGGTTTTTTCTACAAAGGACAGGGTTTCCATATTAAAACAAGAGTTTTGATTATGTGAAAGGATATTCCCCCTATGGGCTTGGTTGAACTTGTGAAACATTCTTCCAAATTCTGTCACCATGTTCCATATCAGTGAGTCTGGCTGTATGCTCACACTGGGGGTTAACTTTGTTTGTGTATGATTCTGTTTGATGAAGTGACATACCCATAGAAGACAGTGAAGTATAATCAGAAAAAAGGGTTATTGTCAAAGAGTAGTTTATAGGTTGAAAGCTACAGGGGAAAGTTGCTCACACTTCTCACAGAAAAGACAGTGTTCACTGTGTTTGTTGCTTGACTGTCTTTTGTTTTTCGAGCTTATTGATAAGTGGATGTTCATATAGAGTAAAGGTTTTTCTAACAAAGCCAAAAGGGTTACATTGATAAGAGGTCCTAGTTATTTTGAAAAGAGAAGACTATTGCAGGCTTGGTTGAACTTTTGAAGCATTTTTACTCTGTCACCTTGTTCAGAACTGTGATATTGACTGTCTAATCATACTAAAGGTGGATAGCACCATATGTAAGTTTGTTGAGACATTGGCACACTTGGAAGGGCAGGTTTTTAATGATTGGAAATTCTACCTTGAGACAAAGATATAGATGTGTTGATTGACCTCTAAACTTCACAGGAACAAGGTGATTTCTTGACACTTTGAACCAACAATTCACCTAACAGTTGTCTCCTTTTCACTGTATGGTCTCTTATTGAGAAATCTATTGACAGAGATACATTCAAGGTAGAAGGTCACTTTCTGAAAGAGCAGGGGTTTTTGTATTGTAAGGAAACTTGTTGCAAATCATCCAAATTACATTGTTTCTCTGTCAGAGCAGTGCATTGACACAGTTTGACTCCAAGAAGGAAGTTTACACACAAAAAGGCAGTTTATTTCTTCAAAATCACATTTAGGTCAAAATGCCTCCAAGGCAAGACAGTAGGAGTGGTCCGCATAAAAGATATGAGCCAATCTCTACAGAAGAGGTTAATGCTCATCCATCCGTCCTTTTCGACTTCCATGAAGTAGGTTGTCTAGACTTCTGCCAGAAGATACAGGAGTTCAAATTTTTTTCGCCATTAACACACCTATGCGCCCTGAGGTTCCAGAACAAACATTTCAGGGTAGCGAACCTTGATTTCAAGTTCTCTCCAAGATCAGTGTCCAAGGCCACCAAGATTCCATATCATGGCGAAAAATGGTTCAAACAGGCCCATCTTGACTTAGAAGATTACAAGCCTATATGATAATGTGATTATTACCGAAAGATTTCTTCAGATTACAAGCCTTTCATCAAGCCTGAGCATAGAGATGCTTTCACTGCTATTTTCCCTTTTTCATATCTTCTTGACAGCTATGCTCCTCTTATGAAAGTCATAATGAAATATTTTATTTGATCGAGTTTATGCCTACCATGTCCGCCTGTTGATGCATTTCACTAGAAACATGCAACTAAATCTCCCTTACTTTTTATTCAAGAGCATCGAAAAGATGGCATCTACAGTCCAGAAGAAGGCCCCACCTCTGCAAATACCTTCCCTTTTCCATCATTCTCTGATCAAAATTATCATCCTACATCAGCTAGAGAAGAAGGAAGTTCCATGGGATGTATTCATCAGTCACCCAGATTTCTCTATTGTTCCTCCTGTCCATGTGTCTCTCACTCAGCCTATCCATCGCCCGGTACCTTTGTCCAGCAGGCCTACTCCTAGAAGGCTCAGAATGACTACAGGATAGCCAGGACAACAGGAAGAAGGAGAGGGAAGTAGACAGCAAGAAGAGAAAAGGGATGAACAGCAGCAAGAGAAAAGGGAAGGTCAGCAACGAACAGAAGGTGATTAACAACAGGTACAAGATGAAGAACAGCAGCTTCGGCAGGAAATTGAGCCACATATTGAGCCACAAAATGAGCAGGAAATCCAAGCACAGCAACAGCTTGATTTTGGTGAAAAGGAGCAGCAAGTTGGAACACAAATTGAACAAGGCATTGAAGTAGAACAACAAGCTAATGTTGGCGAACAGGGGCAGCAAAGTGAACAGCAAGAAGAAAACATCAAGCAGCCTCAAGGAGAGCAGCAGTTTCAAGAAGATGTCAAGGGTAAATCAATTGTGTCACCTCCTCCCGAAAGAACAAAACTCAGCACAACAAGGAAGAAAGGGTCTAAGGCTGCGACTCCAACGGTGACAAAGGTTGTTCCTAGCAAAAGGAAATCGCCCAAAAGGACACCTACTAGCAAGCCAAGGAGGAAAAGTGAAAGATTGGCCTTCAAAGGGAAAAGAAAAGTTGGAGAAAGTACAAAACATGGGAGTGCATTGGCTGTCATCCCAATCCAAAGCGATGACAGTGATAATGAGGCCCGCCTTCTTGAAAACCTCCTAATCCATAAAGAGGGGCAAATTGAGGCATTAGAGGAGGATCTTCAAAGGGCAAGGAACTTCAACCACTTCTTGGAGATCCAAAACAAACAGATGAATGTTCACACACTGCAAACATGGCCGAGCTATCAAATATAAGAAGGAGCAAGAGAGGTCAAGGCGCAAGCAAGGATAGAAGAGATCATTGGTGAGTTTGATGAGGAAGAGGGAGACCAACTTGTGCGTAAGAGACCTAGGACCATAGGGCTTAAAAGAGCCTTGGAAAAGTAGAAAGAAGAAGAACAAGCCCATCTCCAAGCTCTTCTCTCACCGCACTTTGTTATGAAATTGAAGAAAATAAAGAGGCATGGCTTGAAAAGAGCCAACAAACACTTGGAGATGAAACTCGAAAGAGAAAACAGAGATCTAGAGCTGCAAAGGAAGAGGACACATCACTTTCAAAAGTTGAATCAGTTTGCCCGGCGCAAACTAAAGGCAGCCCAAGAGAAATTGAAGAAGGCAAAGGGGAAGCGCCCGGCACGGAAAGAGGATAAAAGCACATCAGCACTTGATATTTTGGCCTCAGCTTCAAAGCATGTTTCTAGGGACCCTTGAGGGTCATGCGTCCCAATTTTGGGCCAATTTCGACAACATTTTGTTTTTTGGCATTTTTTGGGTTTTTGGTTGAAAACTCATAATTTCGCCATTTCAGTTTGAGGATTTGTCAAAGGATAAGGATGATACTAGTTGATGCCATAATTCTATGAGTAGGTCCTCAGTGATTTTTAGAGCATTTGGAGATCATTCGCCCCCTCAAAACAGCGAAAAATGCTCACTTTTTGCACATTCTGCCCGTCATATCAGCAGTCTGCTATTTCCTGGCTTTTTACACATAGGTACAGATTTGGAGGACTTCCAGGCATCATATTGAGGTGATTTTAGTTGCACGGGAAAGTAGACATAGAAATCTTTCCAACGAGCTATCATGAGCCTTGTTTCGACACCGGGAAGGCTGCCAAATGTCTCCAGCAAGTCAGGGGACCTTTTTCTGATATAAATTTGAAGTATTTTTGCAATTTTTGAACCTCAAAAATCTGCTTTTTCCAAATGTGCGTTTAGCTATTTTTACACTTGGAAAATGATGCAAAGTCAATATAATTTCCGTTTTTAGCATTTTTTTAGATATTTTATGGGATATTTTTTGCCTTGGGCTTTGCAAAGCCTTAAGGACAAGTTTAGATATTTTGATTAGGCCAATGGGATAGCTAGTTGCACAATGAGGTTTTCCTCACTTAAGCCTATTTATTCCACAAGGCTTCATTGTAAAACAAGGCTGAACTTGAGAGAAGAATCAATATATTGGTCATATGAGCTTTGAAGAACATACTTGTGTTATGATTTTTGGACTACCTCTTGGATGCTTTTGATGAATGATGAAGGATTGTTGATGGATTCCATGACATGGTAGAATGGTATAGTGTTTCTTGCTTTGTTGTTGTCTTCTAGTCTTCATTCATGATACATGCTTCTTGCTGCTATAGATCAGTAGAGATTAAGTTTGAGATATGCCCATGGAGGCACCTCAAAATTCCTGAATCTTCATAGCTTTATGTTTTCTTCTTCCTTAGTCATACTAAAGAATTCTTGACTGCTCTTTAGTAACTTAAGGTATTTTTGCTAGTTTTATTTACAAGTTCTATGTATGCTGAGTAGGATGTATGGTGTGCCCTGCTTACCTATAAACTGTCCATAGTTCTTTCCATGAAACTATCTCTTTGACTGATTAGTTTATCATCTTGTTGAACCAAGGAGGCCTAGTCCCGATCTAGCCCTTTGCCTAAAACTGTGAAAGCTTGTTTGTCAAAGTGCCCAATAACTTAGAGACTATGTTTAGGCATTCCGGCATAGTATTTTGAGTTGTTAGTCCTTCTTATGTGTTTTCCCCAAAGTCTGATAGCCATTTCCCGAGGTTAGAAGGTCTTATACTTCTATGCATGGCTGGAATGTTTGATTTCTATGTATTAATTAGCTCATAGTTACATTTAGCATGATTAATGGCTTGCTATAACATGTTTATGTCTGCTATAAACTAGTTACACTTGAAATCCCTTGTCTTTCACAAACTTGATGTTCATTTACTCCATTTTGCCCAAAGGTCCTTTCTACCTTGAATCAAATCGGCCCTACAACAGCCTTGCATCATCATCTCATAGCTTCCTTGACCTTTTTGACCCCATAGCCCAGTTGATCTAACTTCTTGTACCCATTTTATATATCTTTGATCAGTTTTATCCCTCACAAACTTAAAAACAAAAAACCAAAAACATACTTCATAACTAGCCTAATATCAGAACACCACAAGCAAACACACCAATATCCTTTACATATAATAGAGAGAGCCCTCTCTGAGTCCAGGAAGGCTAGGTCCTTGGGCGCCAAAGCTTGGTTTGATGTTACATCGTCATTTGGCTCACCAATCGGCAAATTCACAGGACCCTAACATAATGGCGATCACGGTGGGACATCTGAGTATTAAACAAGCTTAGATTCCCTAGACCTTAAGAGACCTTTAAGAATACTATTTGATTGAATTATCCCACCGCTCACTAACATAATGGCGATCACGGTGGGACTTTGAGTCAAAACATCCTAGGTATCCCTTAGGGACTCTCAAAATCTCAGTCAAACTGAGAAGAGTAGAATCTGGTTGTCTCACCATCCTAGCAAAATGATGACTCAGCTGTAGGACACTCTTCCAAACCTCAAGACTACATAAAACTCAAAAAACCCCAAAAACACTCCCTTAGATTGGCTTTTGACAGTACTGGTGGTGGACCATACAAATATACCTCAAAACAACTGACCTTCCACCTGACGACTCCACTAACCTCTAGTAGGCCTTACTATTTTACCAAACTCTAGGTTACTATCCGATAGACCTATCCCATCGCTCACTAACATAGCGGGAGATGGTGGGACACTGAGTACATGATAGTCTAGCAAAATCTTATAGACTCTTTGGTCCTTTAGATACCATAAACAAGCAAGCAGTCCATAGACCCATTTTAGAGTAAACTCTTTTTGTTCTCATCACCCTAGCAAAGTGCTGAAACAAGTCTAGGATACTTTAAACCATAGGCTGCACATAAAACTCAGAAAATCAAAAAACATTCCCAGATTAGTTACTGGTGGTGGACCATAGCTATCTTCACAAAAAAAACCCGGTTCCACCTGGCGACTCCACTGAACTATCCCTTTTATTTTGACCATCCTTCACCTTAGTAGAACTTTAGAGAAACCACTCATCCAGAAAATTCACTAATACCATCCTCTCTAAATTCTAAACCCAAAATCTGGCTTCATGAAGAATTAACACCAGATCCCATCCAGACCCAAACCCTCCTATCATAGTAGATGACCCAGAGAAGATTCTGTGGCAAGCTTCTGAAACTGACCATCTAGCTACTGGTAGATCCATCCGTAGAACAAGATCAGTACCTAAACATCTCACTATCCTACCAGGTTCACCTTTTGAATTAGAGTTATCAAAAGCTCTTTTCAGAAGCAGGTCTCATAGTAAGATAAACTTTGACGATCTTGAACCCCTAGACCCACCACAGAGTCCTAGTAGAGAAGCTTCACCAACCACTCCTCCTGACTTCCAGCTTCTCTATCAGTTTGGCTCCTACCATCCCAGATCTGATCAAAACCAGATCACTTGTCCAAGTTCATCCGCCACACCTGTTCAAACCACCTCATCTCATCCCACTAGTCCTCATCTTGTACATCATCCATTAGCTCCCGTCATGGCAGCCTGGTATGCACCTTTGGTGTTGCCACCGCCTTTGGCTCCTCTCCCAAATAAATATCAAGACAAAATCCCACACTTTACTGGAGAAGATACCACTACACCTCAACAACATATAAGTAGGATGACTGATGCTTATGAATACCTGGAGGTACAAGACGAGACCGTCAGAATCAGAATATTCACCCAAAGTCTTGGTGGTGAACCCAAAACATGGTTCAAAAGCTTAACCCCAAACAGCATCCACAATATCCCAGAACTACATCAAGTTTTCAGAAATAGGTGGGAAATCCAAAGAAACCCCATTCAAATCCTAACAACCTAAAACGGGAAAATGGGGAAAGTGTCCAAGCTTACTGCACTAGGTTCAACAGTGTATATAACTCCCTCCCACCTCATTTCAAACCCCCACTTGGTTTAGCCTTGGCAAAATTCCTCGAGTGTTTCGATCCGGACATGACATATCATTTGAGAGACAAGGATCCTCCTACCTTAGAGGAAATGCAACAAATAGCCATAAAAGCAGATGCCAACTTAGCAGAAAAAAGGGCTAGGACTAGATCCAAAAGAAAGGTCACTTATAAAGACGAGGTCTCCACTTCATCACCTTCCCTAGATCCTAGAATAGATGACTTAGTCAAAACCATGGCCAAAATGTGGGAAACGATAAATGAAAAGGTTCCTGTTAGGGACAACCAACCAAACCCTCCAAACAGAAACCGGAACCAAAACTTTAGGAGGGAACAGCCCCAAAATAGACTAAGGGAAAATGACCAACATATTAGGCCACCATTCAATGAAAACTATGTGGAAGAGGATGACAGGGATACAGAACCTCTTGATGAACATCATTTAAACCTCATAGGATCTGATAATGAGAGTGAGGTGTACCTCACAGAAGAAGAACAAGCGTTCTTTTCTCCTAATCAGGACGAAACCAACTATGAAGATCTCGACGACCCTGCGATAGATTTTCAGAATGCCATTATAGAAGCTCATAGGCAATATGACCTTAGAAGCAAAAGAAACCAAGATAATTCCAAGAAAGGTAACTCAGATACTGGTAAAGCCCCTAATGCCATCCTCAAGAAAGCATCAAGCAGTGACAAAATCAAGGTTGAGAAGACTGACCAAAGCAAAGCTAAATTTACCCAAACTAGTCCTCTCTCAGATACTCCTGGTACTTCTACAAAAGTCACCGAAACAACTATGGCAAACAAAATCCCAAAGCAAGGTCAAAAAACTCAGAACATAGAGAAGGTCGTGGTTGAAAAAACTGAAACAAACATATCTAAACTTCAGCTGCCTTTCAGTTTTGAAGGCGAAATCGCCAAGATTAAGATCACCATGCCTCTTACTGAACTCATTGCCCAAAACTCTTATAAATCCCAAGTACTAAAAGTCCTAAATCTAGGGAATGATGCAAACACTGTTAATCTGGCTGATGACACTCCTGAAGTATTGTTTGGTCCAAAGATAGAGGGAAAATTCCAAGAAGGAACTACTCTTCCATTTTACATTAGCCTAAACATCCACGACCAAATCCTCCATAATGCCATGCTAGACTCCGGCGCCTCACATAATCTTATGCCGAAGGTAGTAATGGAAAGGATAGGCCTGGAAATCACAAGACCATACAAAGACTTGTACTCATTTGATTCGAGTAGAGTCAAATGCCTGGGTTTGATCAAAGACCTTTGTTTTAGTCTGGCCCAAATACCTGCAAAACATCTCATCATGGATATAGTAGTGGCAGACATTCCTCCCAAGTACGGGATGCTTCTATCCAGATCTTGGGGAGCCAAACTCCAAGGGAATATCCAACTGGACATGTCATACGCCACCATTCCTGTGTTCGGCCAAACCAGAATCCTCTACCGAGAATCACACATGAAATACATGATTAGCAGTCAAGATAGGCCACACAACATTCCAATGTGTTCCTTGCGTTCCGACCTGAACTCTTTCATTATGCATATTGATGAAAGCATGGAGGAAGAGTCAGAAGAAACTGATATAAACTTAGATCCACCACATCAGCTGTCCCTGGTGCCTTATGATGAACTAGACACTCAAAACTATCATGATCATGAACATCTGTGTCTTGAAGAAAGTAAGTATGTCCCTTCTAAGGTAAGATTAGAGCAAGAAGCGCAAACCCTTATGTACTATCAAGCGAATTACTCTAACCTTAGTCAAACATCAGAAATAACTTGCGGAAATTTTTTCCGGGTAAAGGCCTTAGAAGACTTACACATCATAAACCTGTTCGGAACCCGGGAGCAAGGGAGTTTAATGTTTCTACCATACCTCAAAGATATACCATCATATAGATCATCCACTGCAAATGAAACTTTGACTATAGCCCCAGCAACTCAAAATCTAGAAAAGATGCCTGATAAAATTCTTATGAGCAGGAATGATAGTTGCAGTTCTAGCATACTTGAGCTACTGAAATTGGCTCATCTTCTGTCTTTTCATGAAGAACTCAGAAAATCTAAAATCAGAAATCTCATACAGAATACCAATTTCTACAGGAAAAACAAGGGAAAATACTGTGTCACTACCTTTCCCTCAAAGAACAACTTTGACAAGAGAAAACACAACAATCTGAAACAAACTGAAATAATCAGGGATAAAACAGATGGTCATAGAGTCTGCTTTGATTTTAGAAATAATACTGCATATCCCTATAACAGAAATCATGTTTTTTCTACACAAGACCATGATTCATCAATTAAAAGTGCTTTTAATCATGTTGTTACACCATTTTTTGGTCATCTAACCTTTTATCATTAGATGGACCCAAGTACACCATGTAAGACCAGTTTTACCCTAAGTAAAAATGCTTTCACTATGTTAAATTAGGAAACCCCAAAAGGAAATATTAAACAAACCTATATTTGTTTGATTTTCCTCATGGAATAATTAATTAAACCATAATTTAATTATTATTCCCAGTCATATTTAACCCAAAAACAAAGAAATTAATGAGATAAACCCTTAGTTATCTTATTATTTTCTAGGAATAATTATTTAAATCTTATTTAGATAATATTCCTTGTTAAATATGACCAAATCACCCACCAATAATCAAATAAATCATTATTTATTTGATTATCTTCCAACCACTTCCTTAAAAAGATAAATAAATCATTTATTTATTTATTTTTCATTAATCAAGGGATTTGACCCAAGTCAAACACCCTTTCCCTCCAACAAATATAATAAAATATTCCATAAAGGTGGATCTAGATTTGGTTAACATTATTTTAATCATGCACCAAGATCTAGAATGACCCAATATTTTGTTATAAATAGGAGGGTTACTCCCCATCATTCCTCACCTTTTGTTGCCTACTAGATCACTCTGGATCTATACACTTGGTCTCATTTTTCCATCATTTGCTCCCATTGAGCTTCATTTTTACATTGGGTTTTCTACACCTACAAGAGAGAGAAAGCTTAGATCTGAAGTGCTGAGGACTACAAAGAACCCATCCCATTGAGGAGAGCTGGATACACCTTCTTGTTTTCCTCCCAGGTGCCCTGTAATATAAAAATTCATTCAAAAATCGTGTTCTCGTCTTGTCTGTTGGATGCATGGAGCAAACCCTTTATTTTACTGCTTAATATCTTTCCATTTATAGATCTGTTTGTTGCAGCATTTTAATTACTAATCGCAGATCTGAAGATGTTTGGCAGCCTCTACTGTTGTTAGGGCTATTAGTTATGCGTAGCTAAAGTGGTTCTTTTTCGTACGCTTCGACGAATAATTCATACTAACAAATGGCGACTCCACACGGGTTTTAAATTACGACCGCTGTCGTTTTTCATATTCCTGCATATCCAGCTACTTCAGGCCCTAGGGCTTCTTTTCAGCTGCTTAGTTTTCCTCTTTTTATGTCATTTTTTCTCACATAAAACCCTAAAAACTTAAAATTTCAGCAGTGTGTTTACGCTATTGCGCCGGAGTGGCGACACCGGCCTTGGCGGAGACGACAACTTTTACGAAAATGCGGCAGGGACCATGGGAGCCGAAGTCACCTTTTTGGCCCTAAACACGCGACACGGACCTCAGTCAGCACTTTTCGACCTATTTTCTGTGACACACTCGGTCCGGAGTCGAAGCTGCGGCTTTGCCTTTTTCGACATTTTTACGCACTTTTAAGGTTTCTTTGCGGCTTACGCCGGGGGTCTTCCGGCCTGCTGTCTCGGCCGCCTTGACAAGATGCGATGCATTTTTACTCATCTGAAAGTGGGAACCCGGCCCCTTAGGGCTTTAGTACCCCTCCACTTCTTGTGAAGAAGTTTTAGGTACATTTCGGTAGTCGGTTTCGAGCTTCGGCCCCTCTTTTCCGGATACGTCCCTCACTTTCAGATCCATTGAAATCAGCCTCTTTTCCTTTCAAATCACCTCTTGTAGTTTTGTTTGGACCCCCCTTTAGGACCTCATCCCTATCCCTTCCGCTTTTTGCTGATTTCCCCCTTTTTCCAGCCACCTTGCCTCCGCCTCTTGGCTGTGATCTGCGCCTCTTTTTAGCAGCTTTCTCCTTTAGATCCCGGTCCCTTTTGACCCTAGATCTATTGGCCTCTTTTTACGTGTGTTTTGAATAGATTTTTGCCCTCTTTTAGAGTAGTTTTGAGAGACCCGCCTTTTTGGGTTCAATTGATGCATGGTTAGCTGTTAAATGTTCTGTTATTTCAGCAATCTATATTGTTCTCTGCAAATTTCTTTTCAGTTACGCAGCACACTTTTTCTTGCTCTCAAAACGAAAAGGGTTTAAAAATTAAAATTAACGCACACCACACACTGACCCTAAGTGAAGAAGCGCCTGGTTAACACCGCCTGGAAAAGACTCTAAAATCAATTGTCACTGCATCTTATCTACCCTTGACGTTACTTGATTATGTCCCTTTCTGCCCTTGTCAGTTTCCTTCTTCCTGTCATCATTGCGCCCCTAAGGCGCCTTTCCCGGCGACTTCTTGGCCTTCACCCTCCGTTTCCGGTTGATCGACCTACTCCGCCCCGCCGTCGTCGAGCCAGTCCTCCTCCGACTCCTCTTCTGATTCTTTGGGTTCTCCTTTTCCTTCTAGGTTCTCCCCCTGTCACCTTCACTATGTCTGGTCCAGGGCCTAACGCTAGCGGTGCTCCCGGCCCTAATGCCAGAACTACTACTAGCGGAACCACCACGGGAACTACCTCGACTACACCCTTGCTCCCCTTCTTGGCAGGCCTCAGCCTCCCAGATTTGGACCGGTTGATAAACGACCCTATACATCATGACGCTAGTTGGCCTGCTATGCCGACAAAGCTCCCTTCTGACATCCCAAAGTTTGAAGGTCGTGCTGGAGAAGATCCTTCAAATCATGTTCGATCTTTCCACATGTGGTGTTCATCTACCTCCATTATCGATGACTCTGTTCGTCTTAGAATGTTCCAACGCACGCTTACAGGCGAAGCTTCTAAGTGGTATGTTGACCAGCCCACTTCCTCCCATACCACCTTTGCAACTCTTGCCCGGGATTTTTTATCTTACTTCCAGCTTCCCCTTCGTTATGACACTGGTATCGAACTCTTGACTTCCTTCAAGCAAACCTCTTCGACCCGCCTTTCTACCCATGTCCAGGACTGGCGGAGACGACGGAGCTTATGCCAATCTCCTCCCTTCGAAGACCGTGTCTACATGGACTGGTTCCTTAGATCTCTCTTGTCCCCTATCGGGAAGGATGTCGCATCCCATTTTCCTCAAACCGAAGAAGATGCCCTCCAAATGGCGTTAAAGTATGACCTGATCTACGCTCAGACAGGTTACGATCCTACTGTCCTACCTAATCTTCCCACACCCAATGATGCCCATACACCGGGGGCACCTCATGCCGCCAACAGTATCATTGGACCCATCTCTCATCCATCCGCTCAACCTCACATGAGCTATGGTTTTCCTGGGGGAGGGGGCACCACTTCCTGCACTTCTCTCCCTCCCGGTAGCATGCATCCAGGATACGGCATGCCTCATCCTTTTACCCAACCTCCTGCTTACCTTAATGTTGCCCAACCTAACCATTACTCTTATCCACAGCCTGGCGCGCCAACTCCTCCAGCATATGCACTTTCGCCTCCCTTGCCTTCTCAACCCCTGCAACAGCACTCCCTGCCCCCTCAAGCGCAGGTGGATGCACAGCAGGGATTCATGGCTACCCAACCACCTGACGGACAGGTGGCCACTCCACCTTCCCCTTCTGGTTCCTCCAATTACCAGATCCTCATGATGAACTCTGATCCGCCTCTAACCGTCGACCTTACCCTTCAAACTCGGTCTCGCCAGTACCCCAAGCCTCCTGCTCAGTCGCCTCGAGTTCTGGTTCTACGAGCCTCTTTCGACACCCAAATGGTCCCTTACATATCCCTCAACCCAAAGTTGAGGTTCATACCAATATTCCTAAAGGACCATTACGCCGAAATGCTGCTTCTGGTCGAGCTGCTCATTCGTATAGCATAGTAGATGATTTGGCGCAATCTCCTGCTGCCATTTCCACATTGGAACTCCTCCAATCGTGCCCTTCCCAAAAGAAGGCTCTACTATCTGCCCTGGGTGCTGTAGATCCTGCTGATGACCAAATGATTGTTTTCGATGCCACTCCATCGGACCATCCTCCTCTTCCTCCTTCTGTCGCCTTCCAAATCCCAGTCAAAATCCGGAACGCCAACGTTTTCCGGTGTGTAATTGATGAGGGGGCATCCACCTGCGTGATGTCCGCTTCGGTTTGGAAGCAACTCGGATCCCCTGAGCTGGCCCCTTCCACGATCACCCTTCGAGCGTGGGACGGCCACGCCTCACAGCCCATTGGCCTCTTCCGTAATTGTCCTATTACCCTTGCCGGGAAGACTGTTTGTGTTGACGTCGAAGTCATCGACGCCCCGCTAGACTACAACATTCTATTGGGGCGAAGCTACACCTATGCTATGTCTTCTGTCCCATCCGCGGTTTTCCGCAAGATGTCTTTCCCTCATAATGGAAAGATAGTCACCATTGACCAGTTGACATATCATGAGCCAAAAGCTCAGACCTCACCTGAGACGACCATCTCTTCTGTAGCCAACAAGCAAACCGTCGATTCCTTGACCAATGTCTCCCCCGGTGTTTACAAAGATTCCTCCCTGCTTGGAACTTTTCCTAATCTTCCCCCTCCTCCTATCTCTGACTCCATCTCATCGAATGTTTGCATGATGCAATCGTCTCGGGCTGCTCTCAAGCAACCCGCTTCGGCTAGTCGGCAACCTTGCCCTCCGCAACCTGCTCCTAGCCCTTCACCTGCAATTGGTAGTCATGAGCCCCTTTATCCCCCTGGCACGGTTCCTCCAGGCCTTAGCCATTTAGGAGCCGTCCCACCTGGCCATTACCCCTCTGGTCAGA
Organism: Pinus albicaulis; assembly: GCA_034641835.2. Classification (NCBI taxonomy): domain Eukaryota; kingdom Viridiplantae; phylum Streptophyta; class Pinopsida; order Pinales; family Pinaceae; genus Pinus; species Pinus albicaulis. Next base: position 147,347 of record CM076569.1, on the reverse strand, counting down.
TACCGTTCCTAGCTCCCCCACCAGGAGTGTACACGGTACCAGTCATGGCCACCCTCTCTCTTCCTAACTTGACACTTGGGATTCCCGTTTGGTACCTTGATCCTCCAGCCCCCACCTTGCCTAGTCAACCCAAACCTTATATCGCTTTGACCGCGGTTCAACCGGTCCCCATGGCTTCTCCCGTTGCATCAGTGCCTCAGTCACTTCAACAGGAACCACCTCCTGTTGCGACCGCTTCGGGTAAGAAGGGCAAAGCTCGCACGGGGGCATCAAAGGACAAGGCTGCCCCGACAAACCCTGCTCCTCCTCAGCCTCCAAAGCATACCATCCAGGGTGCTTTGTGTGATGTTGTCGGTCACGCCTCCCATACCTGTCCTGAATTACTTCATCTCAAGCCCATGGTTAATGTCCCGTTCCCTAAGTCCGCGGTCCCAGAAGCCTCTGTTCCTTCTGCGACCGCGGCCAAGAACCCCAAGACTATTCACACCAACCACCCCTGTGCTTTGTGTGATCTCCATGGCCATTCCACCCATATTTTTCCCCGCCTCACGGACTTCCGCACCTCTATCGCTGCGGTCCACCAATTCGAGGCCAAGCGCAATGAGTCCACCTCTCTCCTATTTGCGCATTCTGCTTCAGCAGAACTACCAAATATGACTGCTCCCATTGACATTCCCCCTCCGGATGTCGAGATGACGGAGCCTTCGTCCAGCATTTTCTACCTATCATCATCCCTGAGACCCTTGGGGAACATTCCATCTGAATCCTCCCCTGTTGTTTCGCTTGACCTTCCTTCAACGGACATCTTGGGCTCAACATCGGTAGATCCTTTATCTACTTACTCTTCGGTCACCCCTTGTGACGATGCGCATATGAACCTCTCTTCTCATGATGATGATTCAGGCCACTTCACCACGTCAGGTGGTTCTTCTTCCACCAGTCACCCCATCTTCTATCACGATGATGACATTATGGAAGAAATTCCCACCCCTGACTTTATCTATTCCCCCTTACATCGAACCCATGCGTTCACACCACATCCACCTTGTGGCCATTACATCGAAACCCAATTTTTGGGTAAGGGGGCACCCACATTTGAGAGACCAAGAGAAGCCATTCTCCACCACTCTCCTAGTGTATCTGGTCGTGTTGAATCTAGACCCAGTATTCTTCCACATTTAGAAGAACCTCTAGAGTCCCATATCACTTCAGATCACTCTCGGGATGATACCCCTTATCGTTCCCTCATCTTACATCAGCAACCCAGTCTCTTAGACATTATTATTGACCAACCTATAGCTTTTCTACGAGAGCATCAGTTCATTATCTCCAAATCCTCCTTTTAGGATAGTGACACCAGGTATGCCAATTCGGAAACTTAAAGTCCATTTGATCCCTATATGAAGTACCAAAAGAGATTGGTAACACTCCATTTCCTTTCTCAAACTGCATAACCATAACCAGAACAAATGGCACACCACATCATTAAAATGTGTTTAGATTCCCATTTTTCTAAATACATTTTGGCATGACCACACCATGCTTGGGGGCACCTCTGCCCCCCAACCATAACCCTCCTCACCTCGTTTTTGGAGAGGAGGTTGTCTTACCAATCGAATGTGAAATCCCTTCCCTACAACTGGCCGTTGAGCTTCTCCCTGACACCCAACCTATAGAACAACGACTTATCATGCTTGAGCGTGCTTCCGAAGACCGCCGTGTTGCCTTGCAAACCATGGAAGCGGCCAAAAAACGCACCAAAGCTCAGTATGACCGAAAAGTCCAGCCTCGCACTTTTCACGAAGGCGACCTTGTTCTAGTATATGACCAGGCCCATGATGTCCTGGGTCATGGGAAGTTTGACTCATTATGGCTAGGCCCTTACATCATCAGTAAGCATCTTGGTAAAGGGGCATACCTTTTAGAGTATTTTGAAGGCCATTCCCTTCCTAACCCTCGCCATGCACTCTATCTTAAGAAATATTACCCTTAGCATTTCCCTTCTGATATGCGTGTTTTATTTTCTGTTAGATAGCCAGCATCCTTTTTGTACTTTCATCCTTCACCAGGACCTATTTTGTCCAAGAAGGATCACCTCACACCTCCTTAAAATCGAATTTCCTCACACCACTTGTACTTGGGGCACCATATTGCCCCCTTACTTGTCCATGTTCGTGTCGATTTTCGTCATGAGTTCCCACTTTGTACTCATGCTTCCGGGGTCCCCCATTAGGGCCCTTACTGTGTGGCAGCACCATCGAGTCGCCCTTGTTTAGAGCATCCAAGTTGAGTCATCATTGCATCCATGGAGTCTATACCACATCCCTTTGCACCCCACTATAGCCCTCCACCCTTCATTGCTTGGTCTCTCTCTTGTGTCGCACATTTTGACCTTCAGTCTCACTGTCCCCTATCCCTTCTGATCTTGTGTCAGTGGCTGCCATGTCATCCATGCTCTTTATGCTCTAACAAGGGAAGTCGTCCATTCGCTACTCAGTCCTTCCCATTTCCACTATCGTCATTAGTGTCAGTCTGTCTGTCGCTCTATTGTTTTCTCTCGTGCCTTAGTTGAGGATCTCTCATTGCCTCACCTATGGCGGACCTCCTTCTGTCGACATCAGCACATTCATTCCAGAAGCCAGGTCTAGAGGGCGGTGTACCTTGGTTCCAGCTTCCACTCTTGTTCGGTGCCTTGGATCAGGCAGGGGGATCTCTCATTTTCCTTTGACTTGATTGTTTCTCCAGCTCCTTTCAGCATGATCGAGATTCGTATACTTGACGGTCCAGTGACCCAGCAGCAGCTCTTGATGATTCCCGGGTATGTGTGAGATGTCTCAACCCTCATGAGGGGGTGGCCCTGCAGGTAGCCCCCCACATGCCCGGATGACCTCTTCTTTGTAGCCTTCGATGCCGCTCCAGATTTTGATGATGTTGGCCTTAGCCGCTTGCAGCACCTCTTTGATTTGCATGTATCAGTCAGATTTTGTGAGCCCTTCCCCATTTACGGGGGGCATTTGGGTTGTATTTATCTCATGTACTCAGATATTATTGTACTAGTCCTGGATGTTATCCCAGGCACAACATGTATGTGAGACTCTTCATTGTATTTTTATCTGGCCCTTGATTATGCCAGCTGTACTCTATGGTTCGGTCCCTTGTTTACGGGACACACTATTCTTTTGTACTTTGTCACGGCGGGCATAGGTATGCCTCCCCCGCCGCCTTCAGCATAGGTACCCTCTCATAAAAAGAGACTTGTTGCACCTGCGAGTCTCGTCTCCTCAGGGTCTAGTCCTTCAGCACACTATCTACCTCACACTTCTCTCTCTGACATCCCCTTTTGTTGTCTAGTGATTGTATTCTTACAACGTACTTCGGTCATACGATTTTCTCCTGACACTCGCACGCTGGGGGGCAATCTGTTACACCATTTTTTGGTCATCTAACCTATTATCATTAGATGGACCCAAGTACACCATGTAGGACCAATTTTACCCTAAGTAAAATTGCTTTCACTATGTTAAAACAGGAAACCCCAAAAGGAAATATTAAACAAACCTATATTTGTTTGATTTTCCTCATGGAATAATTAATTAAACCATAATTTAATTATTATTTCCAGTCATGTTTAACCCAAAAACAAAGAAATTAATGAGATAAACCCTTAGTTATCTTGTTATTTTCTAGGAATAATTATTTAAATCTTATTTAGATAATATTCCTTGTTAAATATGACCAAATCACACACCATTAATCAAATAAATCATTATTTATTTGATTATCTCCCAACCACTTCCTTAAAAAGATAAATAAATCATTTATTTATTTATTTTTCACTAATCAAAGGATTTGACCCAAGTCAAACACCCTTTCCCTCCAACAAATAATAATAAAATATTCCATAAAGGTGGATCTAGATTTGGTTAACATTATTTTAATCATGCACCAAGATCTAGAATGACCGAATATTTTGTTATAAATAGGAGGGTTCTTCCCCATCATTCCTCACCTTTTGTTGCCTATTAGATCACTCTGGATCTATACACTTGGTCTCATTTCTACCATTTTGCTCCCATTGAGCTATACTTTCTGCATTGGGTTTTCTACATCTACAAGAGAGAGAAAGCTTAGATCTGAAGTGCTGAGGACTACAAAGAACCCATCCCATTGAGGAAATCTGGATACACCTTCTTGTTTCCTCCCAGGTGCCCTGTAATATAAAAATTCATTCAAAAATCGTGTTCTTGTCTTGTCTGTTGGATGCATGGAGCAAACCCTTTACTTTACTGCTTAATGTCTTTCCATTTATAGATCTGTTTGTTGCAGCATTTTAATTACTAATCGCAGATCTAAAGATGTTTGGCAGCCTCTACTGTTGTTAGGGCTATTAGTTATGCGTAGCTAAAGTGGTTCTTTTTCGTACGCTTCGACGAAGAATTCATACTAACACATGTATTTCCGCAAGATGGTGTTTCAGGTCATGTTCAAAAGATTCCCTTGCAAAGTAGACAGCTTAAAGATTTTTTCCAGTTTGCGGGAGGTAGATCTAATTTCAAGTTCAAAATTGCAAAACCACCCAATATCAGAAATCTGTTCATGAAGGCCATGTTCCCAATTTTAAATTTCTGCATTTTTGCATACCTTGATGATGTCATTATCTATTTCAAGAATGACCAAGAGTACATGCATTACTTGAGGAAAATGTACAGTAAGGAAAGGAGTGGAAATCAGATGTTCAAAGAGGTATAGCGGGAAGATACCGGGCTGTTCAGAGATTCTTGCATGAATCCCTGTGTCATGTTAGAGAGAGAAAACTTCCCAAATTTTTCTTTTCAAGAGTTAAGTGGGCCAAGGGTGAGAGGAGATCCTTACGAGGATAAGATGCTTAAATTATGTCATTTCCAAGATTTCTGAGTTTGAAACATTTTTCATTCATTGTACATACCATTGTCTGAAATATTGAAAAATAGAGAAGTCAAAAACAGTAAAAGATAGAAAAGTCAAAAACAGTAAAAAACAGAAAAGAGGGCGAGTGAAGATAGAACAAAAGCCCCATGTTACAAAATAGTCTTTCGGAAAGCGAGCAAGCCTAAATGCCGCTACTAGTACTTCAATGTCTTGTTCAGCTATCTAGCCTAATCATAGCTGAGCATGTTTAAATTTATTTGCTGATAAGTTAGTGAGTGCAAAGATAGTCAACATTGTGTAAGATTGACTTATCACAGAGTTTATATTAGGGAGAGATTCTGGTTCCACATGCCTAAAACAAAACCAAAGAGAGAAGCGAGGGATGAAAAATACATTGTACATCTTAGCCCCGCTTGTCTAGTTTCCCTTTGTTGCAAATAATATTTGTGTGCAGCTTGTCTTTTATGCCGCAAATGCATGACAAATCAGACTGCCTAATCCTGATTTGATCATTTTAAATTTCATGTTTTAGATTAGAGAATAAAATCTTGTCAAACTGCTTAATCTTGACGGTCGATCTAGCATTAGGTAGAGTAATGAAGGAGTTCATCAGTTTAATCTAAACTCCCGGCAGATATAAGAGTAGCAATAGATAGGTTCATTTTGCAAAAAGAAAAATATGCATTCTCAAAAGGCTGCTAGTTCAAATGCGCCAAAGAGAAGAAAAAATGTTAGGAAAGATAGTGGGGTAGGTAGAAGTATCATTGATGTTAATCATGCTGTCACTTTTCAGAAATAACATCAAAAGAAGGGTGAATTTTGCGCCAATGGATAAGGCACTGGTATTCATAAGCCAAAGATCTGAATTCTGGACACCTCCTGACGAGGAGCTGCCCTCCCCAAATGGAGCCACTGTTAGTCATCAGTATTTTTCACATATTGAGCGTGACTAGATCCATGAATGAGTTTCTAGAAAAGGCGATTTCCGTGGGGTCGTTGTCATCTAGAAAACCCTCATAAAACTTTTTTCACCCTCCTACTTTTCAGTCCGCCCATGTCAAAGTTAAAACTCATTATCACTATCCTATCTAGCTTTAGCCCTACTGGTCTTCCCATCAGCTCTAAAAGGACAATCCAATGTCTGTTTCAAAAGCCTCCCCTAAGTTAGGAAGTGGCGCTTTAAGGCATTTTACCCTTGGCAACCATCAAAAGGCCAAAAACCTCCATCTGCTACAGACCAATCATGACAGACCTCCCACTCTGCAAATGAAATTGATCACAGCCCTAAGTCGCGCCACTTACACACCCCTAAGTCTCAGCACTGCATAGACCACAGTCTCAAGCTGATTATTAGGTGTTTTACAGTGTTTTATGGATTTTGCAAAGGCAGGAAATATAACATCATCTCAGAAGAAATTGCTTGAATCTACATTTAGAAGAACAGCTGCTTCTCAATGTAAAAATGATCCTGAGATATATCTGCAAGACAGAGAGTTACTCATCAAGACCTTGTAGCTTCCTTTCAGCATGAAAATCACAGTAAGAGAAAGACACCACTGTCACAGCAAACTGGTAATTTGTCATGGCCAAGAACCTCCTTCATTTACAAGCAGAGGGTTAGGGCGCCTCCTTCATCTACAAGCAGAGGGCGCTGGCCAATATTGACTTTAAGGATTGCAAAGGCCCAGGTTTGCTTTCTACTGAACAGTGAAACAGTGACTCTAGGTTTTCTGAGTGTAAGTGATGATCATAACAGGGCTAGAATCTGAAGTATGCAAGTTAAAGGGAAAACAGAGTTTTGGTCTTGTAAAGGAAGTCATTTGAAGTTTTCAAATCATATGAATTGTTAAAACCTTGGAGGGACATATCATTAGTGAAAACAATTCTAATCATAAGCAGCCTACTGTTTCAACAAGACCAAATTGAAGAAAGGTTGACAAATCATGTCATTACACAGGCAGAAGAAAGGGTGGTTGTTTTTCAAAGGGTGCTAACCTCCATACTTACAGAGATCATCTTCGAATGACTTGGCATAAGTTGACCAAGGCAAACGGTGACATTTCAGTTCCCCTCAGCAAAAAGTAGTGCAATAAGACAGTGACGAGCTCCTCCACAGGAAAGATAAAGAGTAGCTCTCCTTGTTTCACTTTCTAACTCTCATGCATCATCCCCTGTTTTTTCTTCTACCCATAGTCAAAGAAGAAAGCTCAAAAACACCTAACAGTTGCATTTACAATCAAGTATGTCTTTCTGGAAAGTAGCTTCATCAATGAACAGTTGCCTTGTCAAAATTTCTATAACAACTGGCACAAATAATCTAGTTTCTGTCATCAAGATACATCACCATGGAAACTATTGTTCATAATAGACAAAGAGTTGTTTTGATAGATTGTCAGTATTTTAGAAAGTTCAAGACAAAAATGGGTTTTCATTATTCAATGGAGAGAGATATCATATAAAATGTTTTGAGCAGAGAAGTAATTGAAAAAAGGGCCATGGAAAATCCAAATAAGTACAACAAATGCTTGATAGCTGCAGTGGGGAAGAAGTTGAAGAAGCTTTTGGAGACAAAGACTGTCAAAGCATGTTGACAATAAAAACCCTATCCTTTCAAAAACAAAGCAGTCTTCAGGTTTTTTAAACAGTTTTGAAGAGGGGTTACTTTACACAATGAATATCACTAGCATTATTAACACAGTGGCAGAGATGGTCTGAAGGGCATTAGGTTATTTTTCAAATTTGAAGTTGCTGTGTTAAATGGTCACCAGGGAGGAAAAACTGACAGAAATCACCCTTCAGAGTCATGTGTATGAGTGAAACAGAGTTCTGACTTTTCAAGCTATATTTGCTATTTATAAAAAGGTTCATTCATATTAGCACGGTCCAAAAAACATAAAAAGCTCCACTACCTGCATCGCTGCCGAATCCAAGTTACAAATACGCCAAAGGGTTGTGTTGAAGAAAGTCAAAAAAGTTGTGAATACCTTGCGAGGGCCAATCAAAGTTCATTTTGCATTTCAAAAAATAAAGGTGACTGTTGGGAGTTTTGATATGTCAAAGGAGTGAGGTCACGGAATAAATTTGTATTTTAAAATCACAAGTGAGTTTTCCTTTGATGTTCTCAGCATCAAGCGAAGAAGACTGGAACGATTTTGATCATTTTGTACACATTTTTTAGGTTTAAACACCGCGCGACGCGCCTGGAAAACCGCGCGACGTGCCTGGGAGAATTTTTGAATGGGTGTTCAACTGTCGCGTGACGCACCTGTACGCCTGCACGACGCACCTGTACACGGCACCCGACCACGACCCGACAGGCCGCCCGGTTAGATTTCTGTGCGACGTACTTTCTTTTCAGAGTGTCGCGCAAGTTTAAAGCCTCCAGTGCACCTCCAGTTCATATGAAAAGCTAGTCCAGCTCCCCACAAAGGATTTCCATCAAGTTTGAAGGTATTTTTACATTCTCTCCCCCTTGGTTTCAAAATTGCTAAGTGCCGTGAGGGTTTTAAAAACTACAGTTCAAGTTTGTTAAAAACTAGCTATTGATGTGGTGCTAAGGTTAGAAACAAACACCAAAAGGTTGAATTAAGCACCAGTATGAGTGACCATTGCAATTTGCTCTCAAATTTGGATAAGACAAGGTCAAAACCGTCATGTTATGTATTTGAAACAGTCAGAAGTTGCCAAGGATACTTTGAAGGCGTGTAGGTCAAATGATTATGAGGAACAATGATACAAAGGAAGGATAGTTGTCATGTGAGAGTTTTCTCATGTAGTTTGAATGATAAATGTTGGTTGCCATATCATAAAAGCATCAAAAAAGCAGGGTTCTCTTACAACCAACACCAGAAAGTGCCATTACTGTGTTTTCTATGGCTTGACTGTGTATGCCCTTGTTTGAAACCATGCTGGAGTAGTAGATATATTGCTCGAAGTACCTATAAAGAAAACAGTGTGCTAAACTGCTACAAATTTTTCATACCACAGCATACAAAGCTTTCAAACTTTGTCAACACATCTGAAAAAACCGTGTTCTGACTGTGTGGTGATCTGAGGTGTAAGACTTTGGTTAAAAGCTGAATGTGTTGTTAACAGCGCCTACAGGAAAGAAATATGTTGAAATAAGAATAGTGTGTTCTTACCTTTTCCTAAATCAAAGAACAAAAGTGTTTTATTCCTCGAGATACCAAAGGGCAGAGGTTAAACCTATAAACCATAGAAGGGGCAGTTTTTTTCTGAGTTTTTCCACTTGACTGTCTTGTTCTTCATGCTTATTTTGACAAGTTGATTTTCAGATGGGGTAGGGGTTTTTTCTACAAAGGATAGGGTTTCCATATTAAAACAAGAGTTTTGATTATGTGAGAGGATATTCCCCCTATGGGCTTGGTTGAACTTGTGAAACATTCTTCAAAATTCTGTCACCTTGTTCCATATCAGTGAGTTTGGCTGTATGCTCACACTGGGGGTTAACTTTGTTTGTCTATGATTATGTTTGATGAAGTGACATACCCATAGAAGACAGTGAAGTATAATCAGAAAAAAGGTTTGTTGTCAAAGAGAAGTTTATAGGTTGAAAGCTACAGGGGAAAGTTGCTCACACTTCTCACAGAAAATACAGTGTTCACTGTGTTTGTTTCTTGACTGTCTTTTGTTTTTCGAGCTTATTGATAAGTGGATGTTCATATAGAGTAAAGGTTTTTCTAACAAAGCCAAAGGGTTACATTGATAAGAGGTCCTAGTTATTTTGAAAAGAGAAGACTATTGCAGGCTTGGTTGAACTTTTGAAGCATTTTTACTCTGTCACCTTGTTCAGAACTGTGATATTGACTGTCTAATCATACTAAAGGTGGATTGCACCATATGTAAGTTTGTTGAGAGATTGGCACACTTGGAAGGGCAGGTTTTTAAAGATTGGAAATTCTACCTTGAGACAAAGATATAGATGTGTTGATTGACCTCTAAACTTCACAGGAACAAGGTGATTTCTTGACACTTTGAACCAACAATTCACCTAACAGTTGTCTCCTTTTCACTGTATGGTCTCTTATTGAGAAATCTATTGACAAAGATACATTCAAGGTAGAAGGTCACTTTCTGAAAGAGCAGGGGTTTTTGTATTGTAAGGAAACTTGTTGCAAATCATCCAAATTACATTGTTTCTCTGTCAGAGCAGTGCATTGACACAGTTTGAATCCAAGAAGGCAGTTTACACATAGCAAGGCAGTTTATTTATTCAAAAGCACATTTAGCTCAAAATTCCTCCAAGGCAAGACAGCAGGAGTGGTCCGCATAAAAGATATGAGCCAATCTCTACAGAAGAGGTTAATGCTCATCCATCCGTCCTTTTCAACTTCCATGAAGTAGGTTGTCTAGACTTCTGCCAGAAGATACAGGAGGTCAAAAGTTTTTCGCCATTAACAAACCTATGCACCCTGAGGTTCCAGAACAAACATTTCAGGGTAGCGGACCTTGATTTCAAGTTCTCTCCAAGATCAGTGTCCAAGGCCACCAAGATTCCATATCATGGCGAAAAATGGTTCAAATAGGCCCATCTTGACTTAGAAGATTACAAGCCTTTCATCAAGCCTGAGCATAGAGATGCTTTCACTGCTATTTTCCCTTTTTCATATCTTCTTGACAGCTATGCTCCTCTTATGAAATTCATAATGAAATATTTTACTTGTGAAGGGAGGTTTGATCGAGTTTATGCCTACCATGTCCGCCTGTTGATGCATTTCACTAGAAACAGGCAACTAAATCTCCCTTACTTTTTATTCAAGAGCATCGAAAAGATGTCATCTACAGTCCAGAAGAAGGCCCCACCTCTGCAAATACCTTCCCTTTTCCATCATTCTCTGATCAAAATTATCATCCTACATCAGCTAGAGAAGAAGGAAGTTCCATGGGATGTATTCATCAGTCACCCAGATTTCTCTACTGTTCCTCCTGTCCATGTGTCTCCCACTCAGCCTATCCATCGCCCGGTACCTTTGTCCAACAGGCCTACTCCTAGAAGGCTCAGAATGACTACAGGACAGCTAGGACAACAGGAAGAAGGAGAGGGAAGTAGACAACAAGAAGAGAAAAGGGATGAACAGCAGCAAGAGAAAAGGGAAGGTCAGCAGCGAACAGAAGGTGATGAACAACAGGTACAAGATGAAGAACAGCAGCTTGGGCAGGAAATTGAGCCACATCTTGAGCCACAAAATGAGCAGGAAATCCAAGCACAACAGCAGCTTGATTTTGGTGAAAAGGAGCAGCAAGTTGGAACACAAATTGAACAAGGCATTAAAGTAGAAAATCAAGCTAATGTTGGCGAACAGGGGCAGCAAAGTGAACAGCAAGAAGAAAACATCCAGCAGCCCCAAGGAGAGCAGCAGTTTCAAGAAGATGTCAAGGGTAAATCAGTTGTGTCACCTCCTCCCGAAAGAACAAAACTCAGCACAGCAAGGAAGAAAGGGTCTAAGGCTGCCACTCCAACAGTGACAAAGGTTGTTCCTAGCAAAAGGAAATCGCCCAAAAGGACACCTACTAGCATGCCAAGGAGGAAAAGTGCAAGATTGGCCTTCAAAGGGAAAAACAAAGTTGGAGAAAGTACAAAACATGGGAGTGCATTAGCTGTCATCCCAATCCAAAGAGATGACAGTGATAATGAGGCCCGCCTTCTTGAAAACCTCCTAATCCATAAAGAGGGGAAAATTGAGGCATTAGAGGAGGATCTTCAAAGGGCAAGGAACTTCAACCACTTCTTGGAGATCCAAAACAAACAGATGAATGTTCACACAGCTGTTCATGAAGCACAAGCTATCAAATATAAGAATGAGGCAGCTAAGGCGCAAGAAAGGATAGAAGAGCTCATTGGTGAGTTTGATGAGGAAGAAGAGGGAGACCAGCCTAGGCAGAAGAGACCTAGGACCATAGGGCTTAAAAGAGCCTTGGAAAAGCAGAAAGAAGAATAACAAGCCCATCTCCAAGCCTTTCGTCTCACTACACTCCTTGAGCAGGAAATTGAAGAAAACAAAGAGGCATGGCTTGAAAGAGCCAACAAACACTTGGAGATGAAACTCGAAAGAGCAAACAGAGATCTAGAGCTGCAAAGGAAGAGGACACATCACTTTCAAAAGTTGAATCAGTTTGCCCGGCGCAAACTAAAGGCAGCCCAAGAGAAATTGAAGAAGGCAAAGGGGAAGCGCCCCGCACAGAAAGAGGAGAAAAGCACATCAACACTTGATATTTTGGCGTCAGCTTCGGAGCATGTTGCTAGGGACCCTTGAGGGTCATGCGTGCCAATTTTGGGCCGATTTCGACAACTTTTTGTTTTTTGGCATTTTTTGGGTTTTTGGTCGAAAACTCATAATTTCTCCATTTCAGTTTGAGGATTTGTCAAAGGAGAAGGATGATACCAGTTGATGCCATAATTCTATGAGCAGGTCCTCAACGATTTTCAGAGCATTTGGAGATCATTCGCCCCCTCAAAACGGAAAAAAAATGCTCACTTTTTGCACATTCTGCCCGTCATATCAGCAGTCTGCTATTTTCTAGCTTTTTACACACAGGTACAGATTTGGAGGACTTCTAGGCATCAGATTGAGGTGATTTTAGTTGCACTGGAAAGTAGACACAGAAAGCTTTCCAACGAGCTATCATGAGCCTCGTTTTGACACCGGGAATGCTGCCAAATGTCTCCAGCAAGTCAGGGGACCTTTTTCTGATATAAATTTGAAGTATTTTTGCAATTTTTGAACCTCAAAAATCTGCTTTTTCCAAATGTGCGTTTAGCTATTTTTACACTTGGAAAATGATGCAACGTCAATATAATTTCCGTTTTTAGCATTCTTTTAGATATTTTATGGGATATTTTGTGCCTTGGGCTTTGCAAAGCCTCAAGGACAAGTTTAGATAATTTGATTAGGCCAATGGGATAGCTAGTTGCACCATGAGGTTTTCCTCACTTGAGCCTATTTATTCCACAAGGCTTCATTGTAAAACAAGGCTGAACTTGAGAGAAGAATCAATATATTGGTCATATGAGCTTCGAAGAACATACTTGTGTTATGATTTTGGACTGCCTCTTGGATGCTTTTGATGAATGATGAAGGGTTGTTGATGGATTCCATGACATGGTAGAATGGTATAGTGTTTCTTGCTTTGTTGTTGTCTTCTATTTTTCATTCATGATACATGCTTCTTGCTGCTATAGATCAGTAGAGATTAAGTTTGAGATATGCCCTTGGAGGCACCTCAAATTTCCTGAATCTTCATAGCTTTGTGTTTTCTTCTTCCTTAGTTATACTAAAGAATTCTTAACTGCTCTTTAGTAACTTAAAGATATTGTTGCTAGTTTTATTCATAAGTTCTATGCATGTTGAGTAGGATGTATGGTGTGCTCTGCTTACCTATAAGATGTCCATAGTTCTGTCCATGAAACTATCTCTTTGACTGATTAGTTTATCATCTTGTTGAACCAAGGAGGCCTAGTCCCGATCTAGCCCTTTGCCTAAAACTATGAAAGCTTGTTTGTCAAAGTGCCCAATAACTTAGAGACTGTGTTTAGGCATTCCGGCATAGTATTTTGAGTTGTTAGTCTGTCTTATGTGTTTTCCCCAAAGTCTGATAGCCATTTCCCAGAGTTAGAAGGTCTTATACTTCTATGCATGGCTGGAATGTTTGATTTCTATGTATTAATTAGCTCATAGTTACATTTAGCATGATTAATGGCTTGCTATAACATGTTTATGTCTGCTATAAACTAGTTACACTTGAAATCCCTTGTCTTTCACAAACTAGTCGTCTCTCAGATACTCCTGGTACTTCTACAAAAGTCATCGAAACAACTATGGCAAACAAAATCCCAAAGCAAGGTCAACAAACTCAGAACATAGAGAAGGTCGTGGCTGAAAAAACTGAAACAAACATATCTAAACTTCAGCTGCCTTTCAGTTTTGAAGGCGAAATCGCCAAGATTAAGATCACCATGCCTCTTACTGAACTCATTGCCCAAAACTCTTATAAATCCCAAGTACTAAAAGTCCTAAATCTAGGGAATGATGCAAACACTGTTAATCTGGCTGATGACACTCCTGAAGTATTGTTTGGTCCAAAGATAGAGGGAAAATTCCAAGAAGGAACTACTCTTCCATTTTACATTAGCCTAAACATCCACGACCAAATCCTCCACAATGCCATGCTAGACTCCGGTGCCTCACATAATCTTATGCCGAAGGTAGTAATGGAAAGGCTAGGCCTGGAAATCACAAGAACATACAAAGACTTGTACTCATTTGATTCGAGTAGAGTCAAATGCCTGGGTTTGATCAAAGACCTTTGTTTTAGTCTGGCCCAAATACCTGCAAAACATCTCATCATGGATATAGTAGTGGCAGACATTCCTCCCAAGTACGGGATGCTTCTATCCAGTTCTTGGGGAGCCAAACTCCAAGGGAATATTCAACTAGACATGTCATATGCCACTATTCCTGTGTTCGGCCAAACCAGAATACTCTACTGAGAATCACACATGAAATACATGATTAGCAGTCAAGATAGGCCAGATAACATTCCAATGTGTTCCTTGCGTTCCGACCTGAACTCTTTCATTATGCATATTGATGAAAACATGGAGGAAGAGTCAGGAGAAACTGAAATAAACTTTGATCCACCACATCAGTTGTCCCTGGTGCCTTATGATGAGCTAGACACTCAAAACTACCATGATCATGAACAGCTATGTCATGAAGAAAGTAAGTATGTCCCTTCTAAGGTAGGATTAGAGCAAGAAGCACAAACCCTTATGTACTATCAAGAAAATTACTCTAACCTTAGTCAAACATTAGAAATAACTTGCAGAAATTTTTTCCGGGTAAAGGCCTTAGAAGACTTACACATCATAAACCTGTTCGGAACCCGGGAGCAAGTGAGTTTAATGTTTCTACCATACCTCAAAGATATACCATGATATAGATCATCCACTGCAAATGAAACTTTGACTATAGCCCCAGCAGCTCAAAATCTAGAAAAGATGCCTGATAAACTTCTTATGAGCAGGAATGATAGTTGCAGTTCTAGCATAACTGAGCTACTGAAATTGGCTCATCTTCTGTCTTTTCATGAAGAACTCAGAAAAGCTAAAATCAGAAATCTCATACAGAATACCAATTTCTACAGGAAAAACAAGGGAAAATACTGTGCCACTACCTTTCCCTCAAAGAACAACTTTGACAAGAGAAAACACAACAATCTGAAACAAACTGAAATAATCAGGGATAAAACAGATGGTCATAGAGTCTGCTTTGATTTTAGAAATAATACTGCATATCCCTATAACAGAAATCATGTTTTTTCTACCCAAGACCCTGATTCATCAATTAAAAGTGCTTTTAATCATGTATTTTCGTAAGATGGTGTTTCAGGTCATGTTCAAAAGATTCCCTTGCAAAGTAGATAGCTTAAAGATTTTTTCTAGTTTGCGGGAGGTAGATCTAATTTCAAGTTCAAAATTGCAAAACCACCCAATATCAGAAATCTGTTCATGAAGGCCATGTTCCCAGTTTTAAATTTCTGCATTTTTGCATACCTTGATGATGTCATTATCTATTTCAAGAATGACCAAGAGTACATGCATTACTTGAGGAAAATGTACAGTAAGGAAAGGAGTGGAAATCAGATATTCAAAGAGGTACAACGGGAAGATACCGGGCTGTTCAGAGATTATTGCATGAATCCCTGTGTCATGTTAGAGAGAGAAAACTTCCCAAATTTTTCTTTTCAAGAGTTAAGTGGGCCAAGGGTGAGAGGAGATCCTTACGAGGATAAGATGCTTAAATTCCGTCATTTCCAAGATTTCTGAGTTTGAAACATTTTTCATTCATTGTACATACCATTGTCTGAAATATTGAAAAATAGAGAAGTCAAAAATAGTAAAAGATAGAAAAGTCAAAAACAGTAAAAAAACAGAAAAGAGGGCGAGTGAAGATAGAACAAAGGCCCCATGTTCCAAAAAATAGTCTTTAAGAAAGCGAGCAAGTCTAAATGCCGCTACTAGTACTTTAATGTCTTGTTCAACTATCTAGCCTAATCATAGCGGAGCATGTTTAAATTTATTTGCTGATAAGTTAGTGAGTGCAAAGATAGTCAACATTGTGTAAGATTGACTTATCACAGAGTTTAGATTAGGGAGAGATTCTGGTTCCACATGCCTAAAACAGAACCAAAGAGAGAAGCGAGGGATGAAAAATACATTGTACATCTTAGCCCCGCTTGTCTAGTTTCCCTTTGTTGCAAATAATATTTGTGTGCAGCTTGTCTTTTATGCCGCAAATGCATGACAAATCAGACCGCCTAATCCTGATTTGATCATTTTAAATTTCATGTTTTAGATTAGAGAATAAAATCCTATCAAACTTCTTAATCTTGACGGTCGATCTAGCATTAGGTAGAGTAAAGAAGGAGTTCATCAATTTAATCTGAACTCCCGGCAGATATAAGAGTAGCAATAGAGAGGTTCATTTTGCAAAAAGAAAAATATGCATTGTCAAAAGGCTGCTAGTTCAAATGCGCCAAAGAGAAGAAAAAATGTTAGGAAAGATAGTGGGGTAGGTAGAAGTATCATTGATGTTAATCATGCTGTCACTTTTCAGAAATAACATCAAAAGAAGGGTGAATTTTGCGCCAATGGATAAGGCACTGGTATTCATAAGCCAAAGATCTGAATTCTGGACACCTCCTGACAAGGAGCTGCCCTCCCCAAATGGAGCCACTGTTAGTCATCAGTATTTTTCACATGTTAGTGATGACTAGATCCATAGATGAGTTTTCTAGAAACTGATTTCCATATGTCAATTTGTCATCTAGAAAACCCTCATAAAACTTTTTTTCGCCCTCCTACTTTTCAGTCCACCCATGTCTAAGTCAAAACCTCATTATCACTATCCTATCTAGCTTCAGCCCTACTGGTCTGTCCATCAGCTCTAAAAGGCAAATCCAAGTCTGTTTCAAAAGCCTCCCCTAAGTTAGGAAGTGGCGCTTTAAGACATTTTACCCTTGGCAACTATTAAAAGGCCAAAAACCTCCATCTGCTACAGACCAATCATGACTGACCTCCCACTCTACAAATCAAGTTGATCACAGCTCTAGGTCGCGCCACTTACACACCCCTAGGTCTCAGCACTGCATAAACCACAGTATCAAGCTGATTATTAGGTGTTTTACAGTGTTTTATGGATTTTGCACAAGCAGGAAATATAACATCATCTCAGAAGAAATTTCTTGAATCTACATTTAGAAGAACAGTTGCTTCTCAATGTAAACATGAGCCTGAGATATATCTGCAAGACAGAGAGTTACTCATCAAGACCTTGCAGCTTCCTTTCAGCATGAAAATCATAGTAAGAGAAAGACACCACTGTCACAACAAACTGGTAATTTTCCATGACCAAGAACCTCCTTCATTTACAAGCAGAGGGTTAGGGCGCCTCCTTCATCTACAAGCAGAGGGCGCTGGCCAATATTGACTTTAAGGATTGCAAAAGCCCAGGTTTTCTTTTTACTGAACAGTGAAATAGTGACTCTAGGTTTTCTGAGTGTAAGTGATGATCATAACAGGGCTAGAGTCTGAAGTATGCAAGTTAAAGGGAAAACAGAGTTTTGGTCTTGTAAAGGAAGTCATTTGAAGTTTTCAAATCATATGAATTGTTAAAACCTTGGAGGGACATATCATTAGTGAAAACAATTCTAATCATAAGCAGCCTGCTGTTTCAACAAGACCAAATTGAAGAAAGGTCGACAAATCATGTCATTACACAGGCAGAAGAAAGGGTGGTTGTTTTTCAAAGGGTGCTAACCTCCATACTTACAGAGATCATCTTCGAATGACTTGGCATAAGTTGACCAAGGCAAATGGTGACATTTCAGTTCCCCTCAGCAAAAAGCAGTGCAATAAGACAGTGAAGAGCTCCTCCATAGGAAACATAAAGAGTAGCTCTCCTTGTTTCACTTTCTAACTCTCATGCATCATCCCCTGTTTTGTCTTCTACCCATAGTCAAAGAAGAAAGCTCAAAAACACCTAACAGTTGCATTTACAATCAAGTATGTCTTTCTGGAAAGCAGCTTCATCAATGAACAGTTGCCTTGTCAAAATTGCTATAACAACTGGCACAAATAATCTAGTTTCTGTCATCAAGATACATCACCATGGAAACTATTGTTCATAATAGACAAAGAGTTGTTTTGATAGATTGTCAGTATTTTAGAAAGTTCAAGACAAAAATGGGTTTTCATTATTCAATGGAGAGAGATATCATATAAAATGTTTTGAGCAGAGAAGTAATTGAAAAAAGGGCCATGGAAAATCCAAATAAGTACAACAAATTCTTGATAGCTGCAGTGGGAAGAAGTTGAAGAAGCTTTTGGAGACAAAGACTGTCAAAGCATGTTGACAATACAAACCCTATCCTTTCAAAAACAAAGCAGTTTTCAGGTTTTTTAAACAGTTTTGAAGAGGGGTTACTTTACACAATGAATATCACCAGCATTATTAACACAGTGGCAGAGATGGTCTGAAGGTCATTAGGTTATTTTTCAAATTTGAAGTTGTTGTGTTAAATGGTCACCAGGGAGGCAAAACTGACAGAAATCACCCTTCAGAGTCATGTGTATGAGTGAAACAGAGTTCTGAATTTTCAAGCTATATCTGCTATTTATAAAAAGGTTTATTCATATTAGCACGGTCCAAAAAACATAAAAAGCTCCACTGCCTGCATCGCTGCCGAATCCAAGTTACAAATACGCCAAAGGATTGTGTTGAATAAAGTCAAAAAAGTTGTGAAAACCTTGCGAGGGCCAATCAAAGTTCATTTTGCATTTCAAAAAATAAAGGTGACCGTTGGGAGTTTTGATATGTCAAAGGAGTGAGGTCACGGAATAAATTTGTATTTTAAAATCACAAGTGAGTTTTCCTTTGATGTTCTCAGCATCAAGCGAAGAAGACTGGAACGATTTTGAGCATTTTGCACACAGTTTTTAGGTTTAAACACCATGTGACGCGCCTGGAAAACCGCGCGACGCGCCTGGGAGAAGTTTTGAACGAGCGTTCAACTGTCGCGTGACGCGCCTGTACGCGTGCGCGACGCGCCTGTACACGGCGCCCGACCACGACCCGACAGGCCGCCCGGTTAGATTTCTGCGCGACGTTCTTTCTTTTCAGAGTGCCGTGCAAGTCTAAAGCCTCCAGTGCACCTCCAGTTCATATGCAAAGCTACTCCAGTTCCCCACAAAGGATTTCCAGCAAGTTTGAAGGTATTTTTACATGCTCTCCCCCTCGGTTTCAAAATTTCTAAGTGCTGTGAGGGTTTTAAAAACTACAGTTCAAGTTTGTTAAAAACTAGCTATTGATGTGGTGCTGAGGTTAGAAACAAACACCAAAAGGTTGAATTAAGCACCAGTATGAGTGACCATTGCAATTTGCTCTCAAATTTGGATAAGACAAGGTCAAAACCGTCATATTATGTATTTGAAACAATCAGAAGTTGCCAAGGATACTTTGAAGGCATGTAGGTCAAATGATTATGAGGAACAGTGATACAAAGGAAGGATAGTTGTCATGTGAGAGTTTTCTCATGTAGTTTGAATAATAAATGTTGGTTGCCATATCATAAAAGCATCAAAAAAACAGGGTTCTCTTACAAACAACACCAGAAAGTGCCATCACTGTGTTTTCTATGGCTTGACTGTGTATGCCCTTGTTTGAAACCGTGCTGGAGTAGTAGATATATTGCTAGAAGTACCTATAAAGAAAACAGTGTGCTAAACTGCTACAAATTTTTCATACCACAGCATACAAAGCTTTCCAAACTTTGTCGACACATACGAAAAAACCGTGTTACATTGTGGTGATGCGAGTGTAAGGGCGCGGATTAAAAGGTGAATGTGTTGTTAACAGCGCCTACAGGAAAGAAATATGTTGAAATAAGAATAGTGTGTTCTTACCTTTTCCTAAATCAAAGAACAAAAGTGTTTTATTCCTCGAGATACCAAAGGGCAGAGGTTAAACCTATAAACCACAGAAGGGGCAGTTTTTTCCTGAGTTTTTCCACTTGACTGTCTTGTTCTTCATGCTTATTTTGACAAGTTGATTTTCAGATGGGGTAGGGGTTTTTTCTACAAAGGACAGGGTTTCCATATTAAAACAGGAGTTTTGATTATGTGAAAGGATATTCCCCCTACGGGCTTGGTTGAACTTGTGAAACATTCTTCAAAATTCTGTCACCTTGTTCCATATCAGTGAGTCTAGCTGTATGCTCACACTGGGGGTTAACTTTGTTTGTGTATGATTCTGTTTGATGAAGTGACATAACCATAGAAGACAGTGAAGTATAATCAGAAAAAAGGGTTGTTGTCAAAGAGCAGTTTATAGGTTGAAAGCTACAGGGGAAAGTTGCTCACACTTCTCACAGAAAAGACAGTGTTCACTGTGTTTGTTGCTTGACTGTCTTTTGTTTTTCGATCTTATTGATAAGTGGATGTTCATATAGAGTAAAGTTTTTTCTAACAAAGCCAAAAGGGTTACATTGATAAGAGGTCCTAGTTATTTTGAAAAGAGAAGAATATTGCAGGCTTGGTTGAACTTTTGAAGCATTTTTACTCTGTCACCTTGTTCAGAACTGTGATATTGACTGTCTAATCATACTAAAGGTGGATTGCACCATATGTAAGTTTGTTGAGAGATTGGCACACTTGGAAGGGCAGGTTTTTAATGATTGGAAATTCTACCTTGAGACAAAGATATAGATGTGTTTATTGACCTATAAACTTCACAGGAACAAGGTGATTTCTTGACACTTTGAACCAACAATTCACCTAACAGTTGTCTCCTTTTCACTGTATGGTCTCTTATTGAGAAATATATTGACAGAGATACATTCAAGGTAGAAGGTCACTTTCTAAAAGAGCAGGGGTTTTTGTATTGTAAGGAAACTTGTTGCAAATCATCCAAATTACATTGTTTCCCTGTCAGAGCAGTGCATTGACACAGTTTGACTCCAAGAAGGTAGTTTACACACAGCAAGGTAGTTTATTTCTTCAAAAGCACATTTAGGTCAAAATTCCTCCAAGGCAAGACAGCAGGAGTGGTCCACATAAAATATATGAGCCAATCTCTACAGAAGAGGTTAATGCTCATCCATCCGTCCTTTTCAACTTCCATGAAGTAGGTTGTCTAGACTTCTGCCAGAAGATACAGGAGGTCAAAAGTTTTTCGCCATTAACACAATTATGCGCCCTGAGGTTCCAGAACAAACATTTCAGGGTAGCGAACCTTGATTTAAAGTTCTCTCCAAGATCAGTGTCCAAGGCCACCAAGATTCCATATCATGGCGAAAAATGGTTCAAACAGGCCCATCTTGACTTAGAATATTACAAGCCTTTCATCAAGCCTGAGCATAGAGATGCTTTCACTGCTATTTTCCCTTTTTCATATCTTCTTGACAGCTATGCTCCTCTTATGAAAGTCATAATGAAATATTTTACTTGTGAAGGGAGGTTTGATCGAGTTTATGCCTACCATGTCCGCCTGTTGATGCATTTCACTAGAAACAGGAAACTAAATCTCTCTTACTTTTTATTCAAGAGCATCGAAAAGATGGCATCTACAGTCCAGAAGAAGGCCCCACCTCTGCAAATACCTTCCCTTTTCCATCATTCTCTGATCAAAATTATCATCCTACATCAGCTAGAGAAGAAGGAAGTTCCATGGGATGTATTCATCAGTCACCCGGATTTCTCTACTGTTCCTCTTGTCCATGTGTCTCCCACTCAGCCTATCCATCGCCCGGTACCTTTGTCCAGCAGGCCTACTCCTAGAAGGCTCAGAATGACTACAGGACAGCCAGGACAGCAGAAAGAAGGAGAGGGAAGTAGACAACAAGAAGAGAAAAGGGATGAACAACAACAAGAGGAAAGGGAAGGTCAGCAGCAAACAGAAGGTGATGAGCAGCAGGTACAAGATGAAGAACAGCAGCTTGATATGGAAGGATAGGAACAACAGCTTGGGCAGGAAATTGAGCCACATCTTGAGCCACAAAATGAGTAGGAAATCCAAGCACAGCAACAGCTTGATTTTGGTGAAAAGGAGCAGCAAGTTGGAACACAAATTGAACAAGGCATTAAAGTAGAACAGCAAGCTAATGTTGGCGAACAGGGGCAGAAAAGTGAACAGCAAGAAGAAAACATCCAGCAGCCTCAAGGAGAGAAGTAGTTTCAAGAAGATGTCAAGGGTAAATCAGTTGTGTCACCTCCTCCCGAAAGAACAAAACTCAGCACATCAAGGAAGAAAGGGTCTAAGGCTGCCACTCCAACAGTGACAAAGGTTGTTCCTAGCAAAAGGAAATCGCCCAAAAGGACACCTACTAGCATGCCAAGGAGGAAAAGTGCAAGATTGGCCTTCAAAGGGAAAAGAAAAGTTGGAGAAAGTACAAAACATGGGAGTGCATTGGCTGTCATCCCAATCCAAAGTGATGACAGTGATAATGAGGTCTGCCTTCTTAAAAACCTCCTAATCCATAAAGAGGGGCAAATTGAGGCATTAGAGGAGGATCTTCAAAGGGCAAGGAACTTCAACCACTTCTTGGAGATCCAAAACAAACAGATGAATGTTCACACAGCTGTTCATGAAGCACGAGCTATCAAATATAAGAATGAGGCAGCTAAGGCACAAGCAAGGATAGAAGAGCTCATTGGTGAGTTTGATGAGGAAGAAGAGGGAGACCATCCTAGGTGGAAGAGGCCTAGGACCATAGGGCTTAAAAGAGCCTTGGAAAATCAGAAAGAAGAAGAACAAGCCCATCTCCAAGCCTTTCCTCTCACTGCACTCCTTGAGCAGGAAATTGAAGAAAACAAAGAGGCATGGCTTGAAAGAGCCAACAAACACTTGGAGATGAAACTTGAAAGAGAAAACAGAGATCTAGAGCTGCAAAGGAAGAGGACACATCACTTTCAAAAGTTGAATCAGTTTGCCCGGCGCAAACTAAAGGCAGTCCAAGAGAAATTGAAGAAGGCAAAGGGGAAGCGCCCGGCACGGAAATAGGAGAAAAGCACATTATCTCTTGATATTTTGGCCTCAGCTTCGAAGCATGTTTCTAGGGATCCCTGAGGGTCATGCGTGCCAATTTTGGGCCCATTTCGGCAACTTTTTGTTTTTTGGCATTTTTTGGGTTTTTGGTCGAAAACTCATAATTTCGCCATTTCAGTTTGAGGACTTGTCAAGGGAGAAGGATGATACCGGTTGATGCCATAATTCTATGAGCAGGTCCCCAGCGATTTTCAGAGCATTCGAAGATCATTCACCCCCTCAAAACGGCGAAAAATGCTCACTTTTTGCACATTCTGCCCGTCATATCAGCAGTCTACTATTTCCTGGCTTTTTACACACAGGTACAGATTTGGAGGACTTCCGGGCATCAGATTGAGGTGATTTCAGTTGCGCCGGAAAGTAGACACAAAAATATTTCCAACGAGCTATCATGAGCCTCATTTAGACACCGGGAAGGCTGCCATTTGTCTCCAGCAAGTCAGGGGACCTTTTTCTGATATAAATTTGAAGTATTTTTGCAATTTTTGAACCTCAAAAATCTGCTTTTTCCAAATGTGCGTTTAGCTATTTTTACACTTGGAAAATGGTGCAAAGTCAATATAATTTCCATTTTTAGCATTTTTTTAGATATTTTATGGGATATTTTGTGCCTTGGGCTTTGCAAAGCCTCAAGGACAAGTTTAGATATTTTGATTAGGCCAATGGGATAGCTAGTTGCACCATGAGGTTTTCCTCACTCGAGCCTATTTATTCCACAAGGATTCATTGTAAAACAAGGCTGAACTTGAGAGAAGAATCAATATATTGGTCATATGAGCTTTGAAGAACATACTTGTGTTATGATTTTGGACTGCCTCTTGGATGCTTTTGATGAATGATGAAGGGTTGTTGATGGATTCCATGACATGGTAGAATGGTATAGTGTTTCTTGCTTTTTTGTTGTCTTCTAGTTTTCATTCATGATACATGCTTCTTGCTGCTATAGATCAGTAGAGATGATGTTTGAGATATGCCCATGGAGGCACCTCAAATTTCCTGAATCTTCATAGCTTTGTGTTTTCTTCTTCCTTAGTTATACTAAAGAATTCTTAACTGCTCTTTAGTAACTTAAGGATATTGTTGCTAGTTTTATTCATAAGTTCTATGCATGTTGAATAGGATGTATGGTGTGCCCTGCTTACCTATGACTGTCCATAGTTCTATCCATGAAACTATCTCTTTGACTGATTAGTTTATCATCTTGTTGAACCAAGGAGGCCTAGTCCCGATCTAGCCCTTTGCCTAAAACTATGAAAGCTTGTTTGTCAAAGTGCCCAATGACTTAGAGACTGTGTTTAGGCATTCCGGCATAGTATTTTGAGTTGTTAGTCCATCTTATGTGTTTTCCCAAAGTCTGATAGCCATTTCCCGAAGTTAGAAGGTCTTATACTTCTATGCATGGCTGGAATGTTTGATTTCTATGTATTAATTAGCTCATAGTTACATTTAGCATGATTAATGGCTTTCTATAACATGTTTATGTCTGCTATAAACTAGTTACACTTGAAATCCCTTGTCTTTCACAAACTTGATGTTCATTTACTCCATTTTTCCCAAAGATCCTTTCTACCTTGAATCAAATCGGCCCTACAGCAGCCTTGCATCATCATCTCATAGCTTCCTTGACCTTTTTTACCCCATAGCCCAGTTGATCTAACTTCTTGTACCCATTTTATATATCTTTGATCAGTTTAATCTCTCACAAACTTAAAAACAAAAAACCAAAAACATACTTCATAACTAGCCTAATATCAGAACACCACAAGCAAACACACCGATATCCTTTACATCTAATAAAGAGAGCCCTCTCTGAGTCTAGGAAGGCTAGGTCCTTGGGCTCCAAAGCTTGGTTTGATGTTACATCGTCATTTGGCTCACCAATCGGCCAAATCACGGGACCCTAACAAAATGAATATTCTCATTAGCTTAGGAATAATTGGGAATATTACAAAAATACTGAAAACAACCACGCAAAATGGAATTCTTATAAGCTAAACTTTCAGTGTACCAACAATATAGCAGAATATGAGGCACTCCTTTTGGGTTTACAACTACCGAAGAAATTAGGAGCCAAAAGAATCTCTGTTCATGGGGATTCTGAGCTGGTCATTAAAAAAATCAAGGGAGAATATTAAGCCAAGCATCCGAGATTGAGAGCATACAGGAATGTTGCCCTTGACCTCCTAAAAATGTTCAAAGAATATGACCTTGCCTCAGTTCCAAGAAATCAAAATATCCTTGCCAATGGGTTAGCATTTTTAGCCAACGCTTGTCAATTAGCTCATCGCAACAAACAATATACAGTGAAGGTTAAACACCGCCCAACAGTTCCTGACAATATGAGGTATTGGAAAGTCTTTTGAGATCACAAACATATTGAGAATTTCCTGAAATTCAAAGGCGAGTTTGAAGATTCCAATTTGGACCTAGAATGTGAAGAAGACTACTCCATTAAAGAAAAAATGTGTAGGGAGGAACCTCCTCATAATTATGATATTAATTTTTCAGCAAATAATGATCTACATAGGACAGAGATGCATGAAGATCCAGAAAAGGAGGAATTTGAAGTATTGCAATTCAGAGACAACACCTTGCCTAGAGGACTTGTCCCTCTAAAGGAGCTATTTGATTTCAATGATGTGGCTAGGAAACCAAAAATGAAATCTACAGAAGAAAATATCGAGGAGTGCAATCTGGGAAGTGAGAAAGAGCCCAAGATGATAAAGTTATCAAATACACTGCTAGCATCCATAAAGCATAAATACATTTCTTTGTTCACATATTTTATTGATGTGTTTTCCTAGAGTTATGAAGACCTGAAATATTATGACACTGATATTATCCAGCACAAAATTCTATTCAAGGAGAACCAGAATACTTTCAAATAGAAACTATGCAGGATAAATCATGTCCAAATGCCTCTGGTTGAGAAGGAGCTCAAAAAAATGTATGATGCTAAGGTAATAGTCCCAACAGGTACTCTGAATGGGTTTCCAATATTGTACCTGTGAGAAATAATATAAGAGAGATCAGGCTCTGCATTGACTTCATAAATATAAATAAGGAATCACTTAAGGAAAACTACCCCTTACCAAAAATGGACCACATATTGCAAAAGGTAGTGGGTTCCAAAAGAATATCATTGCTAGATGGCTTTTCAGAGTACAATCAAGTGCTTGTCCATCTAGATGATCAACAAAAAACAAATTTTACTACTCCTTGGGGAACCTTCATGTATGTAAAAATTCCCTTTGGATTAATGAATGATGGTGCCAGTTTTCAAGGAGCGATGGATATTTCTTTTTCAGAAGAAATCAGTCTTTTCATTGTGATCTACCTTGATGATATTACAACATATTAAAAAACCGATGAAGAAAATTTGGCCCATTTGAGAAGAGTTTTTGAAAAATGCAGAAGGTATGGTCTATTTCTGAATCTGAAGAAATCATTATTTGGTCTTGAATAAGGAAAGCTTCTAGGCCACATCATATCTTAAGAAGGGATCAATATTGATCCCAGTATGATTGAGGGCATACTACAAATCAATCATCCCATAAACATCAAGGAGTTGCAATCTTTCATTGGAAAGATAATTTTTTTAAGAAGGTTTATACCAGACCTTGCAGAAATCCTGAGGAATATCACCAACATGCTCAAAAGAGATTCAGGAGTCAAGTGGACCAAGGAGGATGAACAGTATTTTGACCTGGTAAAGCAGGCATTCACAAAAGCACCAGTTCTCATTAGCCCTGGTTTCACCAAGGATTTCATCATTTTTTCCTTTGCGTCAATGCACATAATTGTTGTTGTATTGCTGCAGAAAAATAAGGATGGACAAGAGCAACCCATAGCTTTTTTCAGCCAAGCTTTAAGATACACACCTTTAATATAAAATATCATGGAAAAGTAGGCTTTTGCCTTGATGAAAGCACTGAAGGATTTCAGAGTTTACATTCTACATTCACACATCATTGCATTTGTGCCCAATATAGTTGTCAAAGACATCATAACACAGGATCCCGATGGAAAAAGAGGCAAGTGGATTGTTGTCATCTTGGAATATGATTTAAAGATCATACCCACCAAGCTAATCAAGGGACAAGGATTAGCCAAATTGATGGCTGAAACAAATTTTCAAGCACTGGATATTAACATGAATCATTCACTGGATGAACAAGAGGAGATGGAAACTCCACCTATTGAGGAAACATTCCTAAATTCTCCTTGGTACGCAGATATATTATATGTTCTATTTAATTTAAATGCTCCTCCTATTTTGTCCCAAAAAAATTCTAGATTCTTGAAATTGAAAGCTGTAAAATTCTACGTCCTAGAAGATGTTTTGTACTAGAAATATTATGGGGGCATATTGCCTAAATGTTTTCTTCAAGAAGATGCAGATAGGGTTATGAAAGAATTCCATGAAGGGGATTGTGGAGGCCATCTCTACTGGAAAACCACTACTAACAAGATCTTTAGGGTTGGTTTCTATTGGCCTACTCTTTTCCCAGACATCCACAAAATGGTAGCCACCTGTCACCAAATCTTTGAGGGAAAAATAAAGTTGATGCCTCTACCTTTACAACCAATCTCTGTTGAAGCTCCTTTCTAGCAATGGGGTTTAGACTTCATTGGAGAAATCCACCCTTCCTCCTCTACCCAGCATAAATGGATCCTTACTTCTACAGACTATTTTACCAAATGGATAGAGGCCATTCCTTCCAGAACTGCTACTGACTCAATGATTATCAAATTCCTTGAAGCCAACATCCTGTCCAGATTTGGTTGTCTTAGGAAAATCATTATGCATAATGCTATTGCTTTTAAGTCCAAGAAGATGGCGGATTTTTGTCACAGATATCAAATTTCTTTGGGGCATTCAACAACTTATTACCCTCAAATTTGTTGGAACACCTAATCCTACATGGGTAGGTGTGGAATGTGAAAAGTCAAAATGGATTCCAAGTGACCTTGGAATATGAAACCAAGAGTCACACCATTGTACTATAAATGTACATCTTTGTATAATGGAAAATAAGCAAACCTCACGCTTATCCTTCATTGTGTGTTGAGTCACTTGTGTGTGTGTTCATCCTTCTCATACACCATGTATGTGTTTAACATGGTATCAGAGTAGGCGATTGCTGGCCCTGCTCCAAATTGAGTGAGCCATTTGTGTTTATGGCCTATGCATATTTGCAAATATTCTTGGCATTTTTGCAACACTCAGAGTTTTTGCAGCAGTGTTTTTACCGCCATTCAGAAGTGTTTTGAAGAGGAGCAGCATTCAAAATCCCAGCATTCAGAAATTGGCAGCATTCAGGCATTGGCTTTGAAGAAAGGCAGCACTGCCCATCTGAAGGTTTTCATTCTAATTTTTCTCTGCAATTTCTGCTTATTAAAATCTGCAATTTGAAGAGCTGCTGGATACTATTTATATTGGGTTTTTGAAGAAATTTCTGAGTTTTCTCTGCAATATCTGAAAATTCTGCTGTTGTTTTAAAGTTAATTTCACCCATCTGCTATTTTATTAAAAATAAATAAATAAATAAATAAAAATTCTGGTCCTGGCCTTTCGGCCCCCTTACCCAGCTCTCATCTCAAACCCTGCATCTGCATCACCATTCCCATCATTTAATATCGCTCTCCCTACCTCTACGCAGACCTGCCCCCTCACAACACTCGTTGCTCACAATCAAACTCCCAACTCTCGCGCCCTGTCTGCATACCTTACCCACGACCCTCTCCAAATTAGCATGTCTGCATACCTTACTAGCACTCTCGCCCTTTCTCCCTACAGCCAGCCCCTTACCTATTCTCTACACCTCACCTCACAGCTTACTCTCCCCCTCGGCCTTTTCTTTGCAAAATTAATTAGGCCATACGCCCCCCTCAATCCCACGACTGCAGCGTTCACCATTTCCCATAGCGCTCTTCCACCATACCCCCTTATTACACTGTCCCCTCTCTATAGCACTACGCCCGTCCCTACCCATCACTCATATGCCTCATATCCTACGCTACGCCCTTCCCTCCAATATTCAAACACGCTCCCCTCCACCTGCAAATGCGAGCTCCCCTCCACCTGCAAACACGAGCTCCCTCCACATGCAAATGAACATACGCTCCCTCGCTGGTCGACCTCTCTCTCGGCCGCTCCACATTCCCACTTCACTCCACCATGGCACCTACAACCCATGGCCTTTCAGCCCTGAAACCCTCCTCCTCCCATACTAACTCGACCCCCTCTCCTTACACGCCCTCACTCCACGGCTCCGCCCTCCCAACCCTGCGCAGCCTCACACATAATACATTCCCCTCCCTTTTTAAATTTCATATTTAATTTCATTTTAATATATGCCCGCCCTCAATATAATACTCCCTCCCTTCTCAATACCTCCCCCTATCAATAAATTTTCCTCCCCATTTATAAACTAATCCCCATTTTAACTCATCCCTTTTAAATTAATACCCCTTTCATTTTTAATTAAATCACCCCCCTTCCCTTTTTTAATAATCCATTTTTTATTAACATTTCCCTTATAATATTTCTCACAATTGTTTTAAATTTGACCTTTTAATTCCCCCCATTTTTAATTATTCCCAGTTTTTTAATTAATAAAAAAAAAAAAAAAACAGCAGAGAGAGAGAGGAAGAAGAGATATGAACAACAGAAATGAAGGAAATGACATATCAGTAAATGGACAATACACATAGAGAAAAGAGAATATTTGACATTGTGTGATTTGTGCTGCCATGTATACTTTGCAGATTTGTATTGCAACTCTTTTCTTGGACTCACACATACCCCTTCGGATTAAAGGGGGATGTTGGAACACCTAATCCTACATGGGTAGGTGTGGAATGCGAAAAGTCATAATGGAGTCCAAGTGACCTTGGAATATGAAACCAAGAGTCACACCATTGTACTATAAATGTACATATTTGTATAATGGAAAATAAGCAAACCTCACGCTTATCATTCATTGCGTGTTGAGTCTCTTGTGTGTGTGTTCATCCTTCTCATACACCATGTATGTGTTTAACATGGTGTTTAACAAAATTAATGGACTAGTTGAGTCATCCAACAAGAGCCTGGTCAACATCATCAAGAAGTTTCTGGAAGACAATAAGAAATCCTGGCATAACAAATTGGTGCATGCATTGTGGGCTAACAAACTGACAACTAAAAAATCAATTGGCATGTCACCATACTAGTTAGTCTATGGAATGGATGATGTTTTCCCAACATCCTTAGGACTGCAAGCCATGAAACTCATTCAAGAGGTGCAGGCTGAAGAAAATGATGTACAAAGGAGAATAGGCCAAACCATTTAGCTGCAATAATCCAGAGAAGAGGTGTACAACAGAACTCAGGTGGTGCAAAAAAATATGAAAAAGATTTTTTACAAAAGAAAAAAATTAAATAATTTCAATATTGAGGATAAGGTGCTAAAATGGGATTCCATAAGAGAAGATAAAGGTAAACATGGTAATTTTGACAACCTGTGGAAAGGCCCATACATTATTCATTCTTTCATAGGAGATAATATATTTTTCTTGCAAGAGATGGATGGAACAGAGCTATTTGGGGGTCTTGTCAATGGCAGGATGCTAAAACATTATTTTTGTTAAAAACTAAGATTAAAATTTCATAATTGTAAATACCATAGCCTTACAATTTTCAATAATCCGTTGGGAAATTTTGAAGCCCAAAGTGAAGGCCATAAGCCTAGTCTGATAAGAAAATATAAAAAGAAGAAGGGGAAGATAGAGATCAGTCAAATTGTTACAGAGAAGTATACAAGGCTACTAGTCTTGGTGTTCTTGACACTTCACGAAATATAAGTGCCATCCCCAGTTGGAGCCAATGTTAGAGTCCTGTAATTTACAGTATCACAAGGTGACTGCGTACTTCCTCTTTGCAATTTTTTCATATTGTACATAGATTTAAATATTCAAAAGTCTTTTCCAAAGAAAGATAAAAAGAGACAAAAGAATAAGAAATGAGGGTATTGAAAAAAGGAAAAATAAAGCCCTTAAAAAAAAACAAATATTTCTGAAAGTGTTGCAAATCAAAATGCCACTACTCCTTAGAAAGGTTTGTTCAATCATACATCTTAAGCATGATTATACAATTTTGAATTTTTTGCTGATAGGTAAGAGAATGAGGATTTTCCAAACTGTTTAATCTTGGCTTGTCAGTGGGTAGGTAGAAAATGACATTGGTTCAACAACTTAATCTGAACCAATAGGAGAAATAAGGGATAGGTGATAGGTTAGAAATTCAAGAAAAGAAAAAATGATGTCAAGGTTTGCAAGTCTAAATGCACCCTAGAAGGAGAAAAAATGATAGGAATTGTAAGTTGGGCAGGTAGATTTGTTGAGAAAGGAGAAATG
Organism: Pinus albicaulis; assembly: GCA_034641835.2. Lineage (NCBI taxonomy): Eukaryota > Viridiplantae > Streptophyta > Pinopsida > Pinales > Pinaceae > Pinus > Pinus albicaulis. The sequence goes on along the minus strand of CM076569.1, from coordinate 115,917 downwards.
AAAATTTCATACTATAGATAGGTAGCCTAAAAACTGCTTGACTATTTTCCTATAATCAAACTGAAGAGAAATCAAATTGAAAGGTTCAATTCTTGCTCTGAAGTTCTAAAAAGGGATGATTTTTTGTCAAATTTGGGACCTTATGGTATGTTTTTGTTTCCTAATTCCCCAACCATGTTTCATATCCTTTTTACCCCGCCCCTTTGTTATTTCTCTTATCCTAAGTTTCATTTTACCCCCTCAACTCTCATATCCTGACTTCACCTCACATCACATATCCCGACCCATCTGCATTAATCATCTTTGTTCCCCACTTCCACATCTAATGGTTTTCGATTTATTGTGCACCACCTTTTCACAATACTACCTACCAACCATTATCCCCCTTAAAACCTTGGACTCTCATCGTATGCCACAAGTTTCCAAAGATGAGTGCAAAATTTCGTGATATAATCTCTAAAATAGGATATACAACGACAGTGGGGCCCAATTGCAATCGCAGATTGCAAGTTTTACAAGATAGGCGCAAAAGGTAAATGTTAAAGTTTCTGAAGTGCGATGTGCAATGCTAGGTGGGACCCAATTTCAATTGCAAATCGAAAATGTTATAGGATGGGTGCAAAGTGTAAATGTTAATGTCAGTGAAGAGCAATATGTGACGCCGGTGGGACCCGATCGCAATCTCAAATCAAAAATGTTAAAGGATAGTGCGAAAGGTTCATGTTATGATTTCTGAAGTGCGATATGCGACATGGGTAGGACCCAATTGCATATCGAAAATTGAAAATTTTAAAGTTTACCTCCCACCGCACAAAACAAGATCTGCAAGCCACGGGTTGCAGGCGGACCCACCTGTTCCTTTCCACGTCATCCCGTTCTTTATTGGAAATATGTTGCAATATGTTGTCCTTGATGGCAAACTACTTGATGAAGTTGTTCTTGATGGAAACCTACTTGATGACTTGCCTTTTGATAAGCAACCTATGAGTTAAAGATGTAAAAATGATGTTTCTACAGGTCATTTCAGATGTGACAGAGAAAGGAATTCCAGTAAGTGCTAGAGAAATGAAACAGGAAATATTTCTCAATGTATACGCAGGTTTTATGAAGGAAACCCACGTATGGATATAATGTATATGCTACTTTTGTGAAGGCAACCCGCGTATACATTCATAATTAGTATATACGCAGTTTTTATGAAGAGAGGTTGCATATACATGCAGATAAGAACGATCCAAGTCACGTATGCCTTTTGCGCTCTAAACTTATGATACCAAGGGGCATTACCATGGTATTAGCCCACAGTATTGAGCCATGTATTGTCTATTTCATTCTGTCCAAGAATACCATCAACAGTTGTGTGGTTTTGACTCATGGCATTGGTAAAGGCTAAATCTATATCAGGAGAAGAAGATCATAGTACAAAGTGTGCATGAGTAAGGGTTGTAACTGAATAATTTTCTCTAAGTTATATCTACATGGGATGAACTCTGTTTTAATTAATAGATCTGAATCTATGATGCACCCATGGATACAATGATGGTTCAGGATCTCTAGATTTGAAATGACTATGCTCTTGTGTGATCCATTGAAGAGATGATTAGATCTATGACCTGGCGCAAGTTTTTTGAAGTCAAGTGAAGAAATCTAGGTAAGTTTTATGGATTTGGTTCATTCTAAAAATTTTATGTTTACAGATCTATATGCTAGTTCATCTCAATAAAAACATGTATATACGCGGGTTGGATTCAGAAAATGTGCGTATGGAAGTTAGGGTTTTCTGAAGCTTATTGCAAAGGTTTTTCTATTATTCCTGCTATTTGTCTGTTGTCTATCAATGAAGTATTCTTGTAGATTTGGGTTGTTTGAATACTGTATATGCTGCTAAGTTGATTATGTAGAAATCTGATCAATGAGAGAATAAACATGGTTGATGGTGACTAACTGATGAATGTTTCTACATTTCTAAAGATATCTGACTGAAAGCCTCAGATCTAGATTTGAGACCGATTACATTCTGAAAAAATTTATTCACAGAGGTATACGCAGGTTGGTGTGAAGGAAAGCGCGTATACACGCGGGTTCAGTAAACTTAAGTAGCATATGCATTTTAAGTTGATGAATGTTTAGGGTTGAGTTTGCATCTACATATTTATTCTGAATTCTGGGTTATTTATGAGTTTTGGTTACAGTGGTCTCACTGTTCTGACTGAAGTATTGGGTAAATTTTATGGTTGTCAACGTTTATGAAGAGTTGTGTTGATGATGTTTTGATCCAGTATGAAAATTGATGAAACGTGGTCTGCAGTGGTTCTGAGGGTTGAAGCCTTCAATATGGAAGTAGAAGCATCTTGCCAGTAGAAGCTGGTGTTCTGATTAGGGGGTTGAAGCTCCCTTCCTATAGTGGCTGGTAAACAAGATTAGGGGGTTGTAGCTCCCTTCCAGTAGTAGCTAGAAAATGAGAGAAGGTTGTAGCCTTCTGTAGGTAGATGCCTGCATACTGATACGAGTCTGCATCAGTACAATATTTTAAACAGTTTTCCATATAATAAATATTGAAGACAGAGACGACAACAATGGTGGTTTTCTCCCGAATTAGGTTTCCACCTTAAATATTGGTGTTCATGTGTGTTGCTCTTCTGTGATGATTTATACTGCTGTTACTGCACATATTTACTAATTATCTAACAGATGCATGACTGGTAAACTGAGTTAAATATTGTTCCTGAATTTTTTTTGTAATTTTCAAAATTATATCAGTATACGCTAGTTTCTTTTATTATATGCACGTGTATACGTGAGTTGGGTTCATCAAAGCCGCGTATGGAATTATGTAAAGAAAAATTTAAAATATTTTTTGTAAGCTCCAAATACTGATTCACCCCCCCCTCTCAGTATTTTTCCCAAAAATTGGTATTAGAGCAGGTTCTTTTGAAGAAGTTTAATCGCTAGAAGAAAGATTAGCTAAGATGAGAAATCAATATGGGACATCATCTATCAAGCCTCCTCTCTTTAATGGAAACAATTTAATCTTCTGGAAGATAAGGACAAGATCCTATCTTCAGTCTCTTGGAGCAGATGTATGGGCTATAGTTGAAGGAGGTTATCAATATCCAACATCAGTTCCAACAGATGCAGCAAAAAGAAAGAAATATGAAACCAATGCAAAGGCGGTCAATACATTATTGGGAATTCTGACTGAATCAGAATTTGTCAAAGTCATGCAGTTGAATATAGTAAAGGAGATATGGGACAAAATCATTCTAAGCTATGAAGGTGATACCAAGGTAAAAAGTGCTAAACTCCAAACTCTCAAAATTTAATATGAAAATCTCAGGATGCATAATGAGGAATGCATTGCCAGTTTCTTTTTACGTCTAGATGATATTGTAAATTGTATGAGAAATCTTGGTGAAACCATAACTGATACTACTCCGGTAGAAAAGGTTTTAAGATCTCTAACTCCCAAATTTGAATCAAAAGTGTCTGCTATTGAAGAGAAGTAGGATCTACAAACTCTTACTATTGTTCAACTTCATGGTATTTTGACTACTTGTGAAATGAGAAAAAGAGGTCCATCTGAAGTCAAAGAAGTTGTCTTTAGAGTCGTTGCTAAAGGAAAAGAAGTAGAAGAACAAGAAGGATTAGGGTACGTTTTGGAAGAAGATGAGATAAATTTTGTAAAGAAGCTACAACTTGGCATTGGAATATTCAGAGGTAAGCTTCCTTTTAAATGTTTTTCTTGTGGAAGAGTTGGTCATTATGCTGCTAAGTGTCCTCATAAAGAAAAACATGAAAAAGGAAAGGAAGTGGCAAAAGTAAATAAGAATCGGTTTATCAATAGAAAAAATTATTATACTCATGAAGACAGTGATGGGCTATCAAATAGTGAAGAAGGAGAATCTGATCAAGATGTTAGACTACTCATGGCTTTTGAAAAATATTCTGGTGAGGCTAAAGATACCTTTATGGATGCACTAGAAGAAAATGATTTCCTTGAAGAAATTAATCAGATCAAAATATGTTTGGAAGAAAACAACATTTCCATAGATAATCTAAAGAATCAACTTATAGAAAAGGAGAAGCACAATGAGAAATTAGAATGTGAAATAGTAAGTCTAAGAAAGGAAATTGAGAAAGAAAAAACTTTAAATCTTAGATTTGCTAAAGGAATTGAAACCTTAGATGAAATTATCAAGGTTCAACACTCTCCTTTTGTAAATATAGGTCTTGGATATATCGTAGAATCCTCTCAGTCTTCAGCACCAAGCTATATTAATGCAGCTAAAGCCAACCTACAACATTCTGTCACTCAGAAAGAGAACAAAGAAAATTCACAGGTAAATCATGACCACTTCAATACAAAGAACAATAGCAGAAATATCAATCGGAGAAATACCAATCAGCAAGTAAACACAAATAGAACGTTTCATGATCGTAGAAATTTCTTTAATGGGTAATGTTTTTCATGTCATAAATTTGGTCATAAAATTGTTCAATGTGTTGCATACAAAACCATTATGACCAGAGAAGCAAGAAATCAAAGAAATGAGACTGGAATAAAGAAGAATACTTATAACAACTTTTCTCCTCTTCAAAATGAAATTGAATGTGCTTATTGCAATAACTTTGGTAATGGAAATCCGAATGCAGGAGAAAACTTCAACCAAAAGAGCATGTACCTTCAAATTCCAAGGTATGGAGAAAGAAGGACTTACAGGTTGAGAATTGTGGCATAGCCTTATTTGTAGAAGGGGAAGAAAATAAATGGTACATTGATAGCAGATGCTCATAGCACATGCTAGGTGATAGAAATAAACTCCTTGCATACAATTCTCTAGAAAGAGAAAAGAATGTTACCTTTGGAAATGATACTCCTGATGTCATTAAAGGAAAAGGTTCTATTTTTCTAAAGGAAAAAGTAAAAGCTAACATTGTTATGTATGTGTATGGATTAAAACATAACCTGTTAATTGTGAGTCAAATGTGTGATCAAGGAAATGAAGTTGTCTTTAGTTCAAAATAATGTGTGGTACGTGAACTTGACACAGGAAAAATGGTAATTAAAGGAACTAGAATACCAAACAATCTGTATGTATTGAAAGGTTGTGTTAGTTCCCAAATCCACCTTAGGCTGAAATAAGGCAAAAGAAGGACAACACCAAACCACGCTCAGCCTCATAGCTAGCCCTACGAGGACAGGAGAGGGCTCTCTCCGGGTCAATCTCAATGAAAATATTCAAAGGGACTTGAGATGACTAAAACAACAACTGATCTTAGGCTAGATAAACAAATAGGAGGGTTTAATTTTGATTTTTAGGGGTTTTTTTTGGAAAAAGGGAAAAACAATTTTTGGGCTTGGGGATGAGGCCGAATTCTTGCAGAGTTCAAGTTGGGGCAAGGTAGGAAGCGGATTTGATGTCTGATATCAAATGAATGGATTGAAAATAATTCTTAGGAGCTGAAGAGGGAAAGAGAGTGCAAGGATCCTCTTCAAACTGACGAAAAACATATAAAACTAAACAAAAGTCTAAGGCAGAGCACCAGCAAATCAATGAATTCTACCTCAATTACTCATTTGTTTAATTCAGAAGAAAAGAGAAGGGAAATTCAATACATATAAAATTAATGAAACTTACAATAACATGAGAAGAAAATCATCAAAACTCAGAAGCCACAAGAATCCCAACAAGTGCTGCAAAACTCTGGTCTTTCCTTTGCCAAAAATCTGAAATGAATGTACAATGAGGTGCCAAACTTTTCCCAAGTATCCAACCCTGAAAATGACTGATGAATTACATGATATAGACCATCCTAACCCATTCCCATGCCTCTAGGGGTCAAGCTCATCATTCTAGGAGCTGCTTCAACCATTTTCTTAAAAATAGAATCAGTTACATTAAACTTGGGCCGAATTTATGAAAATAGGTGTTGAAGATGAACTCGTATCTCCTAAAAAATAGCACCTGTTACAAAAATAAAAGAGGTTTTTGTAGATAAGGTCATTTTGGAGAAAAACCTCTCTCAAATTTGGGAAATTCGTTTCCAGTGGCTCGCAATCGGTTCCACAAAATCATCTCTAAAACAGAAAATCATTAAAAATTTAAATCTGTGAAAATGAGCTGTAAAGATCTAGTCACATATCCCAATTCGTGACACCTTTGAATAAAATGAAAGAATTTTTTGTTATATGGCTTGTGTGTAACAAAAACCTCTTTGGGTGTTGCAAAATTACGTTCCATCTGCTGTAAAATAGCCTCGCACTAAAATGACTAAAACAGTAAAAAATATGAAAAATTTGCTTTGTTTTAATGTAGGCTCCAAATATCATTGTATATCTCCCACATAGTAGCACCTGTGCATAAAATGAAGGAGGTTTTTGTTATTTCATATGATAGGAACAAAAACCTCTTTCACGTTTAAAAAATTCCTTACCATTATTTCAAAAACTGATTTTGTGCTAAACTTGTCATTGTGTGCAGCAACTGACCTCATAACCAAGAATCACTCATTCATTTCGATCATATCTTCTAATCCGGGAGCCAGTTATGGGAGTGTGATATACCGTTGGAAAGGTTTTTCTGAGATTATTCTGATGGACACACTTGTGACATGTTTTGTGCTGAAAATAATGTGCAAAACATCTAACAAAACCATACATAGTAAGAGCTCATGTTGATCTCTGGTGACAGGCTACGAAGACTGACACTAACATTGGCTCCAATGGGGATGGTAGCTCCTTGGAGGTGCCAAGAACAGAAAATATTTGGGAGAGTAGACAAGTGCCTTTATCCATTGGGTAATGGAGTCAAAAACTTCAAACCCAAAACAACTCATACCAATCCAAAACATATACATACTGCAATATGTACATAAACCAATACCAGAAGCTGAACTGCTACCTTGGGCAGCTTATTTATGCACAAACCTACCCTACTTTGCTAAAAAGCCAATAGATCAAGTAACGTTGTAATGCCAGATCAACCAATCAAGTAACTGTGACAAGGATGCTGCTTGAGAGTGCTTCAACCAAGACACAGATGCAATTGCTAGCGGCCATACATGCACATAATGAGTCTGGTTATGTAAAAGACAATTTGATCTATCATTCAAACTGAAAAACATTTCCATGTACATTGCAATAGGATCGCAAAAGCCAGACTCTGTTTGCTGCCCCAACTTCGTAATACATACTTCCAGCTGCACACTGTCAATGCAAACATCCACGGGGAGCTCTATTGTTTCTTGTTTTGAAGGAGAGAGAGTTTCCAAGAACATTTTGGGATCTCGGAATTCATTTGATTGGATCTGATCGTTTAAATACTGAATCTCCTCCTCAAATATTTCAACAAGTAACTTGCAGAAACCAGCTTTAGCTTCAGGAGGAAACTTTAGGGATTTCAAACATTGAAGCACGACAATGAAAAATTCTTCATCAATTTCAAAATCCACTAACTGATCTCTAACTTCTTTTAAAACTTCACAAAGTGCAGGGTTTGCCACATACCCTACCATTGCATGAATGGATCAGCGAGCACTGGAATCTCTGGATCGAGTTGGAGTCGCCAGGTGAATGTTTCAGCCTTCATATGTCTGATCGTTGTCCACCATCAACAATCGGATCTGAACTTGATACATGTACTGGGGCAAGACAATCTGCAAGTTGAGTGTCACATTCACAAGCTAGACCAGAGATTGACTGAAGCAGCATTTATCTACTTCGCTGATGCATAGCAAAAGCGTTTCGAAGGCTACGTGGCGTGACTTCAGGCTCCGTTTGTAGCTTATGAAACAAATAACACCAACAAGAAAACCATTTTCTTCCCCAGTATGGTCGCCACTATGTTAGTTCCCAAATCCACCTTAGGCTGAAATAAGGCAGAAGAAGGACAACACCAAACCACGCTCAGCCTCGTAGCTAGCCCTACGAGGACAGGAGAGGGCTCTCTCCGGGTCAATCTCAATGAAAATAGTCAAAGAGGTTTGAGATGACTGAAACAAAAACTGATCTTAGGCTAGATAAACAAATAGGAGGGTTTGATTTTGATTTTTAGGGGTTTTTGTTGGAAAAAGGGAAAAACAATTTTGGGCTTGGGGATGAGGCCAAATTCTTGCAGAGTTCAAGTTGGGGCGAGGTAGGCAGCGGCTTTGATGTCTGAGATCAAATGAATGGATTGAAAAGACTGCTGAGGAGCTGAAGAGGGCAAGAGAGTGCAAGGATCCTCTTCAAACTGACGAAAAACATATAAAACTAAACAAAAGTCTAAGGCAAAGCACCATCAAATCAATGAATTCTACCTCAATTACTCATTTTTTTAATTCAGAAGCAAAGAGAAGGAAAATGGAATACATATAACATTAATGAAACTTACAATAACATGAGAAGAACATCATCAAAACTCAGAAGCCACAAGGATCCCAACAAGTGCTGCAAAACTCTGGTCTTTCCTTTGCCAAAAATCTGAAATGAATGTACAATGAGGTGCCAAAATTTTCCCAAGTATCCAACCCTGAAAATGACTAATGAATTACATGATATAGACCTCCTAACCCATTCCCATGCCTCTAGGTTCGAGCTCATCATTCTAGGAGTTGTTTCAACCATTTTCTTAAAAATAGAATCAGTTACATTAAACTTGGGCTGAATTTATGAAAATAGGTGTTGAAGATGAACTCGTATCTCCTAAACCATAGCACCTGTTACAAAACTGAAAGAAATTTTTGTAGATAAGGTCATGTTGGAGAAAAACCTCTCTCAAATTTGGGAAATTCGTTTCCAGTTGCTCGCAATCTGTTCCACAAAATCATCTCTAAAACAGAAAATCATTAAAAATTTAAATCTGTGAAAATGAGCTGTAAATATCTAGTCACATATCCCAATTCATGACACATTTGAATAAAATGAAAGAGGTTTTTTTTATATGGCTTGTTGTTAACAAACACCTCTTTGGGTTTTGCAAAATTACTTTCCATCTGCTGTAAAATGGCCTCGCACTAAAATGACTAAAACAGTAAAAAATATGAAAAATTTGCTTTGTTTTAATGTAGGCTCAAAATATCATTGTATATCTCCCACATAGTAGCACCTGTGCATAAAATGAAGGATTTTTTTGTTATTTGGTATGCTATGAACAAAAACCTCTTTCACTTTTGAAAAATTCCTTACCATTATTTCACAAACTGATTTTGTGCTAAACTTGCCATTGTGTGCAGCAACTGACCTCATAACCAAGAATCACTCATTCATTTCGATCATATCTTCTAATCCGGGAGCCGGTTATGGGAGTGTGATATACCGTTGGAAATTTTTTTCTGAGCTTCTTCTGGTGGACACACTTGTGACATGTTTTGTGTTGAACATCATGTGCAAAACATCTAACAAAACCAGACATAGTAAGAGCTCATGTTGATCTGTGGTGACAGGCTGCGAAGAATGACACTAACAGGTTGCAAAGAACAATGTTACTTGGGTAAATATTCAGAAAATTGGTTATGGCACAAAATATTGGAGCATTTTAGTTTCTCTCAAATCAACAAATCAAGCAGACTCAAGGTGGTTCGTGATCTTCCCAACATCACTCTACCTGAAAGTACCATATGCAAATCTTGCCAATTTAGTAAGCAAACCAAAGTACAATTCAATGCCAAAGAAGGATGATCAAGTAAGCCTCTTGAACTCATACATATTGACGTATGTGGACCTATGAGGAAAAATTCACCCCATAGAGAACAATACTATATTCTATTTATTGATGACTTCTCTAGAATGTGTTGTATTGGGTTAATAAAACACAAATATGAAGCACTTGAAAAATTTTAGATCTTCAAAGCCCTGGTTGAAAATTAATTAGATCTAAAAATCAAATGTCTTAGATCTGACCAAGGAGGGGAATATATATCAGATGAATTCTTTGATTTCTGTGAACAACATGGCATAAAAGGACAGTTTTCTGTAGCTGGAACCCCACAACAAAATGGCATGGTAGAAAGAATGAATAGAACATTTCAACAAATGGCTCGTGCTATGCTTGATAATTATAGAACACCTGATAAATTTTGGGGAGAAGCAACACATACCACAGTAAATATTCTTAACAAGACTCATGTTCATGTGAATATTGATAAAACTCCTTATGAGCTCTGGTATGGTAATCTTCCAACTGTAAAGCATTTTAGAGTTTTTGGAAGCAAATGCTTTATCAAGAACAATGATGAAAACTTGGTGAGTTTGAACCTAGAGCAGATGAAGGAATATTTCTTGGCTATTCTTTTAGAAGTAAAGCATATAAATGTTACAATAAAAGACTGTGAAAGATTGTTGAATGCATTGATGTTGTAATTGATGAGCCTCTCTTAGCTCAAAAAAGGGAAATACCAATAAAAAATGAAGATGATGGTGATGAATATCTTCCTGCATCAAATAGCAACAATATAGAAGGTGAACCCAATGAAGCACCAGAAGAAGATCTATCTGAAAAGGCTCCATCCAGGTATGTTCAAAAGAATCATCCAAAATCTCAAATTTTGGGATAAAATGGATCAGGAGTCCAAACAAGAAGAAGTCTTGTAGGATATCCTAGTTATCTAGCATTTCCATACATTATTGAACCACAGAATGTCAATCAAGCTAGCAAAGATGAATGTTGGATTCAAGCCAGGAATGAAGAACCTGATCAAATTGAAAAGAATAATACTTGGGAATTGGTTCCAAGACCTCATGATAAAAATGTTATTGGAACAAAATGCATATTTAAAAACAAGTTAAATGAAAATGGAGATGTTATTAGAAACAAAGCTAGACTTGTTTGAAAGGGTATGCTCAACAAGAAGGTATAGACTTTGAAGAAACATTTTCTCTGTAGGTTTTAACCCTGTATAGAAATTATCTGCAAACGAATCTTAAACACAAAAATTAAACAATAGCGAGAGCACAAAACATAAAACAGATAAACACAGAGATTTTTCCCTGGATCCCAAATTGGAACGACCAGCTTTATTTTTCATTATATTCATTTTAGTGTTACAACACATATATATACATGTCGAAGCATACATAAACCCCAATCCATTAACCCTGGATTAGCACATAACCGTAGTTCCCTTGACCAGATCTACAAAATACCAGGGGCCAAAAAACATCGTACCCCAAAAACATGTGCAAACCCATGCACAAAACCATGGGCAGATCCACCCACTGGAAAATAAGGACCAAAAAAATTTTCTAGGGCACTGCCCCATAGCTCGACAGGGGGAGCTACCGCCCCCCTTGTGACCCCCCCGTGCGTGATTAGTCATGGAAAGAATATAACACAAACCCAACATTCTCCCACTTGTTGTTTTCTTTCCACAGGGGGCCACAGGAGAGCTGAGTCATTAGCCCAGCTTTGCAACACCCATTGTTTCTCTACACCAAGAGAACTTATGAGTGCTCACAGAATTTTTCAATCCATCTACAACATTCTTCAAAGTGTCCACCTTTACCAGCAACACCCTTTTAGCTTCAACCATATCTCTCACAAAGTGATATTGAACATCAATGTGCTTTGTATTTGAATGATAAGTTGGGTTCTTAGCCAAGAAAATTGCACTTTGGCTATCACAATCTATCCTTATAGCTTGCTACACCAACTCCATACTTGAACACAATCTCTGCAACCAAACTGCTTCCTTTCTTGCATGAGTGGCTGCTATGTATTCAACCTCTGTAGTTGAAAGAGCCACTACAGACTGTATTTTACTCATCCAACTGACTGCACCTCCAAATAGGCTAAAAAAATACCCACTTGTAGATATTCTTTGGTCCAGATCTCTAGTCGAGTCTGCATCAACAAAACCACGAATGTCCAACACTCTTTCCAATCCTGGTCTTCCCTGGTAGCACAAGACATAATCACTAGTGCCAAGTAAATATCTGAAAACCCACATCACTGTTGTCCAATGCTCCTTCCCTGGATTTGACATAAACCTTCTCAATACTCCCACTACATGTGCAATGTCTGGTCTAGTACAGACCATTGCATACATCAAGCTACCCACTGCACTTGCATATGGAACACGGGACATATCCTCCTCTTCTTCTTGTGTCCTGGGACACTGTTCAGTAGACAGATTTGTACCTACAGGAATCGGAACATTCACCGGTTTACTATCCTTCATATTTAACCTCTGCAATATAGTCTCTACATACTTCCTTTAGTTTAACCATAGCTTCCTCTTTGCCCGATCTCTCTTATTTTCCATGCCCAAAATATAGTTTGCAACACCAAGATCCTTCATGTCGAATTTGGAGAACAATTGGGTCTTCAAATCTTGGATAATTTATTTGTCATTTCCAATCAACAACATATCATCCACATACAATACCAAATAAATAACGCGATCACCAATTAATTTAAAATAAACACAGTGATCCTCCTTGCTTCTGGTGAGGCCAAGTCCCCGTATGTAGGTATCAAATTTTTGATACCACATCCTTGGTGACTTTTTTAACCCATACAGAGACTTCTTTAACCTGCATACTAGTTATTTCCTCCCCTTCACCATAGATCCTTCAGGTTGTTTCATGTAGATCTCCTCTTCTAGATCCCCATGAAGAAATGTTGTCTTCACATCCATCTGTTCTACCTCAAAATCAAATGCAGCAGCAACAGATAAAATTAATCTAATAGAAGTAACTTTGGCAACAGGAGAAAAAATATCACCAAAATCAATTCCTGACACCTGGGAATAACTTTTTGCTACCAACCGAGCTTTGTATTTCTCCACGTTGCCTTCTACATTCATCTTCTTCTTAAACACCCATTTGCTCCTGATGGGCTTCCTTCTAGCTGGCAACTCCACCAGATCCCATACCTCATTTTTATGCAAGGATGCCATTTCATCAACCATGTCCTCCTTCCAGAGTTTTCCATCCTCTGAATCTACTGCCTCCCTGACAGTTCTCAGATCATCATCAGTTATAGTTAAAGAAAAATTTGAACAGAAAGGATATGGACTATACCTTTCTGGTTGTCTTCTTTTCCGAGCTGATCTTCTCACAGCTGTAGTTTGTGGCTCTTCCTCTTCTGAGTCATGTTATGTTGTAGAGTCTGATTGATCCTCCTTTAGCTCAAAATCTATCTTCTCAGGTTCCTTTGGTAGGACTTCATGTTTAGCAACATCTTTCACTTCTCTAAACACCACATCTCGACTGTACACAACCTTCCTTGTTTCTGGGTTCCAAAGCTTGTAACCCTTTAAACCATCCTTATACCCAATAAAGATGCACCTTTCAGATTTATTATCCAACTTGGTCCTTTTCTCCTTTGGAACATGTACATATACATCACATCCAAATACCCTCAGATGTGAAAAAGAGGGTTTCTTACCAGTCCATACCTCATGTGGAGTCTTATCCTCCAACGCTGATGAAGTTGATCTGTTAACCAAGTAACATGCAGTCTCCACTGCCTCTGCCCAGAATTCTTGTCCTAACCTGGTACCACTGAGCATGCTTCTTGCCTTTTCCATCAATGTTCTGTTCATTCTTTCTGCAACTCCGTTTTGCTGAGGTCTGTATGGAGTAGTCTTCTACCGTGCTATACCACACTTCTTATAGAACTCTTCAAATTCCTTCTTGCAGAACTCCCCATCATTATCTGTCCTCAACAACTTTATCTTCTTCTCTGTCTAGTTTTCCACTAGAGCCATAAATTCTTTAAATCTGTCAAAGACTTTAGATTTATTCCTCAAGAAATATTTCCATGTATTCCTTGAGAAGTCATCTATAAATGAAACATAGTACACAAAATTACCCAGTGATGGAACCAACACAGGTCGAAACACATCATTGTGTACAAGGTCTAATATCTTGTTCGCCCTCTTGGCACCAGAAGGAAAACTCACCCGATTCTACTCCCCATATACATAATGTTCACAAAAATTGAAATCCAAAGAGCTATTATACATACCTTCTACCATACCATTTCCATGCAGTATCCGAAGGCCCTTCTCTCCAATATGTCCAAGCCTTCGATGCCATAACATGGTCTTTTCTCCAGAGACTGCTAGGTTTTCCACTCCACTTTCGGGAACCACAAAACTATTGCACCCAACAATAAAAATGCTTCTCTGAAGCTTGTACAGAGTTCCGATCCAAACTCCCCGCATTAATACCAGTGCTCCCCAAACCATCTTACAGGTATCTTTCTCGAACATTATTTTTACACCTGCATCATCCATCTTGCTTACAGAAATCAGATTTCTGGCTAATGCAAGAATGTGCAAAACACCAGGAAGTGTTCTAATCCTTCCACCTTGCAGCTTCATCTTGAATTTTCCACGTTTGATGATTCTGGCCTTCCTATAATCACCTAAGAAGACATCACCGCCATCATATTTCTCATACTTGCAGAACCACTCCCTATGGGGAGTGAAGTGAAAGGATACACCCGAGTCAATAAACCATGACTCATGATCTACATGTGTATTTGAAGAAGAAGCCAAATACACATCCCCACCTTCATCCGAGGTGGTTTTTTCCTCTATAGAAGGAACATCATCAGATCCCTTTCCTTTCTTAGGAGCTTTAGATCACCAATCACTGGTGCTCTTCAACCTCCGATTTCCCGTACACCTTTACAAACTTTCCAGGAGATTTAGATCTCCCTCTAGATTTAGATCTCCCACTCGAAACCTTATTCTTGTTTCTTTTTTGGGACCTTCCTCGTACAAATAAGGCATCTCCATTCTGACCCTCCATATTTCTTCGTCTCATTTCCTCTGACATCAAGGCTGAGACAATGTTATCAAAATTCAAGGTAGTTGTATTGCTACCTATTGCAATAACTAGACTGTCCCACGAGTCTGGAAGAGAACACAACAAACTGATGCACTTATCTTCATCTGAGATTTTAATATCAACAGATGACAACTGACTTACCACAATATTGAAGGCGTTCAAATGCTCTGTCACCGAGTCTCCATCCTTCATCCTCAGGTTATACAACTTTTTCTGCAGGAACAATTTATTCACCAGAGACTTAGATTGGTACAAAGTCCCTAGCTTGTCCCACAAGGTCTTCAACGTGGATTCCCCAGATACATTCAACAATACTGAATCTGAGACACACAATTGTATTGTGCTCTTTGCCTTCCGATCCAGCTTCTTCCAGTCTGCATCTGAAATTTCCATTGCTTTAGTACTAGGATCTACCGTGATCCATTGATCTTTATCCACCAGCAAATCCTCCATCTTGAGCTTCCACAACTCAAAACTTTGACCATTAAATTTCTCGATCTCTATCTTCTCGCTGCTCGCCATATTATTTCACCGCAAGAATCGATCCCGTAGATCTCCCACTGAACAGGGTCTACCTCAGGCCCGAGCAAAAAACCCCTCAACAACAAAGGCGTACCCTTGAAGCCGAAACTGTTCTGATACCAAATGTAGGTTTTAACCCTGTACAGAAATTATCTGCAAACGAATCTTAAACACAAATAAACAATAGCGAGAGCATAAAACATAAAACAGATAAACACAGAGATTTTCCCCTGGATCCCAAAACGGGACGACCAACTTGATTTTTCATTATATTCCTTTTAGTGTTACAATATATATATATATATATATATACATGCTGAAGCATACATAAACCCCAATCCATTAACCCTGGATTAGAACATAACTGTAGTTCCCTTGACCAGATCTACAAAATACCAGGGGCCGAAAATCATTGTACCCCAAAACCATGTGAAAACCCATGCAAAAAACCATGGGCGGATCCACCCACCAGAAAATAAGGACCAAAAAAAATTTTTGGGGACCTGCCCTGGACCCCGACAAGGGAGGCTATCGCCCCCCTTATGACCCCCCCACACATGATTATTCGTGGAAAGAATATAACACAAACCCAACATTCTCCTATAGCAAGACTTGAAGCCATAAGAATGTTTCTTGCCTTTTCAAGCTTTCAACAATTCAGAGTTTATCAAATGGATGTTACTCAATGGTGATCTATAAGAAGAAGTTTATATAGAACAACCAGAAGGATTCATTTTGGGAATGATGAAAAACTTGTTTGCAAACTTAAAAAATCTTTATATGGTCTCGAACAAGCTCCAAGGGCATGGTACTATCATCTTGACAAATATCTTCATCAACAAGGTTTTTCAAAGGGATCTTGTGATAGCAACTTATACACAAAATTTGAAAATGATAAACTATTGATAGTAGTTGTATATGTTGATGACATTATTTTTGGGATTAATGAAGAGTCCATGAGTCAGAAATTTTCTTTTTTTATGCAGCAAGAATTTGAAATGTCTTTACTTGGGGAACTAACATTTTTTCTTGGCTTACAAGTGCAACAAGCAACAGATGGCATTTTTTTATCACAAGAAAAATATCTTAAGAAAATTCTGAAGAAGTATGGGATGGAAGACTGCAAACCTGTGAATATGCCAATGGTAACTGGATGTAACCTTAGTTCTCATGATGATTCTCCCATGTTGAATCTACCAGAATATAGATCCATGATTGGAAGTCTTCTTTATCTAACTGGGACAAGACCATACATTATGCATGCAGTTGGGATTGTTGGACGATTCCAAGCTAATCCAAAAGAGTCTCACCTTCAGGCTATAAAAATAATATTCAAATATCTACAAGGGACTCAAGACTATGGTCTATGATATCCAAAGAATGTTGATCTCACTCTTCATGCTTACACAAATGCAGATTGGGCTGGAAATGTTGATGATCGAAAAAACACTAGTGGTGGTGCATTCTATATGGGGCCCCAATTGGTATCTTGGTTAAGTAAGGAAAAAATTTATATTTCCTTATCTACAGCAAAAGCAGAATATGTTGCTACCACATCATGTTGCACACAACTACTTTGGATGATGTAGACTTTACAAGACATTCAAATCAAATGTTCACCTCCCATCTCCATTTTTTGTGATAATACAAATGCCATTAGTATCTAAAAGAATCATGTTATGCATTCCAAGACCAAGCATATTCCTATCAAGTACCACTTCCTACGTGAACAAGTGCTTGAAAAAAAGGTTAAATTGGAGTATGTTCCCTCCAAAGGACAAGTTGCTGATATATTTATTAAACCTCCTCCCTAGGAAGCATTCGAATATCTTAGATAGAAGCTAGGAGTTGTCTCTGCCTCTTTGATCAAATTTTCTTAATTTCAGAAAATTAAATTCAATACGTGGGTTTCATAAAGGAAAATTGTGTATATACGCGAGTTTCTTTGCATAAAACCGCATATAGTTTTTGTTATTCATCATTAATTTTCACCTGTTTTAGATGACTAAATGTTTTGTCCAAGATTTCTAGAAACATAATTCAATAATCATTTGAGTTCTAGAAATCCCCTCAAAGAGAAAATTTTTCATTATCTCACCTCCTTGTCAAAGCGTGGCCAATCTATCTCCTAGAAAAGACCAATTGTCCCTCACTCTCACTATTTTTTCCATCCTTGCCTATAACACTTTGTCTCTGTCTACCTAAGCCCTCTACTTTCACACCTTGTTTCTCCAAGTAAACCAAACTTTTCTCCTTGCTCACCAAGTGCCTCAAGAAATGGTGTTGTCAAAACTCCCTGTCTGAAAGCTCTTTGAAATTGAAACAAGGTTTTATAGTGGTCTAGGATGGTAGTGAATAATAGAGTGTCAAAAACCCTGTCTCTTCATCCAAACCCTGTTTCAATTTTTCAGTCAAAAAACCTATTCCAAAGCATTACAATAAGTCGAATAGCGTCACCTAGGTTATGTGCTATCATGTTTCTAAATTCAATATTTCCACAGGTATTCAAAGGTGAAATCAAGTGAACACAAAGATAAGGCCATATAATTGGTCAAAGAACATCAAAGACCTCTAAAAGTATCCTATTCATCAAGCAGTAAGCTTGCAAAGGAGAAATTTACCATGTCAAAGCATTTCTGCAGAAATGTTTTGTAAATGATCAAAAAAGAACAAAGGCAAAGAAGGAGACCTAAAAGGCTTATAAAGGCATCCATAGTAGGTGGTAAGATGCAAACATGCTTAAAGTTTACAAGGAAGAAACATGATCTCATCAGGGAGTGTTATGAAGTGCTACCCATCAAAGGGTCCACGCAGGTCATAAAAGACAGTGGCACATAAGAAACCTTGTACCTCAAATCAAAATGATCATTTAAAAGGTTTTTTGGTTTCAAGCATGAAATTTATAGAGGGACAGCTGCCCTTTGCCCACATTCCTGCAAAGAGACTAAAAAGTCATCAGATAAGCTATAAGGCAAGGTAAAAAGGAGGATCAATACAATAAGCTCATTCACAACCTAGAAGAAAGAAATAGGTGTGTATTTACTGAGAATGAAAATGTGTGATTGATTTTACCAAATAGTGGAAAAATACTTGAGTTAAAAATGTCAAAGAACTCCTCCAACCCTCCAAATGATCACTTGAAACCTTTTAGGCATGAGTGATAAGTTTTAATGAATTTTTTCTTTGAAAATTTTGAAGGAAACCTTGTTTACTTTTCTAAACATCCCCAAAGGCTTAGAAGTTGGGAAACTGAACAAAATGGTCATAATAAGAGGCCAATAAACCTACTTCATCAATAGTATATGGTTTCAATAGTTTTCCAACTATCTTCTAAGTTTGGTAAATAAGAATCAATCCCACTTAATCAAAGGGTAAGATCAGAGTTCTTAAAAATATCTAAGGAGACAGATATAGGGCACTGGATGCCACTTTACTCAAGGAGAAAAAGCATCAGCTCAATAATATGTTTTCTAAAAAAGAAATGTGTGAAAGGCATGTTCACAATGTCTAAAGGAGGAAAAACATGATTTAAAACCCCTCTAACAAATGATTTTGACAAGCAGGGATCATTTTGGATCTAACCAACTGTCCAAGTGCAAAAAAAGACCGTGGTTAAAAAGGGTTGTAAAGGACATTCAGAATTAGCTCTACAAGTTATTGGCAAAATGGAAAAGGTGAAAAAAGAAAAAAGGGTCCAAAGGGAACCTTAGATATGTGGGTTTTAATCTTAATTCTTTCAAAAAGGAGATATAAAACACCACAACATAACGTTCACCCGCTCATTCGATCATTTGAAAAACACTGTGAGGTTTCCAATTTTCTGCTAGAGTCCTCGGGCTAAAACTCCAGCGTGTTGCACTCCTGTAGAAGGGTGCTGCACTCCTGTAGTGGAATCCCATGTGTTTTCCTTCTAAGTGTTTTGCGCCTGTAGGTTGGCGATGCGCTCTTGTAGCCCTGCCCGGTGTGCATGAGAAGGCCCGAAAAAGCGTGCAAAGGAAGGCCCGAACAAGTGTGCAACCTTGCCCAAGGGTGCTGCACTCCTTCCATAGCAGCCAACCGCTCGACACACAACACGTTGCTGCTCTTTTCTCGATGGTGTGCAACCTTCCCGGCATGTAGGAGTGAAGGCCTGAGACCACAGTCACAGCGCCCAGACCAACGGTGATGTGCTCCGTCCACTGCATCCATACTTCCGCCCGACGCCGCGTGTAGAGCTGCCCACGGTGCTACACTCCGGACACTGTCCAAAAATTGTACGAATCTGTGTTCAGTGATCCAAGCCGCCCGGGCGCCCAGGTGCTGCACTCCTACCACGGGTTTCACCCCTCCGCCCAGATGCTGCACTCCTGCCACAAAAGCGCAGCATTGCATAAAAAGACAGTCAACATCGCTTGACTCACCCACAAGCCTTGAAAAAAAAATTTATTTACTGTGAAGAAAATTTTAAAAAGGTATTTGGACTGTGTTGACAGGAGAAAATGTCCGGCCAATAGTAAGGGATCTCCCTGGTAAAAATTCCCGATTAGACTCTAAACTGTTTGTGATAGGGATCCCGTCCAGAGTGTGGGTCCGGCTACCGCTAAATACTCCTTTTCTTGGACACATATGAGCCCTTCATAATTATGGACATACAATTATCGGATGATACAAGACAAATTATCGACGATCCTTAATGAGCATAAAACACTACAAATAGAAAGATGAATTAAAACACGCAGCCGAAGGAGATGCTGTTAGCAACACATCATTAGGTTCGTGCTTGTAAAATCTGTTCGAACCATAGAAGAAACAATTCTTCCTGGAAAGAACACCCTTCACTTCCTTAAGAGGTTTCATAGATAAGATAGATGTCAATTATGAAATTACAAACATCTCCTAGGTTAACAACCTACCATCATTAACACATTCAGTGAGTTGAAATGCATAAATAATATAAGCAGAAAACGCAGATCAGTTAATCGTAAGATATCAGACATATAAGAGAAATATTCACAGTGTTAACATATTAATTCTCATCAGATCCAAAAGTGGATTTAAGACAAATGCTTGTATTCATTCACATAAAGGTCTATTCAATGCTTTACAATTCTCCTATCTCCTTTGGAGTCCAAAAAAAAGGCCTATTACAAGTCCCTGAAGGGAGTATTTATAGGAAAAAATTGACCCTTGGGTGCCCTGACTTTTTTTCTTCCTGACTGTTGGCATGCTTTGCGACCCGAAGGGAAAAAGCGACCTGCGACCCTGTGCTTGGCTGCGAACTGCGACCTAATCATGGCTGATGTGACCTGCGACTCCTCCTGTAGGCTGCGACTTGCGACCTGATCATGGGAGCATGTGAGTGATTGCGAGGTCGGGAACATCTACCTATTGCTCTTTAAGGAAATTTTTCCATGCTTGATAATCTGCAGCAATCAGAGAGATTAGAGGAGTATCTTCCCTTAACCTGTGTAGGAATTCTAGAGTGTTTGGGATCAGAGTTTCTCTTTTAATTATGATTTGGTTAGATAAGGAAGCCATCTTGGTATAAATCCAGAATGGCATCACGATGAATTTAACCAAGTTTTCCTGTGATGGCGGAAGATCAGGAGTAGCAGCGGCTTGCCTGATAGGTTGCAGAAAAGCCTGAATGTCCTGGTCCACCTGTTCCCATGTCTTTTCTTCGCCTAGTGTACCTAGAGAAGGAATGTGGTTCAATTCAACCATTGAGTCAATGCCGCTAATCAAATGTTCGTAAGTGGTCATTACCTTCTCTAGGTCTTTGAATAGCTTCTCCTTGGATTGCACCTTCATGCATATTTGGACCTTGTCGTTCTAAGTGCGAATCCAATATTTTCTGGGCAAAGTATCTGGAGCCTGTGGATACCTGTTTACCCATTCTAGGATTCTATCGAAGGCTGTGGAGGCTTCTTTTAGTTGCTCGTTCCTCTTCTTGGTTTCGGCTTGAGCTCTCAGCAGAGGTGCAACTGTCTGCTTTATTGTAAACAATTCTTCATATACTTGCCTCATGGTAGCTTGCAGAGTTACCAGCTCTCTTCGAATGGTGAGTGGTACTTCATTAGTAAGGGCGTTCCTACCCTGAAGTTGTTGAACCTCTTCTTCTAGTGCCTTTTTCTCTTGCTCCAATCTAGCTATTTTTTGTTTAGAGGCCTGTAATCTATTCTGTAGGGATAGAATTTCCATACTCATTCTGCTCACATTTTATTCCGTGGTTGTGGTGAAAGCAGTGCCAGATGATGCTATCATAACTGGATTGGTCCTGGTGTCTAGCACTATATCATTTTATGTTGTGGCCGTGAGGGGTGCAGTAGGATTCCACGCTAAGCATCTTCTCTTCTCCTACCTGATTTTGTGTGTGAACTGGTCATAGGTGAGTCTTGTCAGATCAAACACTTCTTCCTCCTACTCCTCGGAGGTACCCAGTTCTGAGAGCGCAAAATGCATATTGGTCATAGGATTTGTTTGAGGCACTTCGATGGCTGGCAGCTCCGTCTGTATCCCTATCACAAGAGGAGATGTCTTACTGCCTTTAGCTTCTTTGGAGGAATTTTCCCTCGACCTTTGATTTTCTTCCTCCCTTCTCTTTTTCTCTGCTTCCTCTTCCAGCTGCCACTGCAAGAAAAAATCACATTGGTGAGGGGCGAAAATGGTCACCATAAGCTCATTAGTGAGGGTCAAAAGAGCCTTCGTCACCAAAAACTAAACGTCACCAAAGGTGGCGTCGCCGAAAGTATAGGTGTTGTGGTGACATTCAAGGTCCGTCACCAATAATGATTTATAGTGACGGATAGTGACCGTCACCATTTCATATGAGCAATGGTGACGAACAATAGCCTCTGTCACCAAAAAAATGAACGTCACCAAAAGTGGCGTCGCCGAAAGTATGTGTTGTGGTGACATTCAAGGTTCGTCACAAATATTAATTATAATGATGGATAGTGACCGTCACCATTTCATATGAACAACAAAGATTTTTTGTGATGGATGTTTCATGGCCGTCACTATTGGTGCATATATATGGCGACGTTCATTGACCGTCACCATAAATTCATTGGTGACATCAAGGTCCGTCATGAATAATGATTATAATGACAAAAAGTGACCCTCACCATTTCATATCAACAACAATGATTTATGGTGACGGACCTTTAATGGTCATCACTATTGATGCGTATATATGGTGGCGTTCGTTGACCATCACCATTTCATATTTTGGTGAGGGTCGAAAAATGTCACCATAAGCTCATTGGTGGTGGTCAAAAGAGCATCCGTCACCAAAAATTGATCTTCTTCATTCGCTATGAATATCAGGGCACGATGGAATTGAACCACCAACCTCCTGCCTGTAAAGCAGGTGCTCTTCCATTGAGCTAGCACCCTTTAAAGAATTATACTTTAAACTAGCAATTGCCCCTAAATGTGCAAAGATACACCAAAGGAATAAGAACCAAGAAAACTGAAATAATTCAGTGTCCTCAACTCGTTCAAAGTTCAAATTGAATTAGATTTTAAATGGAAAGCCTAAAACCATCTAAGTAGTTTACAAGTTAACATTTTGGATATAACTTATGTTCAATTTATATGACAAGTTATGCCATAACCTTGAAACTAGTTTCTTAGCTAAAAGACTTTCTTAAGTCAACAATGACAAAGAAAGATAGTCATGGCAAGCAAAATTCTCTTGTTTTCTTCTAATGAGGGTGCATGTAACTTGATAAAGGTTGTATGAGAGTATCAAACCATAAACAGTTTCACTAAAACATGGAAATGACAAAGTCTTGTTAAGCAACAAAATTTCAGTTGAATATATGAAAAGCATCTAGCTAAATGATATAATTAAACTAAAAGTACCTGTAAAAAAAATGAAATTGCCATCATATACCATCTGGTTTGGTTAGTTCTTCAGGAAGAAAAAGTGAAATTGCATGATCCAGCTCCTCATATTGATTCTGTAATGGACCATCCTGAACAAAAATGTCCACATACAACAATCAACATTATCGTATTGGTAAGACTTTTGATATAATATATCAAAGCATGTACTATGTAGGAGAATAACTGGAAAGCAGAACTAAAATTTTGAATCACAACATAACAATATAAAAGAACATGCAACAGGAAAGGAACAACTCCACAGTTTGAGAAATATGAACAATCCATGAACCTGTTTTTATATATTGATATAGATAACAAAATAGAAATCTAGATTTATGAAATTCAAGTATCACACAACAATGTCTTGAACAAATATCAATATGTAAAATAGTATTTTTTGCATTTGGATTTACCTTGCAGAACCTGAGGAAAACGTTTCCACATAAACAACCAATAAACATAACAACATGGACCTTAGAAGCAATTGTGCAGGGGATAACATATGAAGGTAAAGCACTAGAGAAGTATTCAAAGAAAATGATGAAAAGCATATCTAGAAATAACTGAAAACCCTATGAAGTAAACCACACATTTATCATCATGACTAGTACACTTGCAAAAAAAAATCAAAATAAATTATGAACTATTCCACCAAAAAACAGTGAATTTTTCCACTAAAATATAGTTTCAAATTAATCACTAGCATGACGCTAAATTTGTTAGAGCTAACAAATAGAAGATTGAAGTTTAAAAGACAATACAAACTGATGAATTAGAGATTATCATGGCATTAGAGGCCACATGCCAAATTACATTATCATTTCCAAATGCACCCCTACGTAGTGTCCATCTGACACTTTGTGACTTAAACCTTTAAAAGGCTTGCTCAGCCACTTCATCATTCGAGATTTATTGTGAGTATGATGTTACAATGTGACCTGCGTGTCCCAAATAACATGAGCCAATAATGAAAACCATAATTAAATTATTAATGCCTTACTAATTTAATCCTTGAAAAGATGAAAAACATGAATCCAAAAAAGAAAATGATAAGGTTCTCATTAACCAGCTATTATATTTACAGATATGGCAGAATTTCGATTGGTTGCTTCAGAATTTAAAGCATTTTACTTATTCTCTTAAACATATGAAAAGACACTAAAATTACCAAGGTCATATTTCAACAAAAATCTTGCAGAAAATCAGATTGAAACTATGAAGATATTATTGCAAAAATCTTGCAGAAAATCAGATTGCAACTATGAAGATACTATTGCAAAAATATTGCAGAAAATCAGATTTCAACTACGAAGATATTATTACAAAATCTTGCAGAAAATCAGATTGCAACTATGAAGATATTATTACAAAAATCTTGCAGAAAATCAGATTGCAACTATGAAGATATTGTTCTAAATTTTAAAAATTGTAGTAATAAAATCCATCTTCAACATGACTTAACATTTTGTATCATATTAGAAAAATTTTGAGTCTGGGAATAAGTACAAGGTTCAGAGTTAAAATATTTGCATCAAGGACAAGGAGATATCATATACAACTTTCTGATTTGAGGTTTATCACTAGAGAACATAGTCTTGAGTATTAAACCAGTACTTAATGAGGGACGTCTGGAAATAAATGGACACAAAATGTGAATTCATCCCTCATGAGTCATGGCAACCCACAAAAAACTCCTGAGGCTTTACAACCACTGTAGCTACAGCCATCACACTACCTTTTTAGGTTGAATTGTCCACACCTGAGGCTTTTCAAGTTGCAACCACTACAGTTTCACCCATCACACCACCTTTATAGGTTGAATTGTCCACATGTCCTAATCCACAGAAGATGTAGTTGAATAGTCTATTGTACTGAATTGCAGAGAATTTTCCCACAACTGACCTTAAGTCCTTGCATATGATGAGTGCACCAGACATGTATCATGGGAGCCACAAAACCTGTAAACACAATTATCCATGAAGTCTAGAATGGGGAGGATGTAACTGGCAATAACAAAGTTGGGACAAATGCTCCCTTGCAATGAAATTCCAGATGTGACTCCTCATGAACAGAGAGCCAGTCTTATCAAAATATTCTAAGAGAAACATGTTTTAAAGCTAAATGGATATAATTCATTAACCACCCTGCCATCCTACCAAGTCATATCACCTTGAGCACCCCCCAACACAGTGACTCCCTTGGTAGAAAAGGCGAAATAGCTAAATAAGTTTGCTAAAAAATGTAAAAACAAAATCCAGATATGGGAAGAATACACCAATGCCCAACAGGCTTGGGATTAGCAATTAGTGGCGAGGAGTTTCACATCTTTGGTCAAGATTCCATTCTCACAGGCTTCACCCATGGTGTTAGGAAGGGATTGAACTTACGGCATTGGGAGGTGATGAACCATGTGCATATATTGCAAACCCAAGCTTACCCTCATTCTCCTTAAGGCAAACACTGTTGACCAAGGTCCATTCACATAGCCTTTACCCAGCATGTGGAGGTAGTCATTGAACTTACGCCATCAAGAAGTGATTACACTTGTGTACATGTTATGGACCCAGGGCTACCTCGTGTTCTCCTTAAGGCCTGCCAAAATATGTTTGTCAAGCGTGTTGTGATCAAGTGGTAAATCAAATGTGCTATCATTATGGAGACTCAAGTGTAATCTCCTCTTAAGAACATGATGTCGTGATTTAATGTTGTCAATTTGTGTTATAGTCTGATATCTCATCAATAACTAAGCCTAGGCATTTGGTCCTACGCAATGTCCTGCATAATTTGATGAAATAGATACACCTTGGTCATGGCATTTAGACCAAAGGTAGGCCCACTTTGTTAACAAAGGCATATTTACTAACCAGAATAAAAGGGGATGAATATGTCAACGAATAAATGAATAAGAGATGGGATAATAACATACGAAGAAGGTTCAAATTTGGCACATATTGCAAATTATATTTGTTAGGCCTAAAATCATGCAATCCATGCATAGAATGGTGTACCAAATAAAGCACTGGAATAGAATGTACATCATACCATGTTTAAACCTAGGCAAGTGCAGAATCCTTCCTGTTCTACTCTAATCAAGAGACTCCACATCTTAAAGAGCTCCCCATTGATTTGTCAGATAATGTTATTCTAATGGGAGTGGATGTGAAGAAACTGCCTTGAAAAGAATTCCAATGAGAAGACATACATGTCGCACAAAAAACCATAGAATTTGCTCAAATGAGCACATTTCAGGAAACATTTTGGCTAGGAGGATGACAAAAGGCATAACGCAAAAGCTCTCTCCATTGTAAAGGCATGGATGGATTAATGGGAAATTCCCCTGTGAGCCTAATTGAATATCTACTGGAGAAAGAAAGTTCAAGGATTTCTTTTGTAATATGAGGTTCATGATTGCATCCATATTGTTGTTTTTCTATTGCTGGAAATTCATTAAAATTCTCCCACAAAAGTGTAATAACATAGAAAAATGGAGAAATTAACCATATACATGGGTGCACACCTTGATTGTTTTTTATATAATGATAGTTTTTCTCCTTAATTTCCATTCATCCTCCCCTTATGGACTGTATCATATTATTTGAGTTTAGCTTGGATCAAATTATTTGTAGCCATGTTGTTTAAGGCGATGTCCTTATGAAGAATGAGCTTCTGGAATGCAAATCCATGGCCATATTGTTTAAGGCAATGTACTCTCATCCATTGGTAATCAAGGAATTAATTTGCAGTCCTCAACATTAATCTCTTTTACAATGTCAAAGGTGACAATCCTCCTCATGGGAATTAATCATTAAAGGACAAGTTCCCAAACCGTTAAGTATCCTACCGTGCAATATGTCATCTTTGAGTTTGGCAAAGTCAAACTTGATCACCAATACCGTGCTTGCAGGTCTTTGGAATGGGAAATTTTTCAGGTTAGCCTCTATGATCATTTTTTGTCATGCCATGTTTGAGGGGACACCTAGTGATATTGCTCACCAACACCATCTCCTACCTTGATTTATTCTCCCATGGGCCAAAATATGCTTTTTGTAAGACCAACTTTGTTTTCTACCTATTATTTTCATAGTGCCAAAATGTCCCCTTGCATGAAAAAATGCACGCCATGTACATAAATTACAAACCTGATGGACGATAAGGAAGAGGGGTTATCCTATATGCCATGAAACATAATATTCCATACATATAATGCACCCCAAAGTGTCAAAATTGCATGCCAGGTGGAAAATTTGCATTCCTCACGTTAAAATTTGTGTTACAGCCTGACCTGATTGCACACAACCTCCTGCAGATGTACCTAAGGAGATGCCATAAAATATAGTGCTATATTATTTCTCTTTGGGCATCTTCCTACACCTCCATAATTCTAATTTACACCTTCAAGTGAGGGTACTAAGTCTACCAAAATGATTTCACTGTCTTATGCTAAGTGCAAGTTGTCCTTAGTAACATGCATGTCCAGGGCTCAGTAAAGATCAAAATTATAATTTTCAATTTTTTGTGCAGTTCTTAGAAAATTATTGATCTTTTTACATCATTAGAGTTTCAGTTCCAATCCAAGAAGCCACTACTATGCAAAAATATCCTTAAACTTCCAAATTACACAACATGACAAATCAGGCTAGGGTGCCTTCAAAATTCTATATGTTAGAAGATACATGAGCACATATGGTGAAATATAGAGGTTGATAGATAGAGTATTCCATGGTATTCAACCCTACACAATCAAATTCCCAAGAACAATCTCCAATTGTTAGTTGTTAAGCATCAACCATAGCAATTTGTTTGGTTTGGTGCTTTTCTCCAACTCTAGAATCACATGCAGGCTTAAAATAAATTTCATAGCATGTTCTCATTATAAATCCAAATTCCAATTCTTGAAGTCTATGGTCTGCTGAAGCAACTAAACACAAATAAAAGAGACAGCTTTACATGGAATCAAAGGTCTAAGAATTAATTATCTCATTTTCAACCATGGCATTACCTTAACAACAAAGCGAGCCCAAATCTTGTCACTACTTTCTTCCATGACTTCCTTTACAATCATAAGCCCCAAGCCTCAAATGATGTCAGCTATTTCAAGGAAGAGCCCTTGCTCCTCATAAAGCATCTACAATATTGGTGAAAACCAACAGAAGATAATGTTAAACCATGTCTCAAAATAACAAAAATAAGTTACCGAGAGCATATAAAAAACCTGTTAATCTAAGAATTTAATTGACCTCTATAAGCAATTTAATTTACCTCTATGGCTGACTTATGTGAAACTGAACTCTCTCTCTCTATATATATATATCAACTAACATATACAATTATATGTGTGTGTGCACTATGTATGTCAACTAATATATAAAATCAGAATAATATAGTCTTTTATTAGATGCAATATATGTATTTATATTTTTTAAAATTATACATCTAAGCTATATAATAATAGAGATAAAGTATCCCATTAATATCCACTTAACACAAGTCTAACTTCTGCTAAGGCCCTTTGTTGATGAAGTGAAGCCAAATCTGGGAGGTCAAACAACTTCCCTCACACATGCACATAAGGGCTCTACACTTGTCGAGGTTTGAACCTGGGTTGTTTTCATGTTGCCCTCCCATCCCTCACACTAAACCACATCCCGTTGCGAGAATTAGGATGATGTTCATTTGTATTAATATGTTTTTTTATATAGTATAAATCTATCTCAACTGGCTAATGTATGCTAAAGAATATCAATAACTGAAGCATATGTTGACAAGCATCAGTTTACTACGTAACACCATCATGACAAGCACCATTCAATGGAACTTCAACAAGAGTAGGGCAATGATCCACATGCATGGGAGGTGATGGGCAGACCAAATTCCACAATTAACTTTTATGTTTGATAGTGTTGACAGAGTTGAACATGTAATAAGACTCCAACTGCCAAACCTTGCGAAATTAAAATAAATGGAAAACATGAATGGTAATATTAAACAAAAAAAAAAAAAATTATTCATCCCTTGTCTTGGAAGGATTTTGTGTGATGTAGAGTATGCACAGAGAGCTTGGAATTGCTGCTGACAATGATTTTCTCCATCTTTTTTAAGAGAGGTTTGCACAGAGTAATGGATGCCAACATCCTGGAAACAAAAGTAAGTATAGACAGTTGAGGGTGGATGGGGTAAAAGATAAAATAGAACACCTTGCATTGCACTGGATTTTGTGCATCATCTTCCTGCACTTCATCAGAGTTGATCTCTACTCCTGCAGGAAAAATGCATCATGTGCATCAGATCTTCACAATGTTTAAATGTGCATTGATGTGGATGAGCTTGAGAATCAGATGTGGAAGGATCACATCTGGCTTAGGCGCATTAAGGAGCAATGGAAGGGAAAATATCACAGCGACACAGCAAAACAGAGACAGTCACAAGAACAAGCCCAAAGGAAAAATATGTCTCAGGCAGAGGATGGTATACTGAAGTACATGTTGAAAATGATGTAAGTTTGCAAAGCACAAGGTTTTGTATATGGCATCATTCCTGAAAAAGGGAAGCCTGTAAGTGGAGCCTCTGACAATATTAGAGCATGGTGGAAGGAGAAGGTCAGATTTGACAGAAATGGCCTTGCTGCAATCACCAAATATCAAGCAGAACATGCAGCACCTGGAGAAAATTAGAGTAACATGGTTATGGCTCCTATCCCTCATACTCTTCAAGAACTTTAGGGCGCCACTTTGGGTTTTCTTCTTTCTGCCCTTAAGCAGCACTATGATCTACCTCAGCAGAGGTATCCTTTAGAAAAGGGTATTTTTCCTCCTTGGTGGCCTACTACTAATGAGGATTGGTGGCCACAATTAGGCTTGCCAAAAGGACAAGGGCCTCTGCCTTATAAAAATCATCATGATCTGAAAAAGGCTTGGATGGTGGGGGTTCTTACTGTTGTTATCACATGTCACCTGATATAGCCAAAATTTGCAAACTTGTTAGGCAGTCAAAGTGCTTGCGGGAGAAGATGACAGCTAAATAAAGTGCAACTTGGCTAGCAATTGTTAACCAAGAGGAAGCATTGGCTAGCCAAAAAAACCCTAATGCTTGTCCACTGACCAGTGCTGCAGTGACTACACATGCTGGGTCTCTGACATTAAGCAGCGGCAGCGAGTATGATGTTGAAGGGTTTGAAGATGATCCGAACTCTATTTATACAAATAATGATGTGCAGGATTGCAAACCAAAAGACTTGGATATCTTAAGTTCCAAGGTACAAGAATGCAAACCACAAGACTTTGACCATTTCAATGTAGGTATTTAAAATGAGGGAGTTTCAACTTTTCAGGTAGGAGATAATGCAGATTTTATCAGAAAAAGAAAGTTACCACAGGAATCTCCATTGGAAGATCAAAAGGTCTATACATGTCCACATGAATAGTGCCCATATCATGAGCGCCAACTTGAATTTTCATATCAAATCTTAAGAAATGCCCATCAATCTACTTGTGTATATAGAACAGATTTGCAAGGCGTGGGAGACCAGAACCTCAAGAGATTAAATCCTTATTTTGTATATCTATAGGGCAGCCTAACCAGCTACAAGTTCAAGAAAAGGTGGGTATTTTTCCATCTGAGAAGTAAGGACAAACGAAATCCAATGGTAATGTTAATCTTAATCCTCTTGGCACTACGAGTTCAACAATTCCAACTGCTAATCAGCAGCCTATCAATGAATTACTTTCTTATATGATGGGTTGCATCAGAATAAGACATCAACGCTAGGGAACCTTAAGATGATGAATTATCACAATCGGCTTGAAGTGAAAATACACCCCGCTTCACAGGGTGGGGAAATTTTCAAAATTACACCTGATGATAACTTCTTTGGGAAAGGAGTCATTGCTGGAAACAATGATTACAATTTTGGTTCAAACATCCATCTGGAAATGAGAGAGGGATTAAACCTTGATCAAATCAGGGTCTACAATCAACCTTTTATACATCATTGCCAGGAAATTAATGGAGACATGAAATTTGTCTCTGCATATAACAATATTCCAATTGACTATGCAGTCCCAGAGACGGTTTCTAAATATGATAATTCGATATGGTATTTTGGAGCATGACAAGAGTTATTATGAATATCTCA
This sequence comes from Pinus albicaulis, assembly GCA_034641835.2. Classification (NCBI taxonomy): domain Eukaryota; kingdom Viridiplantae; phylum Streptophyta; class Pinopsida; order Pinales; family Pinaceae; genus Pinus; species Pinus albicaulis. The sequence continues at coordinate 84,613 of CM076569.1, read as the reverse complement.
TCATGGTACTTCTGAAACTATATTCTACAAGGACTTCTAATCCTATTATAGTTCCCGAATCATAGCATTATAGAACCACTCTTACAAACAACTACCTGGAGTCATTTTTATTAAATAGAAACCTATAGAGGGCAATCGTCATCTGTATGGGAACTTTCATGTAGAGAAATGGCAATTCAAGAAGATGACAATCCGTCCTCTGTATGATTTGTGCACGATGATTTAGATTTTTGCTGTGTATTTGGTTTGGAACTTGTGAAAGAAACCTTAATTTATTATGTATGTTACTGTGTAGTTGGTCACAAGTTTGTCTTCTATAGTCAGAGAATGTAGACACATGGAGGTGAATCAAATGGAATTGTGTTTGATCGTTTATTTATTCTATGTGCATGAATTTATTTCATTATGATATGACATTTGATTATCTGAATTGATGTGCTAGATAGAATTTGTGGTTTGCTGAATCTACTTCTTTTGGAAAGCAGCCAAATAAAACCAAAAAAGTTTCTCTCCTTTTGGGTTGTGGAGGCTAAGGGAGATTTAATTCAGGCTCAATTGTCTAGTGCATCCCTTTAATCTACATGTTTATTGGAGGACCCTTAATACTCTTCTAAATCTTATTTGAAGGAGCTACTATAATTTATATGTAGGTAAAATTTATAATTGTTAGTACCCGTGTCATATAAAAATGTATTCGAATTATAATACAGGAATTGACTTTGTACATTGATAAAGTTGCTTAATGGTGATGTTAAATTTTTATAATTGACTTGTCTAGCTGCTTTCACTGTCTATTCAACAATAGGGTCTTTACTGTAATGTCTTTTAAATTTATTGGCTGCTTTCCCTGTATGTTCAACAATAGGGTCTTTACTAATGAACACACATAAAATAGCACCAGCACAAGATGATATTCCAATGCTGCCAAAGGATGCATACTTATGTATCTGTATCTAATATTCCTGATAGTGTTTACAACCATAATAAGTGTTTTTTATGATTTGTTAGAATCTGCTAGCATATTTTGACATTTATGCAGATATTTGGCTCAGATTCATACACCATATACACATTGGTGAGAGCAGACATAATCAACTCTCGATCCACCAAAGCGCCACTTCTATGATCCCATATTGATGGCCATCATCTGTCCCTAGGGTTGCAGAAAAGACAAATGAGAAACAATGTAATCATTTCCAGGGAAAACAGACTGCACAGTCTGCCCACTAACATCAATGAAATTTACTGGAACCACAATATCTAAAGATAAAGAGTTAATAGTAGCAGTGGTCAAATGAACTGGAGAAGTAAAAGCAACTGGTTTTCTTCTGTGATTCTTGCAAGAAAGTAGTTTAGCAATTTGCAACTGAGTATTCATGATAATCTCAGTCCATCTAAGATCTAATTCTGCTCACTTTTCCTCAGATTCAACACGCAACCTTTCAGCATCTTTATAAATATCCATCTTCATGTGTTGCAACTTTAAGATGGAGTCTGCAAATGATTTAATACTTGAAGCAATAAAATCATGACTCCTATTTCCAAATTTGCCCTTATTTGGACGAGTTTCTTTTGGTCTAAGGTTGGGTCCAGGACAATGATTAGGGATACGGATAGCTACAAGTCTGCATCCAGGGGCACTAGTATCACTTTCAGGAAGTATACTAGGAAAATTTTCATTTGTTTGCAATAACTGGTTTGAGACGTCCTTCTCACACTAGCAGAAAAGCATGCTAGCAGATAGATACAGGGCATTGATCCAGTCAGTGGTGTAATTGGAAACATTAATGCAACTCCAGTTACTCCAACATCAATCAAATTGCATCTGCATCTGCCGAATCTGCATACATATCGATCAATCGGAAGGTACAGGGTTTAATATTAAATCCATTGTACATTCCTATTTCCCTGAATTGTATCTTATCATGGTATTCTTGGGCCAGCCCTAGGTCTTTCCTTTAGCTTAAAGCGGTGGTGGAATTGGAACTTCAATGGTAGGAAAAACATCAAAGCAACTCCAGTTACTCTAGCATCAATAATATCGCATCCGCCAGAATTGCAGAGCCGTCGATAACCCCCTCTACTGGACACACACCGTCAGAGTCTAGGCAGGTAGCACGTGTGATCAAATTCTCTCAGCTTCAGTGTTTCTTAAGGCCTATGAAAGGAAAGGGAAGGGAGCCACAGAAGTGGGGAGCAACGTAAAAGGAGAAGCGGCCTGCAACATAGATTTGGGTTTTCTCTTCAACTGTAAGGTTCGATTCTTGGTCACTCATATCTTTCGCCAATGCTTCTTTATCTCTTGAAACAATGAATAATCGACGTAGCAGAGCAAGTCTTTAGTTTGACTCTACAGAGATCTGTCCACCATCTACCACTCATTCACGAGATTGGAGATTGTCCACCGACTGTCGCTCCTTCACGCATGGAATCTTGCCGTGAAAGCGCATGGACGAGAGTTGTGGGTTTGCAGGTAAAGTGTTTGTCATAACTCCTCAGCAAGTACCGATTATCAGGTCTGCTTTGGGCCCCGGCCTGTGTTTTTGGCACTAGTACGTCTCTCTGATTGGTTTTCTCCTCAACGATGAGAGATTCTTCAAGAGCTATTGTGGAAGTGCAGGGATCAGTCTTCAATAGTGTTATTCCACTTTCAAGATGTAGATCTTCGTTAATGATGTCAACACCATGATGCTTGGATCCCCAGTTACCCAACCATAGCAACAGGATCAACCGTAGGTGACTACGCCGTCACAACCTCCTACCAACATAGACATAGGTGTCGAAGACTTCTTTCAAATCTTGTCAGAACCGTCACCTTTGCCCGATTATGGATTTCGATGCAACAACAAGGCTTTTCAAGAACTATTTAGGAGATTGGAAACCCTTGAATCCTCTAACCAGGCACTAAAAAGAGAGGTCGATGAACTCAGGAACAAAATAGTTGTAATGGAAGGCGATAATGGTTCACTGAAGTAGTTGTTGATGGACAACAAGGAGCAAGCAGTTCACCACCACCTCTCTAATGACACTCTACATGCTAAAATTCTCAATTTGAAAAGCAAATAGGAGGATATCAAAGCTCAACAAGAGGCCTTTAAACAAGAAACAGAAACACACATCAACTCATGGGCACAGGTTGCTCGAGGAAGGGATACACCCCTCACTCCCCCTTTAGCCACAGTTGAGGAGGTGGTACAATCTAAATTCATGGAAGAACACACTAGACAAGCGCAAGGATTGATCCTCAAAGTGAGACGGCTTCCTTTGCCTCTCACATCCTCAGACCCCATGGTGGTTGGGACCTTGTTCCTCAATGAAAAACTAGATCTCCAGGATGTGACCCTTGATAGGGCTTGGCTTGGGTACGATTCCACTCTCTTTCTCCGGTTCAGGTCAACAGCTGATCACCTTCAGGCTCTTAGAGCTAAGTGAAAACTATTCTCACTTCCTAGTAAGATCTTCCTTGATGAAGATATCACTAAAACACAAGTTGTTGAGCTCAAACGCTTGAGGGAGTTGGTTACAGCAACACGCCAGGCAGGGAAATGGTCAGTTATCAAGAACCTCAAAGCAGTGATTCGGGACACTTTTCCACCTGGGTGGAAGCCCCGTTTCGAGTCCTCCAAATGATAGGCTCGTTAGGGAAGGAAACAAGGGGCATCCATTTCCGTCAGTTGTTGGAATGGGAATGGGTCTTTTTGGGCATCGCCAGGTCTATTATATGATGCTCTTCAACTGTCGAGTATTTTATTCATCATCGAGATGCATGAGAGCATTGTCTGACCTCTCCTAGACATTATAGGTTACCATAAGTTCTCAGCTTGTAGGCAGGAGACGAGGAGTTCCGATGGTATCAGAGGTTCTAGGGGAGTTTCTTGCTTCATCAGAGATTCCTTTTAGAGAAAAATTTCTTTGGTGGTTGCGGATGAGTTTGCGAGGTTTATTTGGGTTCAGGTTTGAGGGGTCTCTCCTCTCCCCAGGGACACTTACATTGTTGTTTGTTACTTCCCTCCTGCTTCTCCATCATATGCCATTCATAATGGGCCTGGCAGGAACTGCTTTGTCAATTTGTATGTCATCATAGCCCAGTATTCAGCATTTGGGGAGGTTATTCTTCTAGGTGACTTCAACTCCCACACTAGAGCCCTCTAGATCCCTCTTCACAATCAGTTTGAGGATGTTTATTGCATCTAGGAGATCGACCTAGAGTCAGCGGGATTTCATAGGATTTCTGATGATGCATTGGGGCCCCTTACCGCCTATGGTTGACATCTTTTACACTTGGGCGAATCTTAGGAGCTATTGATTCTTAATGGCCTCCCACATTTTCCAAAATCCTACTTTTTCACATGTCAACCTCATGGTGGAGGAGCAAGCATCGTTGATTATGTCCTCTCTAGCCAAAACCTCCTCTCCTTCATTCATCACTTTTTTGTTTCCCCCATCCCCTTAGCTGACCATGCTCTTCTTTCTTTCTCTCTTCGTACTGACAACTCCACCTCCCCCCAAGGGCTCACCACGTACTACTTTTCGTTTTGATGAGGGTGACCCAGACATCTTCTCTTCCCACCTTCACCAGATGCTCCCCTCCATGGACAAATTCTTACTATTTGACTCCGCATAGACCAAGTACAACTGTCTCTCATCCATCATTTTGGATGTTGCCCTTAAGTCCTACCCCCACTCTTGTCATCCCACTTTTACCTCTCATAAACCCTATTTCCATATGAATCGATGGTATGATGAGGAATGAAAATCTCTCCACCGCTAGCTTCGACATGCATTCATCCATACTCACTGCTCTTACCCCAATATCAAAGCCTCATATCGTCGCCTCCTTCGTCGCAAGAAACATCTCTTTGTCTCCTAGAGAAGACGTGACTTGTGTACCCCTCTTGTTCACTCCCCTAAAAACTTCTGGCGTACTGTCCTCCCCCACCACTCTCCCCTCCCCTCTGACCTTAACCCCCAGCTCATGTTCTCCCATGTGTACACCCTCTATGACATCCCAGGGCAACCCCAGATTCAGGTGACCTCTCTACCCTCTTCAGGTTTCGTATTCTATGATAGTGACATCAGAGAGGCCATTTGGGTGATGAACAGTAGAAAAGCAGCAAATGAGGATGGTTTCCAGGCAGAGTTCCTTAAACACGGTCTTCGTGCTCTGGCTCCCTACTTGGTTGATCTCTTCAACCATGTGGTTTGTACAGGTTTCCCATCAACATGGTCTCAGCACATCATTCACCCGATACAAAAATTGAGGCCCAGCTCAGATCCCAACAATTATAGGACTATCATGGTGGGCCACACATTCTCCAAACTATATGCTACATCCCTCCACCTCCAAATCTCCAAGGATCTTGAGCGGAAAAAACTTAGAGCTAGAGGAAAAGTTGGATTTCAACCTGAGCACCAGACTATTGACCACATCCTTACACTTAGGGCCATCATTGAGGAGGCACAACATTGCTCTTTGAAAGTCTATAGTTTTTTTGTAGACTTTCGAAAAGCTTTTGACTCAGTGTCTAGAGAAGCATTATTCCAGAGACTCAGAGATATTGGCATCTCAGAGACCCTCTTGTCAACCATCATGCACTTATATGAGTCGGTCCTTGGTCGTCTACGCATAGTACATGGGCTATCAGATTTTATTCGGAGCACTATTGGAGTAAAAGAAGGTTGTCCCTTGTCCCCACACTATTTGGGATCTATATTGACGAGCTGGAGTCCTTCTTGCGTGAACACATCTAGGACGGTGATGGTTGCCTTCTACATCGTATCTTTATTTCTATCTTGTTGTTTGCAGATGATGTGGTCCTTCTAGCCCCATCACCTGATGGATTGCAGAGGCAGTTGGATGCCCTGACCCTTTTCAATGATCTTTGACAGTTGATGGTTAACCTAGGTAAAACCAAGGTTATTATCTTTAACATGTCGAAGAATTTCCTCTGTGACGTCCATTTCTTTTTCAGAGTAGAGGAGATTGAGATCACCAGCTCATACACCTATCTGGGGGTACTATTCACAGGACCTCGCTTTAGCTTGCGGCCTGCACTCCAGCCTCGAATCAACAAGGGCTATGGATCCTTGGCCCTTCTCTAGAGACAATGTTTTCGGAATCATTTTTAGGACATATCAGCCAAGATGTCACTGATGGAAAGTCTTGTTTGACCCACAGTTCTATATGGTTCAGAGGTTTGGGGTCCTAGCTTACTAGAGTCTGATTGGCCTACTGCAGAGAGAGTGTAGATCACCCTTCTTCATCACATCATTCAGTGTAAGCAAATAGTGCCTCAGCCCATCATTCTTGCAGAGTTTGGAGCTCACCCCTTTTGCCTTGAGACAGTGTTTGGCATCATCTCTCTTCTTCACCATGTTCAAGGTTTTGCGAATACAGCGAAGGGGTGGGATCGATATCCATACTTGGCCTACCTTTCATCAGAGTCCATTCTAGTAGCGAGTCCTTTGGCTCAATCCTAATGTTGGTATGTTGGAGTCTCAGATCACCTTGCTTCAGTTGGTATCAAGATAAACCAACTCCCTCCATTCAAGTATTCTTTGTGTGCACTGAGCCGCCTCCTACCAACCAAACAAGAGATGAATAAAATCATCCGAGAGGATATTTACAGGAAATATGTACAGGTTATTTGGATAAACCCTTAGGATGGGTTACATCTGAAGATGGATTTCTATATTGAGCACTTCATGATGTTGAGAGATGGACTCATTATTCGACCCCATTACACGCTTCGCCATTAGATGCACGCACTTTGGATTCCCTTGGGTCTGATCAAAGTAGGTTCTCATAAACTGTGAGTTGAGGCTGACCATCAGATTGTACGGTTAGACATGATTTGCCAATTGTGTCACCTCCGAGAGACTAAGTCGGAGGAGCACTTCATCTTCCGCTGCCCCATTTACTATGATTCGTGGGAGATTCCATTGCTTGTTCAGAGAGATACAGACCTTCTCTAGCTTATTTCGATACACGGACCAGAGATGTCTGGCCTTGTACATACAGGAGGCCACGAGACTTCACACACAAATTCTCCAGCCTCCTAGAGCAGATCCCATACAACTGATTACGTCATTTTTTACAGTGCTCTCGTCAGCAAGAGGCACGAAGCAACAAGTTAATAACATTGTTTCCTCAGACTCTAGATCAGTGCGAGCTAGAGGGGCCATCCCCCTAGCACAAGGACCCCTGAGTCATTACCAAACCAGATCTCTTACTAGCATGCAGTTAAGATTGCCCAGTCATCAGTGACATATCACTTCTTCTCGGCAGCGGCGTTATATAGGCTCCAAATCCTCCCCTAGCCTTCCCTCGAGACAACACTCCATCTTGAGTTTTTTGCATTCGACCTCAAGTATTAGGAGAGAGATTTAGTGGACCATTAACTTGTGCCCTTTGCACTTGGAGTCCAGGAATTTCTTCATTTTGGGTTTCAGGCATTATGTGTTTCTTGCTTTATTTCTTATTTCTTTCTCTTTATATAGGAGAGCTTTTGGTACTCCTCCTTGTATCGACATCATTGTACTCTACAGTCCCATTGACCTACTTTTGTGGTCATTCGTTGGACATTAATATAGTTATCTTATCTTATCTTATCTTATCTACTTGTACTTAATATTGTTTGATTTACTTCATTCTTTCAGAAATGAGAAAGATTTTAGTACTTCTTAGTTGTTGTTGGTATTTTTTATCCCTATATATTCTTCCCATCATTCAGAGACAGTGAATTTACAGTCTTTTGTTTGTTGGCAGGGAAGAATTCTATTTATTATTATATTTTTTTTAGATTGTTTTTCATTCTTAAGTTTTGTTTAGATTATTTTAGAAGTTTACTCGCTTTATGTTCTTTTCTAATTCTATACCAAATACTGTTTAATCTCAAATTATTCAACATAGGTATGGGTTTCAAACCTGTTATTGCCCATGACCTTGTATATAACTCAAATAGAGTTGGCTTGAAAGCTCCCTTAACTATCCCAATCTTCAATTAGAAGCTAAATGGAAGTCTCAGTAAAGGAGTTGGATTGTCTCTTGACTCTTCTTGTTGAGAAGAAGCGTAAGATGGAACAAGAGGATTAATATGGAGATACTCTTGGGCTTCTTGCAACAATCGAGGTAGTGGAAGCATGTAGCATTGAATGAGGTACAAGTTGATCTCCATTATATAAAGGATCACGTATTAGCAAACAAAGACTGGAATTGTCTAGAGCTAAAGAACGATATTATAGGAAACTACATATGCTTTTAGATGAGCCAATAGACACTACATTAGGTCATGCTGCAATTGATGATGGATATTATGTTCGCACGACTTTTGTATGTGGTGGCCAAGGTGATGTTATGCCAGGAAAATTTCAACAGAAAAAAGGCTGAAATCAAAGCACAAGCTAGATCTTAAGGGATGCAAAAGAGAGCTAATTTTTGTCATTTTGATTCCCAGGTTTTGACTACCTTGTTAACACTAACAATGCAAGGAAAAGAAAGAGTTTGCAAAAAAGGCAACGCTGCAATTACGAAAATAATGTGATCACGGTTTGTGAAAATAAAGGAATGGGAATAGTATTAGTAAAGAAGGCTATCGTGGAGGCCTCAAGGAATTTCAATCTATTGTCACAACATATACAACCATTTGCAACCCAGTTTCCATTAAATCCAAATTTTTCTTGAATATAAAATCTCAAATGAGTCAAACGTCATGTAAATGTCGTCAGGTTTTTAAGAAAGTGAATAAAGAAAGAGGCGGTCTCACCTTAGCAATTTCTTCAGTACCCACGAGGGTTTCAATAGCTCGAGAAATGGAAGAAGGATAACAGGGGAAATTTACAAAAAAATATGTGGCGTCTGGTATCGCTTCCGACATGCTTTCAACCTCAATTACTCCCATCTCTGCACCATTCACAAACCGTTGTGATGCTTAGAACCCCACATAAACCCTCTTCAAACCCTCTTTAAGAAACACTAGCCTTGGATTTAGCTTGCATTTCGCTCTTTTTCAAATTCCTTTACTTTCATGGCCTCTAGAATTCCCGCGTTTTGCATATGACTATCAAACATCCACAAATTAGCGCTTAAATCGATGTTAGGGTGCTTTTTTTGCATTTTGCATATGACTATCAAGCATCCACAAAATAGCACGTAAATCGATGTTAGGGTGGTTTTTTATTTTTTTATTAAGGTCCCATTTTTTTTAATGTTGGACTATGGTCTTATTCCTTTAGCATCATCACAACAAGCTTAACATGTTATTATAGGGAATCAAACACAGGTGGTGAGGGAATTAATAGCCTGCCTCAACCATCCAGTCTACTCTTATTTGAGGTTGATGTTATGGTGCTTTTACATGAATGTTAGATTGTTTTGCCAAGTGCACTCACATTATCGTTAATGGGCTCTTCCTTTGTTCAAAATTTGTGGATGTTTTTGTATTTAATTTTTTTATAACGTAAGGGATAACCCTTCTAATTTCATTTGCATTGGATTTTCAAAGCTTTTTCATCAATGAAACTTTCGTCGATTTAAACTAAGTATGACATTAATTATTTCTAATAATTAGTTGTAATTTTTTATCATCAATATCCACAATATTTACACTACTAAAAGCCTGGATAAATGAGATTCAACCTTGTTAAAATCTTTTGGAAATAAATTTTGTAGATGTTTACCCTATTCAACATTCTGGGTGAACACGCCACCCATCGTAAGGAACTAGAAAGTAAACATATGATACTTTATCTTGTCCATACTTTATCGATTTAATTCATGGCATGCTTCCTTTTTGTATGTCCATTTGAGGAATGAAATATTGAATGACAATAGCTTAGTAAATATTTACCTTCACATTTTTACTAGGCAGAAATCATGTTATTGGCCAGAAAAAATTAACATTTTCAAGGGAACGATTAATTCTCAATGGTTTTTCAATCACCTGAGTTCTCTCTCTCATCACCCCCTACCTTATTAATAATAATGAGTCAGTCGAGTGGCAACCTAATATTCATAGAAGAAACAACTATCAATGAGGCATTGAGACTCTAAATCATTCCCATGAGATTCAACATATAATAGAGTAGTTTCTTAGTTTTGAAAACTCATATTTTCTTTGAGTGTTTCATTTAAATTTCTTGTTTTCTTTAAGGAAGAGGGATTTATTTTGGGAGGGGTCTATTTCACATGTGTTCATGAGGTGGGTCAATCCATGTCAAATGCCTCTCCAAAGGCATGTTAAACACCTTACCTTCTAAATAAGTCTCATCTCATTTGGCCTTAAAAGAATTGCAAGAGGCCTCTCCCTATCTCTTTCTTTCCACTTTAAAGTGAATAAGTCCATTGAAGCTCCTTAATTATCTCTCATTATAGCATAACACAAAAAGTCAAATAATTCAATTGGGTTTATCTCAGGTGGTTGGGAAGAAAGGTTGTTATCTCCCACACCCAAATTCAATTCCTTGCAAGTGACATGATGATGAGAAATATTGATGTAATGGCTAGGTGCCTATGAATATTGTTGAATTGACCCTCACACTCACCCTCGGACTAAGAAAGAGGATAATTTCCCTTCAAAAATAAATAAGTCAAATGAAAGGAAAGAAGCATGGAAAATTGAGTTGATGGGTAGGAATGAATGAAGTTTTGTTTATTGTGAGAGAGATATTTGGTGGACCAAAGAGAGAAGACACAATTATATTCTCTTGACTGACCATGTCAAGAGGGGGCAGGAACCATGTAGGATCTATGTTTCAACTTCATGAATTGGCATGCAATTTTCTTTCTTTCTGGATGATGGCCATTCTCTAGTAATTAGTGCATTGGAATAATTAGAGTATCATAATATCATAAATAAATAAAATAAATCATTCAATTTATGTTTTCCTTTTGTCAATAACACTTGACTTGTTCATTACCACACTAACACATTAATGCAAAAAAGAAAATATGAGAATGACCAAAAGAGCAAGAAGTAGCTTTATTGCGAATGTGAATCAAAACCAAGAAAAAAAGACATGCAATAAAGTAAGCCATCTCTTTCTTCAAAGGTTAGTTATCTTTTCTCATGCCTTTGGAATGGAAAGTAAGGCTTCATTACTTCTTTTTGCATTTGATAGAGATACTTTACCTCTACATGCACATGAACATAAGTTGAGTTGGCGAGGTCAGATTTAACTAATGTCCTTGTAAAGGTCAATGGGTGTTGATCCCAGATTTGTGCTACATGGCTATGAAAATTTTAGAGTTGTTATCGAGGAGATTACATAAAATCATGATTACATATATAAATATCATATAAGTCACTAACAAACCTTGAGGTAAACGAGGTGTTTGTGCAAGCCTTTATAAGTATTCTGACTAAGTAATGGCATTACCTTAGTTAGAAGGTAAGGTTCTCCTTATTTCTTCACACAAAAAACCCCTTCCCCACACTTAATGTTAGACCAAATAAGAAAGCATCGACACCCTTATTCTTGTGAAAATGAGAAGAATGTAGACTTGAATAGATTGACCTCCCCAAATCCTTACTTCTTGAAGCATTCACTCACCTTAGTGAAATGGTTAGATGATAGTTTAGTTTCACCTTTCATCATACTCACACTCTCGTGAGGGTGGAGAGGACCTCCATGTTTGTTTCATCATACTCACCTTTGTTGTTGTTGTTGCTACTGTTGTTGATGTTGTTGTTGTTGTTGCTATTGTTGTTACTGCTGTTGTTGTTGGTGTTGCTATCGTTGCTGCTGCTTGCTGTTGTTTTACGTTGACTTTTCTGGGCAGCATTGACTTTTATAGGGTTGACTTTGAGTTGACCGTGAGGCTATTTTGAGGGTTGTTGTGACACATGCTGGGTTGGCTGACTAAGGAGACTTTGTTGGTTGAAGCATCATGTTGACCACCGTAACGCACCAACACATTTATCTGTTTCTGGTTTGTCTTTTGTTGATCTACTGGTATGTTCTATCAGCACTTTACTTGATTGTGTGATTGTTGTAGTGAAAGTAAAGTTGCATCAAGCATAGAACATCTACATAAATTTACAGGTTCAAATATGAAGATGGCTTGAAGTCCTGAAGGAAGAAGTTGATCTACTGAAGACGAATTCGTGAAATTCTCTTTGTGTTGATGATATATTTCTCACAAAGGATGAGAACCTCTTTAGTGTAAGAGGGAGTTGATTGAAAGTGTTACATGAACCTGATAAAATACTTGTTGAGAATGTGGCATGATGGATTGTGAGCCCATGGGCTACTTCCTTGATGAAGAAAAAAAATTTGATGCAAGAGCATCGGAATTAGCCAGCAATATGGAAATATGTTCACATGTTGTGGCTAGACAGAGTGAATTTCATTGACTGTTTGGTCAAATTAGTTTACTGAGGAGGTCGATTTATCAAATAGTTTGTTATTGTAATAAGTGAGAGATTGCCTTATTTTCGATTAGAGATAAAATTTGTTAGTATAGGTATGCATGAGAAGTTACGAATTAAATGATTTCTGTTAGATTTTTCAAAATAGAAGATTACATTATCTATTGTTAGAGGAATTAGTGGATAAAAAATAGAAAAAAATTGTATAAGCGAGAGATTTCTTTTAGAGAGGTTTGGTGTGGAGCAAAAGCTCAGAATTGTAGTGAGGATTGTGTTTTTGTAACAAAGATTATCTTATTGTGTAATCTGGCCAAAGGCGAACTCTGTTTTTCTGTATATTATGAGTAAGCTCAATGTTGTGTGTATAATTGTATAATGAGCATGGAGGCCTAAGCACTGTTTTTTTTCTCCACGTATTGATTGAAATAGTTATGGCCTGTGTCGTTGTTATTAGCTGTATGAAATTCCATATTAATGTAAATCGGCAATAGCTTGAGACTGCGAGCAGAAGAGTCCTTAACATAGAAAAATAACGTAAAAACATGAGGCAGAACTTTTGAACGGATCTGAAGTAATATACACATTAATTTCGGAAGTCGTCGGGTCCGGTATAGCAATCGGATCAGAACTGGAGAGGAGTTCACGTATCACTGAATAGACAATGAAACAGACGCGAAAGGATATAAATCAGAGTTGAAGTGGGATTGGGTCCGAAATATCGCATTGGTATTGTAGAACCTGCCAACAGTTGTGACACATAATTTCTGCGACGAGCGATCTCCGGTAATTATCGCATCGGAGTTGTGTAAGGTGTCGGAAACTGTGACAAGTAAAGATCCTGGTGAGTTGCGATCTCCGACAGTCATCGCATCGGAGCTGGGGTAGAAATCGACAGTTGTAGTGGTTTTCCAATAGCAATTTGCAATCACCGATCAATATCACATCGGCGTAGATTGGAACGTGGAGCGCCTTGTATTTGCTAAGTTATATTAATAACGCAACAGAGTGTGGTAAAACGCTAAAATCTTGTCGCATATAGCAATTCATCGATTTGGGAATTGTTCTGAACCATCGGATCATTCAGATATGAGTTTGCAGTATTATATATATAAAATTTTTATAAAGAGCATTGTTTTCAAATGGTTTATAAAGGTGTTAAATGGTATAAAAGAGCTATATCGTAAGTCCAAATAGTGAGGCATATTTTGACCAACGCAAAGAATTCCGGTTCTGTTTTTATAAAGGAGTGTTTATGTTAGTATTAGTCCCATTTTTATTATTGGATTGACCCCATAGCTAGTGCTGCGTCAATTTTGGTATCAGAGCCGAAGAAAGGAGTATTTGCAGCGAAGATGCCACCGAGAAGGGGAATTGGTCGAGGGAGACCAGAACCAAATGCAATTCTGTTGGAAGAAGTGCGGAATTTGCGTGCACGAATGGAGACAATGGAGACAGCCCAAAGAAGAGTGCCTGATGATGGAGCTGAAAGTTCTTCAGAAGAATCTGATGTAGATGTGGAAGCAGAAGAAGAGAACAAAAATTTCAAATTCATTAAGATGCTGGAAAAGGTTGGAAGCAAACCCAAAATGGAGATTCCTATGTATGAAGGGAGTCTAAATGCGGAGGAGCTTATGGATTGGATCAGATCCGTAGATCAGTACTTTGACTATGAAGAGGTTGAGGAGAATAAGAGGGTGAAGTTTGCAGTCACTAGATTGAAAGGTCATGCAGCCATCTTGTGGGACGAGGTACAAACATCAAGAATGAGAAAAGGGAAATCTAAGATCAAGAAGTGGGATAAAATGGTAAGTAAACTGAAAGCCAAGTTTTTGCCTAAAGACTATCATTTGAATCTTTTTAAGCAAATGAAAAATCTGAAGCAGAAAGGAATGTCTATTAAGGAGTACACAAAATAATTTTATAGATTGAGTATTAGAACAGGGCATGTAGAAGATGATTTGGAGAAAATAGCTAGATATGTAAATGGGCTAAGGTATGAAATACAAGATGAGATTATCCTGTTAAGTCTGAAAACTGTTGAGGATGCCTATCAAGCAAGCTTGAAAGCAGAGGAGAAAATACTGAGGAGACAGAGTCAAAGGAATAGAGGGAAGAGCTCAGTGAGAGGTAGAGGAGCTGTCAAATCCGGAGGAACACAACATCAGCATGAATTAGGAATTTCAAGTGGCAGATCACCACAGACGGGTGAATCTAGTAGAGGAAGATTCACACCTAGAGGAAGAGGGCGAGGAAGAGATGTTAGGTGTTATACCTGTGGAGAATGGGGACACATGTCAAGGGATTGTCCTCATAACAAATCAGCAAGCCAGAGGGGTGCAAATGTGGCTGAGGCAGAGCCAGAACCACCTCGACTTATGGAGAAAGAGGAACCACCTAAAGAAGGTGAATCATTGTTGCTCAGAAGAACTTTGATGAGATCAGAAAAGGAGATTGGAGAACCTGCGCAAAGGAAGAAATTGTTCAGAACTACATGCAAATCAAAGGGTAAGTGCTGTAAGGTTATAATTGATAGCGGGAGTACTGACAATCTTGTGTCTACAGAGATGGTGGAAAAGCTCGAGTTAACAAGGACGACACATCCTGCACCTTATAAAGTATCTTGGCTACAGAAAGGCCATCAAATCATCGTGACAGAACAGTGTAATGTGGAAATGCAGATCGGCACATACAAAGACGTGATCTTATGTGACATAATGCCCATGGATGTATTTCATGTGTTATTGGGGAGACCATGGAAATTTGACCGAAAAGCGATTCACGATGGGAGAAGGAACACATACACCATAGAGAAGGACGGAATTAAACATATGTTGCTGCCAATGAAGAATGATGTTGACAAAGAATTGCCTGAAAATAATATTATGTTGATAAGTGGCAAAGAACTGCTGCAGGAGGTCGACAAAAGCGAAGAGGTGCATTTCGCTATTGTAGGGAGGCCCCAGGTAATCTTAACCTCCATGAATTTAAGTGATTTTCCTGAAGAAATTCAATCTGTGTTAAATAATTACATGGATATCATTGTGGATGAACTACCAAATGAATTACCACCAATGAGAAGTGTGAGCCACCATATTGATATAATACCAGGAGAAAGTCTACTTAATAAAGTTGCGTATAGATTAACTCCCCAGGAAAATGCAGAGATTGCAAGGCAAGTACAGGAGCTGATAAATAAGGGGCTGATTCGCGAGAGTCTGAGCCCGTGTGCTGTGCCAACGGTACTTAGTCCGAAGAAGGGAGGAGAATGGCGCATGTGCACCGATTCCAGAGCTATCAACAAGATAACAGTTAGGTACAGATTTCCTTTGCCCAGAATGGATGATTTAATGGACTGTTTAAGTGGATCCAGGTACTTTACTAAGATAGATTTGAAAAGCGGGTATCATCAGATCAGAATTCGGGAAGGCGATGAATGGAAAACGACCTTCAAAACAAATAGTGGACTGTATGAGTGGTTAGTGATGCCTTTTGGGCTCACTAATGCACCCAACACATTCATGAGATTAATGAACGAGGTCTTGAAAGAGTATACAGGTAAATTTGTTGTTGTTTACCTTGATGATATTTTGGTTTTTAGCAAAAGTAAAGAGGAGCATTTGGAACATCTGAAGTTAGTCTTGAAAACTCTACAGAAAGAAAAATTACTAATCAATTTGAAGAAATGTAGTTTCATGAAAGAGGAGCTGGTATACTTGGGATTTGTGATTTCCAAAGAAGGTTTGAAAATGGATCCGGAGAAGGTACAAGCAATCAGGAACTGGCCTACTCCCAAGAGTGTATTTGAGGTAAGAAGTTTTCATGGACTTGCTAGTTTTTACCGAAAATTTATAAAAGGGTTTAGTCAAGTTTGTGCACCAATCCTTGAGACCATCAGGGAGGTCAATCAACCATTTCGATAGACAGAGGTAGCTGACAGAAACTTTAATCTGCTGAAAAAGAAGATAACAGAAAATCCAATTCTAGCATTGCCAAATTTCGAGAAAGTCTTTCAAGTGGAAACCGATGCAAGTGGAAAAGCAGTTGGTGCGGTATTAAGCCAAGAGCAAAGGCCAATAGCATATTTCAGCGAGAAGTTAATTCTTCCTATGACAAGGAATTTTATGCTATTGTGCAGGCATTGAAAAAGTGGAGGCATTAATTGCTGCCAAAGGAATTAATCTTATATTCAGACAATCATGCTTTGCAGTTTATTAATAATCAGCCAAATTTAAATCAGAAACATGCCAAATGGGTGGAATTTCTGCAAAGTTTCACTTTTGTAATAAAGCATAAAAGCGGTAAGTCTAATAAAGTGGCAGATGCATTGAGCAGGGTAAGTTTTCTTTTGCAAGAATTTAAAGTGGGTGTTGTAGGTTTTGATGAAATGATAGAAATGTACAAGGATGATGAGGATTTTAAAGACATCTACACAACAGTGCAGAATCCGGTGAGCCATAACAGAAGTCAATGGATGGACTACCTTATTCAAGGAGGCCTGTTATTTAAAAGCAACAAATTATGCATTCCTAAATGTTCCATGAGAGAGAACATCATTAAAGAGAAGCACAGTGGAGGGTTGTCTGGTCATTTTGGACAAGATAAAACCTTCACTCAGGTGAATGCTTTATATTATTGGCCTAAAATGCAAACTGATGTTAAAAAGTTTGTTGAGAAATGCAGGGTATGTCAATATGCCAAAGGGAGGAGTCAAAATACAGGTCTATATCAGCCATTGCCCATACCAGATCGACCATGGGATGCAGTGAGTATGGACTTTGTTCTGGGTTTACCAAAAACTCAGAGAGGAAATGATTCTATTTATGTTGTAGTAGACAGATTTTCTAAAATGGCCCATTTTATTGCTTGTAAGAAGACTCATGATGCAACCTACATAGCAAATTTATTCTTTTCAGAGATTGTAAGATTGCATGGTTTACCTGTAAGTATTGTATCAGATCGAGATACTAAATTTGTAGGGCATTTCTGGAGAACACTTTGGAAGAAGTTGGGGACTAAACTTAGTTTTAGTTCAACATACCATCCTCAGACAGATGGACAAACTGAAGTAGTGAACAGGAGCTTGGGAAATATATTAAGAAGTTTGGTACATCAGAATCCCAAACAGTGGGATTTGGCATTAGCTCAAGCTAAATTTGCTTACAATGATACACCAAACCGAAGCACTGGAATGAGTCCATTTCAGATTGTCTTTGGAATGCATCCAAGAGGAGTATATGAGCTTAGAGACTTGGGAAAACAAGAAGCCAAAAGTGCAAGTGCTGAAGATTTTGTTGAACAAATGCAGAAGCTACAGGAAGAAGTTAAAGGTAAATTGCAGGAAATCAGCAGAAGATACAAGCAAAGAGCAGATCTGAAAAGAAGAGAGGAAGAGTTTCAAGTGGGAGATTTAGTCATGGCATATTTGAGGAAAGAGAGATTCCCTACAAAGACTTACAACAAACTGAAATTGAAGAAGATAGGACCTTGTAAAATCAAAAGAAAATTTTCAGCCAATGCATATGAGATTGAGTTGCCGGAAGGTATCGGAATATCCCCCATTTTTAATGTTGCAGACTTATATCCATTCAGAGAGGCAGATACCGAATTGCAGAATGAAGTTACAGGAGATGAAGTTCGAACTGTAGATTGGGAGGAACAGGTACCAAAAGCATCCAAGAAGGAAGTGGAAGCTATCTTGGATCAAAGAATGTTCAAGAAAACTCGAGGGCAGGCATATTTCCAATATTTGGTCAAGTGGAAAGAGCAACTAATGGAAGACTCCAGTTGGTTGACAACAACTGAATTACAGAGATATGGAATAAACCTAGAAAATTTGAAGGACAAATCTTTTTCTTCCCCGGGAGTCTGATGCAGAAGCATCGGAATTAGCCAGCAATGTGAAAATCTGTTCACATGTTGTGGCTAGACAGAATGAATTTCATTGACTGTTTGGTCAAATTTAGTTTACTGAGGAGGTCGATTTCTTAAAAAAGTTTGTTATTGTAATAAGTGAGAGATTGCCTTATTTTAGATTAGAGATAAAATTTGTTAGTATAGATATGCATGAGAAACTACGAATTAAAATATTTCTGTTAGATTTTTCAAAAATAGAAGATTACATTATCTATTTGTTAGAGGAATTAGTGGAAAAAATATAGAGAAAATTTTATGAGCATAGGGATGTTTTGTGTGGAGCGAAAGCTCAGAACTGTAGTGAGGATTGTGTTTTGTAACAGAGATTATCTTCTTGTGTAATCTGGCCAAGGGCGAACTCTGTTTTTCTGAATATTATGAATAAGTTCAATGTTGTGTGTATAATTGTATAATGAGCGTGGAGGCCTGAGCGCTGTTTTTTTCTCCACGTATTGATTGAAATGGTTATGATTTGTTTCGTTGTTATCAGCTGTATGAAATTCCGTATTAATGTAAATCGGCAATAGCTTGAGACTGTGAGCAGAAGAATCCTTAACATAGAAAATTATTGTAAAAACACAAGGCAGAACCTTTGAACGGATCTGAAGTAATATACATATTAATTTCGGAAGTCGTCGGGTCAGGTACAGCAATCGGATCGGAACTAGAGAGGAGTTCACGTATCACTAAATATAACAATGAAATGGACGCGAAAGGATATAAATCAGAGTTGAAGTGGGATCGGGTTCGGAATATCGCATTCGTATTGCAGAACCTTCCAACAGTTGTGACACATAATTTCTGCGATGAGCGATCTCTGATAACCATCGCATCGGAGTTGTGTGGGTGTCGAGAAATTGTGACAGTAAAGATCCTGGTGAGTTGCGATCTCCGACAGTCATCGCGTATCGAATGCAGGGTAGCAATCGACGGTTGTAGTGGTTTGCCAATAGCGATTTGAAATTGCCGATTAATATCACATCGGCCGCAGATTGAAGGTGGAGCGCATTGAAGTTGCGTGATGTCACGTAGGAGTGGGTTAGACACAAACTTGGTATCATATTACTCACATCTCGGGTTGCGAATTGATTTAATTGACGGATCGACGGATACGCATTAGCGAATATATATATAATGTTGTTGGAAAACGGTGTTCAGCCTTTGTTTTGAAAGCATTGTAAAAGGATTATATCGGATCTGTGCTTTTCAATTATAAAAAAAACAAAAATCTCTTTAAATTATTAGGAGTTTTGATTCCGATATCGAATAAAAGGCTTTTATTGGTATTACATTGTTCATTGGAGATCGATAGGGAGCGTTTATGTAACTCCATAGGCTAACTGTTGCATCATTTGCAAGAATGTGTTGTTGAGCAAAGAAATAGCATTGATAGGTTGTTGGTGTTTGCTTTTGTTCAAAGCTTTGGTTAAAGCTGGACGAATAGCTAGATGTTACTAATAAAAGAAGTATTGAAATCCACCATGGCTACCTTTCTTCTTTTGAGTAGGTTGAAGATTATGTAAGAAGCCTAGAATGGCTAAGGATCCCTTTGAGAGGGAGCATTGGTTTGATAGCATCATCGGGTTACCGTAAGACCTATGTGGTCAGGGAATTTGGTTCTGAGGCTTGCAATCATGAGGTACAAATTTCATCTCTCCTTGAGAGGATATTGACAGTGTACAAATTTCATCTCTCCCTAAGAAGAGATTAATGGTGTACAAATTTCATCTCTCCCTAAGAGGAGATTGATGGTGTACTATTTTCATATCTCTTCAGAGGAGATTGATGGTGCACTATGTTAATCTCTCCTGAGAGGAGATTGATGGTGCATTGTTTTCATCTCTTCTGAGAGTAGATTGATGGTGTATTATTTTTTTTTCATCTTTCCTCTTGTGATCCCTATGGTGTATGGTGTAATGGTGTAATGGAGATGGTGCATCGAGAGCTCCTCATCTACTACCTTTATATGCTCCAGACATAGTGGTTCTATTGGAAATATTATATCAGACATTTGCTCATCGAGTGACAGGTACTCTTAAGAGGGAAAAGTGGTCCATATGGCCTAAGTTTCCTATTAGGATCAGATACTATGTATTTGATCGCGCCAGCCAAGCCATGAAAGAGGCCGGTGAAATTGAATCATATAATTTTGGAGAGATAAGATTCAGGAAACATGATCCTGAATCTTTTGTTATTATTCATTGTGTTGCTGTCAACCAGATGTGGTCTTATACCCATGAGAGGGATACTAATGAGGAAATATTCAAGAGACTTATTTATCCATTGAGGTTAAATCAAATCTAAATCAAGGACCTCAGAAGAAGGCCGAATAGACCCATGCTTCACCTATTTTCAACCTCCAAGAAGAAGTTGAAAAGCTCCAGAGGGTGTTGGAACAGGTGAAGGAGATGAAGGAAGCATTGGAGAAAGAAGCAGACAGAATCAAGAGGAGGATTGAAGAAGAGCAAGCAGTGAAGGAGGCAGAAGAACCGAGAAGGAAAGAAAAACAAGATGACCTGGTGAAATAATTGGCTTTGGAAAATGAACAAAGAATCAAGCAGCAGGAAAAACAAAGGAAAAGAGATGAAGAGCTTTGGAGGAAAATAGATGAGGAACTCCAAAAGAAGAAGGAATAAGCTATGTGGAAAGATAAAAGGATTGAACACCTTGGCATTCCATCATCTCCGAAGATAAACCCCACTCCTAAGTCTCTAGTTGAACCATGTAAGATTGAAGAAATGGAGAAGGAGCAATTTTTCCCCATGACCATGGCTGACCCAGTAGTAGTATTGAAAACATTCAATTATGAATACAAGAAGAACAAAGTCAGCAGGAGAGTTTCCAAAATGATAAGGTTGGGGGAGCAATTGTCACTAAGGAGGTTCTCATTCATGAAACAACAGTTGATTCAGAGATGACTGCAGCTGCCAGTATTACCATGGCCCAAGCAACAGGTGATAATGTTGCCATGCTGAAGAGAAAGGTCTATGTTTCTCAGTTGGAACTCAGTGTTGCTAAGCAAAGAATTACAGAGCTAAAACTCCAGTAGCAAGGTGAACTAGACTCAGTTAAAGAGTTCAAAGGGAAATCACTTGAGATCCAAGAGGAACTGAGTACGGTTCAGAAATAATTCTACAGGAGCATTTAGGGCATCAAAGATAAAACTCCTAAGTTTGATGATTATATAAAGAGGATGGTGCCTGTCAAGGAAGAATTGGAGAATATTATAAATATGCTAGATGACATCATTCAATGGCAAATACAATATCCTGATGAGGGGGTAGACATTCCTCAGCTCCATGACTTGGAGAAAATAATCTGTTTTTCTAAAGCTTGTAAATGTCTCGACAGGGCTAGAGCCTTAGAGGAAAAGGCTGAGGAAGCTTTCAAAATTTGCTTCAAGTTTGGAGGAGAGGTTGATACAGTCTTAAATAACTTCAAGTTTACGATGTTACAGTCAACCTTTGGTCCTATACCTGTGGAGCAGTGCATAGGATTAAAGGAGAGAGTGATAGACAGCTACAAGCAGGAGATCTAGGCATTAAAAGTTATCACCAGGGACAACACAATTTATATGAAGATTTGCAGAATACAATGCTAATCCAAATTAAAAGGAAGGTGTCTCTGTTTCTAACAAGGATTGCATAGGTACGAGGCTATGGTAGTAAGTGAAGAATGTTGAGTAGTTAATCTAGGACATGGGTTAATCTAACAAATTTTTTTCCCTTTATCTCATATAATTTTATAAAAAAATTGGCCAGATGAGAAGTTTCTATTTCACTCAAAGCCTAAAAGATATTAAATTTTTGGCACTGTGCTCAAATGGGTTTAAAATTCATAAGGTCACAACTCCACTAACATTAACAAGCAACCTCATAACATAAATAAGCAAAGAGAGACAGAATCAAAGAAAACAATCATATACATACTTAAGTGTCTTGTCCCAGCTTCCAGTTGCAAGCAAGTTCATTGTTGGAATCCATGCAATTTCCTTAATAGGTGCATCATGCATAGCCATAGTCACTGGCTAGCCCCTAGTCAGCAATGGCCACATTTTAGCTTGTTTATCACATCCAACAGAGAAAATAGCAATGCCATCGTCCTTCCATGTCGAGCTTCCATGTCGAGCAGAGAACCTGCATACGAAGCATTACATAATAAAAAAACTTAGAATCACACTCCAAAACTTTAGTAATTTTTCTTTCCATACGTAATGTAGCCATGGTTCCCGCAAGCATATTACAACTTCTGGATAAAATTCACAAGAAAAAAGAAAAACGGTGCTAGAATTCCAACCACAATCGAAACCTCCTTGGGTTGGTTGTTAAGTCCCTACATTACTAGTATAGTCCCTTATTTTTGTTAGTGTAACCCCCTTATTGTTATTATTGTACCATTGTAACCCCCATTTTGTTATTATTGTGCCCTTAAATTATTATTGTTAGGTCGGCTAGGATTACATTGTGGCCCACTAGGATTACATTATGGCCCCAAGGACTCCTATATATAGAAAGGAGGTTTTGTAAATTGTATCATCCAAGAATTGTTCATTTATGTAATGTATTGGAGGTTTCCCCCTTGAAGTGGCTTATTTCTAAGGCGTTGATATCTCTATTCTTCTATTTTTGGAGCTGGTTACACAACATTTGGTATCAGAGCTTTGGATTCTAGGGTTTCGCTGCTCCAAACAGGTCATCGTGGAATTTTCGCTATAAATTTTTTTCTACGAAGTTTCGAATCTGAAATTCATGTGGTGCGGAAAATCAATCCGTCGAAAAATTTCAGAGCTTGGTTTGCATTATTTTTGGAGATATGATTTGTGGAAGGTAGTGCTTTTTCGAACTCCTGAATTTCATCTCAAAAAAGAGGTGATCGTGGGAAAAGTTCAGCCTTTCTCTCTCACAGGCATCGGTTCCATGCCATAGCTAATACGGTCACAATTAAATGGAATTTATTTCTTGGCTATCAATTTCAGAGACAAAGGACGAAACAGTGACACGTGGCAAGTCGTAAAAGTTCGCTCTACTGAACCAGTCCATAATTAGGTCATTGTGGGAGATTGGACACAAATTTGTCTTGGAGAATCCAAATCAGGTCAGACATGTGGCATTCGAAAGATAATTCAGAGGGCTACGTTGGTACCGAAATTCAGATATTGAAGTGCTGCAATCACAGAGATAATCCAATTTCAATATCGAGCTCTTCAAAAGCAAGAAAAAGGTGTGTATTTTTTTTCCGAATTGCATAAGTCTTGTTTGAAGAATCAATTTGAATTGATTCCAAGGGCATATTGTAGAATCGATATCAGTATTGGGTTCTAAAAGATGCCCCGTAAAAATAATTCAACACCCATTAAGCCTTCAGAAGGGTCTGCTATGACTCATGAAGATGAAGAATTGCAACATGATCTATCAAAATTACAAGAGCAAGTGCAACAAATTTCACTCTCGCAAAGAGCGACAAAAAATGAAATGGAAGTTTTGAAGAAAGGCGTGGAAGCTAAGATGGATGGCGTGGAAGCTAAGATGGATGGCATGGAAGCTACGATGGATGACATGAAAGACAACATGGAAAGCATGAAGAATGATCTCAAAGCAGACATCGAAGGTTTGACAAAGTTGATACAAGAAAGGTTTTCTAATGGTGAAAAGATAGTAGAAGAACCTCATGATGAGAACAAAATAAATGTTAATCGTGATTTCATAAACTCTAATGTTGGCGGGAAGAACCACCATATTCCAAAAATGGATATGAGGAAGTTTGATGGAAAGGATCCTGTAACATGGATACCACAGATGGAGCAATATTTTGATCTCCATAATGTGCAAAACACACAAAAGGTACGCATTGCAACTTTACATTTAGAACAAAATACATTTGTATGGTATCGATGGCTTTTCTCCCGTAAAAAATTGTCACTTGGTCAATTTTTACGGAGGAAATGATAGCACATTATGAGGATACAAAGAGCAACACCTTCTTTAGCCAATTGATAA
The DNA here is from genome assembly GCA_034641835.2 of Pinus albicaulis. Lineage (NCBI taxonomy): Eukaryota > Viridiplantae > Streptophyta > Pinopsida > Pinales > Pinaceae > Pinus > Pinus albicaulis. The sequence continues at coordinate 60,336 of CM076569.1, read as the reverse complement.
ATCTCAAACAAAAGGGTTTAGTGGGGCAGCCCATTGAGGACTTCCAAAATTGAATATAAGGGTAACTAATATTCCAGAGGAACACAGGATTGATCTCTTCTTAGGTACTCTAAAGGATAACATCCAACATGAAGTTCGTGTTTTGGAACCTGATTCATTGGAGAAGGCATTCAGGTTGGCAAGAAAAGTTGAATGTAAAATTATGGCGACAAGGAAGCCTACCACTCAATTCGATAAAGAAGGAAGTGTTGCTACGCCTAGATTTCCACAACCTACAAGGTTGACACCACAACAATTGGAAGAAGGTTTCTCATTAACCTTATTTTCTTATGATTAAGAAGTAGTTGACACATTGCTTCTTGTGGCATGCTAGCCCCAGTTTGAAGGACCTTTAGCATCTAACATGGAAATCTACGTTCCAAAATATAACATAAGATCAAAACAAAACACCAGTCAAAATCATTAAAATAATATCACTATCCCCAAAATCTCAGATGAACGAGTCCGCATTTCAGTAAATGGAGATAGTTGAGAACATGATGAAGTGCAGCGGAATGCCTAAATTCGCACTTACGGCGGCCTAAAATCCCTCCCTTTTGCCTATTTAAAGGTCCCCGGAAACCATCACTACGCCTAGATTTACACAACCTACAAGGTTTACAATCACATCCAAGCGAAAAAATTTAGGAGCAAAACACCTTCTAATGTAAGCCACATCTTGCAGAAGAGAAGGCCGAAGCCTGAAATGACTATTTTGAGGTCAGATTAGGAGATATAACAAGGTCGAGGATTAGCTACATAAATACATTGGTAAGAGGGTTGTTTTGCTACCAAAAGTGGTGGCATATTTGTTGTTTAAGAGAGTCTCAGGCACTGTAGTTATTACAGGGATAACGTATGTCTATATTAGGTTTGTTGGAGGGGTCGTAAGGCCTAATTCCTACAACATAACTAAGGGACAATCAGCGTACGGGAGAAACTCTAGGGTGAAGGCAAGCCACATTGATAGAAGGGATTGTTGGCAAGTGTTGAGAGGGATGACATGGACTCTGGCTAAGCCCTAACTAGATTGTAGAATATGATAGGGTACGAACACATGAGAAGGTATATTTTTGTGTTAGGTATTGGCATTATTTCACATCCAAGTGAAATGGTAGGAAATAAATGCCTTCTGATGTAAGCCACAACTTGAAGAAGAGAAGGTTGAAGCTTGAAATGACTGTTTTGAGGTCAAATTAGGAGATATAACAAGGTCGAGGAGTAACTGCATAAATAATTTGGTAAGAGATTTTTTTTGGTACCAAAACGAGTGGCATATTTGTTGTTTAAGAGAGTCTCAAGCATTGTAGTTATTACAGGGATAACGCATGTCTGTATTAGGTTTTTTGGAGGGGTTGTATGGCCTAATTCCTACAACATAACTAATTAACAATCAGCGTATAAGAGAAACTATAGGGTGAAGGCAAGCCACATTGATAGAAGGAATTATTGGCAAGAATTGACAGGGCTGACATGGATACAATGGCTCGGGTGAACTTGATTTCGAACAACGGGCGGGCTATCTTACATGAAGGTATGTTTTTGTGTTAAATTATTGGCATGCCTTAACATCCAAGCGAAAAAAATTAGGAGTAAAACACCTTCTGATGTAAGCCACAGCTTGAAGAAGAGAAGGCTGAAGCCTAAAATGACTGTTTTGAGGTCAGATTAGTAGATATAATGAGGTCGAGGAGTAGCTGCGTAAATAATTTGGTAAGAGGGTTGTTTTGGTACCAAAAGGGGTGGCATATTTGTTGTTTAAGAGAGTCTCAGGCATTGTCGTTATTACAGGGATAACGCATGTCTGTATTAGGTTTGTTGGAGGGGTCGTAAGGCCTAATTCCTACAACATAACTAAGGGATAATTAGCGTATGAGATAAAATCTAGGGTGAAGGCAAGCCACATTGACAAAAGGGATTGTTGGAAAGTGTTGAGAGGGATGACATGGACTGTGGATAAGCCCTAACTAGATTGTAGAATACAACAGGGTACCAACACATTAGAAGGTACGTTTTTGTTATGTGTTGAGGTATTAGCATGCCTTCATCCAAGCGAAATAATTTAGGAGTAAAACACATTCTAATGTAAGCCACAACTTGAAGAAGAGAAGGTTGAAGCCTGAAATGACTATTTTGAGGTTAGATTAGGAGATATAACAAGGTCGAGGAGTAGCTGCATAAATAATTTGGTAAGAGGGTTGTTTTGGTACCAAAAGGAGTGGCATATTTGTTGTTTAAGAGAGTCTCAGGCACTGTATTTATTACAGGGATAGCGCATGTCTGTATTAGGTTTGTTGGAGGGGTCGTAAGGCCTAATTCCTACAACATAACTAAGGGAAAATTAGCGTACGAGAGAAACTCTAGGGTGAAGGCAAGCCACATTGATAGAAGGAATTGTTGGCAAGTGTTGAGAGGGCTGAAATGGACTGTGGATAAGCCCTAACCAGATTGCAGAATACAACAGGGTACCAACACATTAGAAGGTATGTTTTTGTGTTGCTATGCCTGGAAGTTTCCCACAACCTACAAGGGTTGATAATCACATCAGCAAAATAATTTAGGAGTAAAACGCCTTCGATGTAAGCCACAACTTGAAGAAGAAGAGAAGTTTGAAGCACAAAATGACTATATTGAGGTTAGATTGGGGCTCTGTAATTAAGTGGTAACGTAAATAATTTGGTAAGAGGGTTGTTTTGGTACCAAAAGGAGTGGCATATTTGTTGTTTAAGAGAGTCTCAGGCACTGTAGTTATTACAGGGATAACGCATGTCTGTATTAGGTTTGTTGGAGGGGTCGTAAGGCCTAATTCCTACAACATAACTAAGGGACAATTAGCGTACGAGAGAAACTCTAGGGTGAAGGCAAGACACATTGATAGAAGGAATTGTTGGCAAGTGTTGAGAGGGCTGACATGGACTGTGGATAAGCCCTAACCAGATTGCATAATACAACAGGGTACCAACACATTAGAAGGTATGTTTTTGTGTTAAATTATTGGTCCTAGTTTGGACAGTTGGATCATTTTAGTACAACCTGCGGAAGAAAAAAATGGAGGGCTAATGTGTTGGTTAGAAGCCCTAACCAGTGTAATGATTGGTGATTGGATCAAATTCATATGCAACCTATGGAAGCTATGTGTTGGGGTTCTCTTGGGTCTTAAGAAACCCCAACTAGGAGTAGATCTCGCAATGAAGTAAGGGGTGTCCTAGGACAGGGCCGTTAGAGAAGTATCCTGGTAGCCAAGAGGAGGGTTTACTAAGTGTGAGGATGCCCTAGCCAGAGGTAGATGCTACAACAAGTATTGGTCACTCATGGTCTACTGGAGGGCAGCATGAGAGTGGGCCAAGTGTGAACGTGGATTGTGCATTTATGGTTTGTTGGAGGACAGTGTGATAGTACCCATGTTGGGGCCCGGTGTGCATCATCTTCATGGACCTCGATGGTTGCTAGAGGTTAAGGGTCTGATCATCCAGGAGCAGTTTTTTGTAGCCCTAGACTCATGTGTGGAGAAGGACTTCTACAAAAAATGATGGGAAGTCCTCTTAGCCCATGTTCATTGTGGGATATAGACATAGAGGCATTTTTCTTGCTACATCCAGTGGCAGAGAAAGAATCGGTGGAGATTGTAGCGCTGCACATGGAGGATGAAGCCTCTGTTTGGTGGTTCAAACCCTTGGTCCATTCAAGGGTGAATTATTTTGCAGAATTTTCTCAAAGGTTGATCCAAACCTTTGATGGAGAGAGGACAAGGAAAGAGGAAGCCATTCCACCATGGGAGGAGAATTGCACCAACGTTGTCATAGATTTGAGAGGGCAGCCTTTTACATCTATGGAGGAGGCAGCCATTGCATTGGAGGAGACAACTAATGCAGCCATACAAGAAGAAAACCCCAAGTTCCACCAAAGTATGAATGAATTTCAACTTTTCATTTCAGCAAATAATTTAAGGGAATGTGGAAACTCACATGTAGAGGTCCAAGAATCTACATACTTTGCTATTCTAGAGCACCTTGATTTCACTGCGCTATGCAAAGGGTTCAAGGAGGAGATGAACCCTCATCCTCATACATCTTGGTTGAGTTGCATTCAGCCATTGAGGTTGGAGTGTGAACTTTTGGAGGATGGAACAAACCATGGCACCTTCATGATAAACAAGGAAACATATTTTGAACCGGAGGCTGAAACAACTGCTACACCATTGGAGGAATTAGCAGTGTTGTTAAACATGGGTGGAGAGGACATATTACCTCCATCACATTTGGGTCCTCATGGATCCAACATAGTTATGGATGTGAGATCTTTTCTAAGAGGTCTCCAAGGATTTGCATTTCAAACTCTCATGAAATGCAAAGAGAGAGATTTGGTTAGGGAGGATGGTAGCCCTCAGGGGGGGAGTACCAAAGGAGGAAGAAGGAGAAAACATTCACAAGGAGCTGAGTGGGTGTGGATGAGGAGCAAGGGGCTGATTTTCCACTTGCAAATATATGATACTGGGCAGCAGGAGGCTTGGCTGCGTTGGCTCCTCTTGAAGGAATTTGGCCATCACTTAGTGCATCCTCTTTTCAAGAGGATGGGAATGAAGAGGAGGTGGCAGGATGGTTACATCATTGAGCAGCAGGGAGTAGGGATACATGGAGCTGATATGGTATATATATCAGTCATGATACCTTCATCACATGAGTTACATGATGTGAACATGAGGAGGCAGCAAACCCTTGGATTGCTGAAACTATCTTAGAGAGAGCACAAGCAGATTTGCTCTCATATGATGTATGGTGTTGCAGGAGTAGAGGAGGGCACTCTCATAGTGCAAAGGGATTACTCCTTAGCTTGGACTGATCGGAAGACATTTCCATCTTGGGAAAAGCTTCACAATTGTAGCAGCATCACCAGAGGTGTTCTTGACAAGGAGCATGTCAAGGAACAAAGATTGTCATGGGAAAGAGCCTTTTTGCATGAGCTCATAGCGCTGACACTAGGGAGCAGGATCATATACATGGATCCATATATCATCTTACTTCCAGCCTATGGTAAGAGCATTGTGTTTACATTTGTTGATTTACATACTCTTATCATTATGTTGCAGTGCATGGCTCCTCAAAGGGGCAGATTTTTCATGTTGCTTCATGAGAAAAGTTGGGCCAAACCATATGATAGAGACAACCATATTTTATGTGGCCTTGGGCAAAGGTTTTCTCACTACATGTATGTTCAGCCAACTCATATACTTTACCATGTATTAAGGAACATTTTTCCATGTAAAATTCTGAAGCAGCAGTTTGAAAAACTGTGTTGTTGCTGCTTGGGATACTGTTGGTGCCATCAAGCATCATGTAAAACCATCAGTACTTCCTATATTTTTATGATGAGCATGTTTCCATTTTTTGATATTGTACATATTATTTTTGGAAGCATGATGGGTGAATTGACACATGATTTGAATGTGTCTATGAGGGGAGATGATTCCCATAGTTTATGCATGGCATGTTCTAATGGGAACATGAGGAGAGACATGGTCACCACAACCACTTATTTGCTTCCTTTGGAGGTGGACCATGAGTCTAATGATGATATCCATCCATTGTATGTATATGGGCATGTATTTTATTTTGTATTGCTAATTCACTCATCTATTTACTATTCAATAGTAGAGGTGATATTTTATGTATAATGCTTGCCATGTTATTTTCTGCAGCTGCAGTGGATGAATTTGCATTGTAGCCCTATGAGACATTGTTTGTACCTTTCTGCACATGGCATAACCTACATCAAACATTTCATTGGGATATTCTATGATGATCATGTCCTACTCATCATGGATGAAATGTCTTGGGTCAGCCGGATTATCATTGATGGAGAAGAGATCCTTGGAGGATTGCTCTTCTTTTTGCCACTTGAGGGAAATATTTTTGCAGCCCATGATCAACACACACTCCAAAATTATCATAAGTGGAGAGAAGGACAGCATGGGGCAAGCTATGAGGCTTGCTATATTCAGATTTGCAGCCCACCTTCATTTCTCAAGCTCAAGGTGGAGGGAGATTTCTGTGAGTTGCCATATTGGGAGGAAACTTATGTTGTATGGATGATTGCTTGGGGATGGGAGATTCATATGGGGATGATGAGTCCCATTATATACCAGATCTCATGCCTCAAGGAGGCCCTTAGACATGCCATTGTTTCCTTCATGGATATTTGTTTCTACATGACAGCTATTTTGGGATGTTCACCAAAAGTTGGATTGCATATGTTGGAGGGACAAATTGGACACTTGACTGATGATATGGAATCCTTTTCTCATAGGAGTTCATCATGCATGGATGATACAGGGAGATTAAGGGAAAATGTATCAGTATATCCTTGCACTTTCTTGAGGACAAGCAATCTTTGAGAGGGGAGGACTGTAATGTTCCCAATTTTTATGGAACATTAATTTTTTCCATTTTCACTTAGGAGATGAATAAAATGGGTAGGAGACCCATTAATTTTACCTATAGGGAATAAAAATCCTCTTAGCATGAATGGGGATCACTTATAGAGCTGGATTTCACACCTCCATGTGTGAAAAGGGGCTTTTGCAGGATGACTAGGTCAATTTTGACCAAGTCAAACAGCGGAGTGGCATGAGTTGGAGAACACATTGTGGGCCAGCGCAGTGGGATAAGGAGGGAAGCTTATAGAGGAAGGAAACCATAATGAGTGGGGTTCCTTGAGAGGGATATCACATTGTTTAAAAGGAGGGAAGGTAGCCATTGCAAATCATCTTGAGTATTATTCATCTTTGGTCCTTTGGACTTGCTGCAGGCTCTTGCTGTTTAGCAAGAATTGCCGGGGGAATTCCTGTTTAGGATCTCCTCTCCTTCTTGAGTAGCTATTGGAGGATTGTACTCCATTCCCCATATTCAGACATTGAGTTCAAGCCTCATCCTTCATCATCAATGCAGTTTAAGTTGGAGATTGTGCAGTGTTGTTGGGTGTTGTTGGGGAGGTTTTCCACAACACCATCCTTGGCTAGTTTTTCAGAGGAGGGAGCTTCCATCTCTTTGGGAGATCAGAAAAGGAGGTTCAGGAGCTTATTCCATCATCTTTGGCACCATGCTAGCCACTTAACATCATATGCAGCGTAGTCCCTCTCTTAGACAACGTTATTCTTGGAGAGCATTTGCTGTGAGGGATTAGCAGAAACATTGGAGGGTGAGATATTTGGTGAAGGGATTAGCCTTTCACTTTAGATTTCCATTGGAGGAGGGTTATTAATTTGATGCAGCCATTTTAGCCTTCTCCATCTATTTCTAGTTCTTGAGTTGCTGCTACTACCCAGCAACTCCGACATTTCTGCAGGAATGCCATTTTGTATGTATTTCAGCCAATCCTTCTAAGGATTGTGTATTGTATGTTTTCAGGGGTTGAGATCTTTCTCCCCCTTATTATTTTAGCTTTCTATTGCCATATATACATGTTATTGACATTTTTCAGCAATTCTCCTTCAAGGATTGTGCATTCATAGCCTAGGGCTTCATTCATGTAGTAGTGTTCTTCATTTTCTCATGTACATTTCTCTTGCGGATTATAGTGCCTTGTTTGAGTGATCATTTCCTCAAGGGTTTTTCTATATTATGTTGCTATGATATAATATGATGGCTATTTGAATTCTCCGGCATTTTATGTGTTAATGTATTCATTGCTGCTCCATAGGAGGTGTTTTACATATTGCTGGAGCTCTAACTTTAGAATATATTGAGATATTCTCATGCTTGTAGCAATTTTCTGGAAAAGGAATATTACATGCTAACTCTGATTTGTGCTCCAGTGTTTGACATCTGTCACTCTGATTTATGTCTTGCTGACATCTGAATACATCAATCTAACTGATCCTTCCTACTACTATTGTACTGTGGGCTCCTTGTAGCCAGGTTCGATCCATGAGACATGCCATCTCAATGGACCTTGCCCAAATTTCTTATCTTGGGATTATGTCTACACATCACCCCACCTTACACCTCGAGGTATGGCTGCTCCCTCTTCCCATATGGCTCGAAATTTCCCCCTCATGGAGGTCTTTGCTTGAGTGGACGCTTCCACTCGGTCTCCTCTCTGCTTCTCCAATTGTGGCAGCTACTCCACAACCTTCTGAGACTGCTTCTCATGAGGATGCATGTTGAGAGGTAATTTATGCTCCCTCTAAACCACCAAGTATCTAACTTCTACCTTTCTCCTCAAAGCTTTGCATGCATCTATTACCTCAAGTGCATATAGGTTCTTGACTCGCGCACAGTGTAATTGTCTCAATGTTACAAAAAGTTTCTAAAAAAGAGTAGATTTTAAATCGATGATATCTCCCTCATCTGAGCTCTGATTCGACTGATTTTTATTTTATATATATATATATCCATTTTGGTAGATTTTCGCAAGGAATCCAAATATTCTATTGTTTTTTGAAAATTTTACACCAAAATATTCAAATATTCTCTACAAACTTGTCGCCCAAACAATTCCTGCTCTGATACCATGTAGAAAATCTAACCAACGAGAATCAATCTGATATTGTAATCTACTAAAACAAGATACTGAATCCTTCCTACAATTTGCGGAAAGAAAACACGATCGCACAATCACATATAAGTAAGAGAAATAAATTATCAATCGCACAACAACATGATGTATTTGGGGAAAGCAACTGCTCAAAACCCCTCTATCTCTATTGTGTATTAAGTTAAGGAATCATGAAACAATACAATGCTTAATCTCTCATGAGATTCTCCAGCACTCTGTCAATTGGCTCTCGTTGATCTAGGCAAACTCGGTCTAGTACTTAGCCAATTCTCATCCTTACTTCAGCCTGCCTTGCTCATGCAATTCCTAGGGAATTAACTCCTTATTAATTAGAAAAATCAGTCTTCCTTGATTGTGCAATCCATCATGGCATCCCAATGACTTTATAATTGCACATGGGAAATTTTCTCTAAATACAACTGATATTTATGTTCCCATTAACCTTTATCTCAACTGGGTATTCCTTGAAACTGACATGCATGCGACTGTTAATAGTGAATTATCAGTTATCTAATTAATCACTCATTGTGAATTAAATCTAATTTAATTCACTAGACCTCTCACTAGCTCATCACTCAGTTAGAACTAGTTAAACTGATTTTAACTCATTTAATTGAGTTAATTACACTTGCACCCCACTAATGCATCAACTTCAACTGGACCGTAAAAATATTAGAATCCCTCTAGATGCTTCATCTTAGACCCTCAACTCTAATTTCTTGAGCTAACTCGGTCATCATGACTTAATTAACTGACACAAGTTGTTATGAGATGAAATTACAATTTATTTTCCAATTTATTTAAGGGAAAAATAAATTAGATGCCCCACATTCCTCACTCCTGATGCATCAAAATTCCTCACCAGTGTGGGTGCATTTTTTTTTGTCCTTTCTGGTTTCCAATCTCACTGTTTCTTGTTTCAAATATTAAACATTTCATAATTTGATGCGGCCTTCACACAAAGACACAATTGAAATCACATGCCTAGATTCTCATGAGAAACCTCTCTTAAGCTCGATCTGCCAGAAGAGAACCAACAATATGCCATCCTACTTCCTAGCACAAACCGACCATTAAGGTATGCAACATTTTTCTGAACACTCTCATGATGATCTTGCTCTTGGAGGATGATCATGACCTCCCTTTAGCAACCCTTACTCGGCCCTCATACTTGACCTAATTTAGGACTACATCTCCCTTCACCCCCTTGATGTGCCAGATAGTGGGAATACATGTCAAACATGCTAAGATATGCCAAGTGATAAGGAATTCCAAGATGTGAAAGGGTGTGTCAATGCATGTCAGGGACTGTCAAGACAACAAAAGGGAGAAAAAAGTTAAACTACAAGGAAATTAACACATAAGATGGTTAATAAGTCATCAATTTACCTTTTCCAAGAGGGGCATGCTAGGCACACCAACACTAGGTGGCAATAGGTGCCAAGTGCAAAGTCTTAGTGCATTCTAAGTGCCAAGTATTCCTTTGTTGCTTCTCATCTACTTTCCAACAATTGATCATCATAAATAAATTTAATATTAAACCATGCCAAATCATACCAAGGCATCTCAACGTATTCCATACATGCTAAGACTTTCCAAGCACCAACACATGCCAAGCGCCAATATGTGTTAGGGACTAGTGTTATGCATGTTATGAAGTGGAAGGGAATGTTGAAGAGTGCTAAGGTGTGCTAGAGAGTGATAATGCATGTTGATGAGTGTTAAGGAGTACTAGGAAAAAACATTAAGGGAGCACTAGGTAAAAATTCATGGAAGTTAATGAATATGAGGAACGTATGCCAGAGACTAGTGTTAATGAGTGTTAGTTGTCATGCTAAGGAGGGAGTGACAAGGTATGCTAAGCATTGGTAAGGCATGCTAGGGAATATCAAGGCATTTCAAGAATTCCCAAAGTGTGCTTGGGAGTTCCAGGGTGTGCTAATTATATCATGTGCCAATTAATAGTGCCAAGATATGCCAATACATGCTAGGTGTTAAGGATGTGGCGCAGGGTGCCAGGGTATGTCAATATGTGTCAAGGCAACAAAAGGATGAACCAATAAGAGGGTTAATAAGTCAGGACTTTATCTTTTTGAAAAGGAGCATGCTAGGCACACTAATAATAGGTCCCAATACATGCCAAGTGGCATTGTGTGCCAAGTGCTAATGTATGTCAATGCATTCAACCAAGGTGTTCTAGGGCATCCTAGGGACTATATGCAGCATGCCAACACATGCTAGGAGAGTTCCATGTTGTGCCACCTCATGCCACCGTGTGCTTGGGCGTCAGTGTCATCGCAATATGTTCTAGGTACAAAGATGTTCCAAGACATGTGGGGTGATAAGTAATGTTAGTGTGTGCCAAAGCATTAATTTAAGGTGTGCCCAGATTGTTGAGGAGTGTTAGGTCTTTCTCATTAATATAATTGTTAGAGCTTGATTATGTATTAAATAATATATTTCCTACACACAATAGTGGAACTTTATCTGAAGGGAATTTGCTAGATAATAAACTTAATAGATATGAATCATGTGTTGACTCATAGGAAATCTCTATTCGACTAGTCATTACTTTAGGGAAATGATACACATTAATTACTTCTTAAAAAATTGACTGACCCTAACCACTATGGCCTTGGACATATTATAAAAAAATACTCCACAATAATGGTATTAAATCATTATATTTTGACAAAAAATATATTAACAGGCACATAGCATCATCAAAAACTCATTGGAATGATCAATGATGACGGACATTTTTTGACCGTCACCAAAAGTAACAAAAAGAGCATTAGTGAGGGTCATTAAAAGTTCGTCACTAGAAGTATCACCAAAGAGAGAATTAGTGATGGGCCTTTAATGACCCTCACCAAAAGTGTCATTGAAAATGTCTTTGGTGACGTACCATAAAGGACCATCACTATATACACTTACAGTAAGGGTTTTTTAATGATCAATGATGACAGACATTTTTTGACCGTCACCAAAAGTAACAAAAAGAGCATTGGTGAGGGTCATTAAAAGTTCGTCACTAGAAGTGTCACAAAAGAGAGAATTAGTGATGGGCCTTTAACGACCCTCACCAAAAGTGTCATTGAAAATGTCTTTGGTGACGGACCATAAAGGACCAACAATCTTCGGTTCCACTTATAGTGACGAGTTTTTAAGGAGATAGTCACCATATGTGACAGTGGTGACGGACCTTAAAGGTCCGTCACAAGAATGACCCTCACCAATGCTTTCTTGTAGTGGCGAAATTGCGTGCCTAATAACCAAGCTCAGCGCAATGCAAAGCACAAAAATCACTCAGAATGAAAAGGGAACTATTGCGACCCCATAGGTCATATTTATACTTGTGGTGCATCTTCAACGAATCCTTGTGCATTAATGAGGATCCATTACTGACAAAACAGTCCCAAATCTAGGAAAATCCCTTCATTAAATGCATCCTAGATGCTCCCAAAAATGGTAATAAATATGTCTTATCCAGTTTTACTATTCCAATGGCTAGTTTTTGACACCTCTACGACCCAGTCAACCTCCTTGCATAGATACCGTGTGCATGTTGCACCTTACTGCGCATATAATCCAGAGCTAAGGATAACCACCAACAAACTCCCCCCCACCCCCCCAACATAGGCTTGTTGACCAGGTAATTCAAAGCATATCGAGTAGTGTCTGTGACATCCCTTAACAACTACAAACTTCTATGAAATTCTGCATCCCAATGGAATGTCGCACCTCTTATGAGTAATTTGGTCATGGGCGCAGCGATCAACTCATACTTTGGAATGCAATTTTTGTAATACCCAACAAGGACCATCATGGAGTTCATTTGTCTGACATTCGTAGGTGAGGTGATCGAGGTTCATTTGACCACGTGCATCTCCTTAGACTCAACAAGTGTCAATTGTCTATAATTCATAGTTTGTGTTATCGGCACGTTAATAATTTATGGGATCAAAGCTCGGTCATCATGTTCTGAGCTAAATGTAAGAATAAAACTCTATGTCATCACGGACCATTCACTAGTGCCTCTACGCAACTCTGTCTCAAAGTACCATTCAGTAGGCACCTTTCTCGACGTGTGAATAAACATATGGACCCATTTAGGTCTTGGATCTACACCCCATACCTAATTCCATCTGGCCAAATGTTTGCACAGATGCTATTTTCCAGAGTATACATCTTCCATTTTAATAACAGGACATTCAAACCGCAACCTCATCACACACGCACACTCCTCCTAGTTACCCATATTCTCCTTATGTGTTTCCCACCATCTTGCTGGAGTAGTGTGCAAGCCAAGGTCCAACGCACAGAATCTCTGTCCTTCTGACACAGTCCTTTCTAGCTCTCTGATAAACATGTTGACATCAGTGGAGCCATCATAGTGTGATAAATCATGTATCTCAGATGTAATACAACACAGAGATAGGGTCACATGATTACAACGCAGCACAAACACCTCATGCAGGCGGTTCTGCCAATTTTCTAGTTCTTCATCAAAGTCTGAAAAACAAGAGTTATCCTTCTCCCACTTAAGATTCCCATCTGTTGTTGGATTAATCCAGTCTTCCTTGTGCAAATTTAGCTTATATATTGGATCGATCTTGTCTGCATTGCGCATTGGTTTAGTATATATTTTGCCTTCTACACGATCTATAGGAATGATGACCCCAACTCCATTGCTTTCAAATTCCATCATCCTTCTCTTTAAATTGATAAAACCATCCATGTCAATGGCCCAATCCAATCCTAGCAGCGCAAGAAATGGATTAGTATCAGCTACAATTTGTATGACTTCAAAGTCTACCATCACCTTAACCCCCTCTATATTGACCACAACTTGTGACAACTTCCCTAAAGGAAAGATATTCTGCTAATTAGCCATGTGCGAGTTGAATGGTTAATTCTTATCATCGATGCCAGAGATATTTTCGGTAACAATCCATTTCATAACCACCAATTTGTGAAGTCATATGCATCTCCCTACCCATTCTCTTCTTGTTCTTGTATATTTTATTGATTGCTCGTTGTTCTTTCTCTGCTCAATTATCTATCAATCCCTACAGGTTTTTGACAACCTTCTTGTTGCACATCAAATTTATACATGCTTGTAGAAATGGTTTAATCTCCTCCTTCTTCCCTCAGTGTTCTACCAGATGTTGATGTACTTCCTTCTACAAATTCTTTCCATGCTTCAATAAAGGTCTCTTTTACGTGCTGAAGATTAAAGTCTTCTTTGTTTTCAGGTGCTTTACAGATCCATACATTAGTGGCTAGTTGCTTTCCTTTATCTTCATTGGTGGCTACACCAATCCTAATAACCGTATTCACACAAGGGACTTCACGAGTTTCTGTGCGAACCATCTGAATATTTTGTGTCGTGGTTTGCATCTTCTTTTCTTGCATTTTATCAATCAAGACAGGGCAGTCTTCTATGACATGATCAAATTGTCTACAATACCTGCAGGACTATCGCGCGCATAATTGCCAGCATCTCCACATTTATATCAAATCATTTGTCCTCTTCCTCGGCCAGCTGATCCACCTCCTCGGGCTCTTCCTCTGCCTTGGAATCCTCCGCGCCCATAAGGGGATGTTGGTGATGTAGGCTCAACCTGCATTCTATATATCTTTGCTTTATCCAACATCATATCATAGGTATGGAAATGCTGCTCATCATGCCCTAATGACGAACATAATTTGAAAAATAACTTGCTTCAAGTCAGGCTGATATTTTCCAATATTTGGGCAAGAATCTATGTCACGTAATCCATCAATCTGACAGATAATACACCATATAGGATTATTAAATGGGATAGGACCTCCAGCATTTAGATAATTGTTGAATACGGGACACTGGTCTTTATGGTGCCCAGAAGCTTTGCGTTTTATGCACCACACCTTTGCGCAGACCTCCTTACCTCTGTCTTTGCGCAGACTTTGAATTTCTAGATGCATGGCTTCCAACTGATTCTGAATCTATTAAGTTCCCAACACAATAGGTGTTGGGGTAGCCTCCAATTTCATTGTGACCTCCACAACCTCAACTTGTGTGGCAATCTTTTCTTGACCTAATGGCTGGCGCAGATGTAGTAGCAACATAACAATGAGCCATTCCTTATGTTAAGTATCATCAATAACAAATCAACCATATTTGATGGTGCGCTTCAACCTTTGATCGACCTCCCATATAGATTTGTTAGGCTATTGACAAATATCCTTCATTTCTGTCACCAGCCATGCGTATGACTTAGGTTTATTAAATTTCTCCTTTAGGGCCGCTTTAATTTCTTCCAAGGTAGCATTTGGGTTTGCTTGAGCATACCTAATGTACTAGTCTAATGCACGCTCTTGGAATGCAGTAGCCAGCTACGCTGTTCTAATATCAATATTTTTAACTTGTTGAGCCTGCCATACAACCTCAATCACAAACCATAAGTGATCAATATCCTCCTTTCCAATGCCTCTGAAGTTAGGTAAATTCATTGATGCAACCATATTTACTTCAGGGGTAGGTGGAGGTGGTAGTGGAGATGGAGATGGACTGCACGATGGAGTAGGTGTCCTATGATTTGAGTTCATAAGTGGAGTGGTTGGAGTGGGAAACAGACTCAAGGGTCTTTGTTGTGATGAGATTTCTTCTTCATAATCACTTGAGCTTTCAGTTTATGGTTAAGGTTCACTATCAGATCTAGGCTTCAGAGGGCTATAAAGAATTTTTTCAGAATATTCATGGTAAATTCTTCCACTGCACGTAATTTAACCTCTTTGATGCATTCAAGGAGTATGTTCGCAAAGGCAACCCCATTCACAAAATAAAATTTTCAGTAATAATTTTAATGAGTGTAGGAACTTACCTCTAGGGCCTTTGAAAAACCTTCTTTCTACTTCAGAATATGACACAAATTGGTCAATGGAAAATTCAGTAAAAAATCCTCCCAAGAGGCGATCGATCCAGTGATCTACCGCGTGGGTGATCTTATTGTAAAACTTCTCTACTTTCTGGATCAATTCAAGAGTCCAATCAGTGACTACGTTTTCCTTTATGCGGTGATGGAATTCAGCTAAGCGAGACAACCACTCCTGTAGTTCATGCGCAAAGGAAAAAAAAAGAATATTTCATGCACTTCTGTATAAATATATTTTTTTACCCATTGTTCGTCAGATAACTTAGTACTTATATTCTCTTGGAGCTCAAATTCAAGGATCTTTCTATCCAACCAGTCTTGTAATTCGTTTCGTGACAGATTCCACAACATCAAATCTCCCTCAAAATGATCCTGGTCCCGACAATGGAACCATTTTTTGGCTTGAGGGGTCCTGACCCAGGTTGAGATTTTATGGATAAACCAACAAACACTCCAACTACTGGCCCTTTTGGCAGTGATCTGCTTGCGCAGACCAAAGTCTCACCTGAAGTAGTATGGGGGGGTGTTGGAACCAGATTTCCGCACCCTGAGGGATAACTTAATGAATTGGTCCTCAAAAAAATCAAATGTGAACTTATACATAGGCGCACAACAATATATAACAATCTCATAGAGAATGCGCAATCATTAATAGAATAACACAAAATTGTTGTTGCCTTAGCGCAGATAAATAGAACAGAACCAAATCCAAATCTAAACCAATGCAGATATTTAAACAGGTCTATTAACCATCAATAACCATTCATAATCATATCAGATATCCTTGCGCAATCATCAATAAGTAAGACAAATAATATTATCTTAACATAATATAAGCAGTAAACAACTCAGATGCATAACACAGTGAACTTGCCAAAAACTTTCCTTTATGTTAGCTTCATATCTGTCAATCAATACATCCACTTTCCCTTACAAAATCTTTCCATGCACACAACCAACAGGAGCCTTTCAACCCAAACCAAACAACCCTTACAGACGCATAAACTTATTAGAACATCAATAATTCATTTCCCAACTGAACTACTTATCTTAGACACTGTCTATCTATTTATATATGCGTAGCGCGTAGATACTATGGTCTCAAACCATGGTTTGAGGCCCACAGTTTACCGTTAAGCCCTTTTACATCAAAATTGGGGACTTTGACCCACCCCAAAGCCCCTTGACTCCCTTTACACAACACAAACATACAAAATTATACAGAAAGATATCGGAAATGGCGCCTCGGGGAACCCCACTCCAACATACTACTTCTGAGGCTACATGTTGAGAGGTAATTTGTACTCCCTCTCAATGGCCAAGTCCCTAACCTCTGCTTTTCTCCTCAAATATTTGCATGCATCTACTACCTCAAGTGCATATAGGTTTTTAACTCGTGCACATTGTAATTGTCTCACTATTACAAAAGTTTTTAAAAAAGAGTTATTTTAAATTGACCATATCTCCCTCATCTAAGCTCCGAATTGATTTTCCATTTGAGTAGTTTTTCGCAAGGAATTCAAATATGATATTTAGAAAAAAAAATTACACCAAAATCTATATTCTCTGCAAACTTGCCACCCAAAAAATTCTTTGCTCTGATACCATGTAGAAAATATAACCAATGAGATTCAATTTGATATTGTAATGTACTAAAATAAGATATTGGATCCTTCCAACAGTTTCTGGAAACAAAATACGATCGCACAATCACATATAAGTAAAAGAATAAAATTATCAATCACATAACACAAGATGTATCTGGGAAAAGAAACTACTCAAAATTTCTCTATCTCTATTGTGTATTAAGTCAGGGAATCATGAAACAATACAATGCTTAATCTCTCATGAGATTCTCGAGCACTCTGCGAATTGTCTCCTGTTGATCTAGGTAAACTTGGTCTATTACTTAGCCAATTATCAGCCTTTCTTCAGCCTGCCTTGCTCATGTAATTCCTAGGGAATTAGCTCCCTATTAATTAGGAAAATCAATGTTCCTTGATTGCGCAATCCATCGTGGCATCCCAATGACTTTATAATTTCACATGGGAAATTTTGTATAAATACAAATGATAGTTATGTTCCCTTTAACCTCTATCTCAACTGGGTCTTCCTCGGAACTGACATGCATGCAGTTATTAATAATGAATTATCAGTTATTTGATTGATCACTCATTGTGAATTAAATCTATTTTAATTCACTGGTTGACCTCTCACTAGCTCATCACTTAGTTAGAACTATTTAAACTAATTTTAACTCATTTAATTGAGTTAACTAATTCACACTTGCACCCCATTAATGCATCAACTGCAACTGGACCCCAAAAATATTATAGTAATCCCTCTACATTCCTCATCTTATACCCTCAACTCAAATTTCTTGAGCTAACTCAGTCATCATGACTTAGTTAACTAACACAAGTTGTTATGAGATGAAATTACAATTTATTTTCCAATTTATTTAAGGGAAAAATAAATTAGACGCCCCACATTCCTCACTCCAGGTGCATCAAAATTCCTCACCAGTGTGGGTAATTTTTTTTTGTCCTTTCTTGTTTCCAATTTCAATGTTTCTTTTTGCAGATTTCAACATTTCAGAATTTGGTGCAGCCTTCACACAAAGACACCATTGAAATCACATGCCCATATTCTCATGAGAAACCTCTCTTAAGCTCAATCTGCCATAAGAGAACCAACAATATGCCATCCTACTTCCTAGCTTGAACCGACCATTAAGGTCTACAAAATTCTTGTGAACCCTCACATGATGATCTTTCTCTTGGAGGATGATCATGGCCTCACTTTAGCAACCCTAGTTACTCGGCCCTCTTACTCGACCTACTTTAAGACTACATCTATCTTTACCCCTTTGATCAAATGAGCTCCTTCTCACTTGATGTTATTTCCTTCATCCTAAGGCCTCCTTCAATAGTTTTTCCTAGACCTCTTAGGAACCCTCTAGAACTTACGGGTTTTATCCACTTAGACCTTAGGAAATATCAATTTTCTTTTATATTTTAAACCCCATCTTGGGTCCAAAATCCCTTTTCTTGGCTTCTTTTCCCACAAAGCCTTTTGTGACCAAACTCACACAAACCCATCTCACTAGGCTTGTGAAGTACCTCCCAAGCTACACAATTCAACAACATAGTCTAGTTGTAGTAACCGTAACTTGGTCAAGCTTTTATAGTCAAGCGAGGGCTTGGTTGGGTTCCAAAGTTGCAAATTAAGTTAGGGTAGTTGTGAGGGCATGATATCTAGGGAGGGTCATGACATGCACATTAGGAATGAAAAAGGCCTACTAGCACATGTCGAATAATGTCAATGCATGTTGAAGAGAGTTAGGGAGTGTTGGGGCATATTAAGGGATAACAGCTAGGTCAAAATGCATGTAAAGGAACGAATAAGAGTGTGTGTCAGGGAGTGTCAGTGAATTCAAGTGTGCTAAGGACGAAGTGTGTTAGGAAAAGCTCATAATAGGATTTACATGAGGCAAGCTTACGACTGTTATACGAAGTTTGACATAACAGTTTTAGAAAAAGGGAGATCACTTTGTGCTAGGCAAAACATTTTTTTGCCTTTAGCTATTTTTTTATATGAGATGTGGCACGCTTTGGCTACATACTCATGTTTTAAAATATTCTAGATAATTTAATATTGTACATTATTTTGTATAAGTTTTTGGGCACTCGACTTGTGTCGGCTTATATCTTGTGTGCCTTGTGCATCTTGTGGTTCTTGCAAACTCTCAGTTAATGTTATACTGTTTATATGAACTTAACATAGATGTGAAATATTTCCTATGTAAGCTATGTTGCTTAGTTGTTTTATGGCCATGGCTATATCATGTGATCCTTGTCTTGGTAAATAGTTAAGTGGGACAAGTTGAGCTTGGACATGAGTGGCATAAGATGAGTTATACGTACTTCTTAGGTGAACAAGGCACAATCTACTCGTAGTAGGTGTAATTGGTCAAGTTGTTGTGGTTGAAGCAAGCCAATATTATCACATGAATTGCAGTAGCCAAGGAATTGATTGGGTTCCCAAGTCATAAAAAAGTGTAAAGGCTAGCTATGAGGAAATGAGCACTGAGGCATGCTATGGAATGCTAAGATGTGTCATATAGTGCGAAGGAATGTCAAACATGCTAAGAGGTGCCAAGTGATAAGGCTGCCAACTGTTGATCTCAAATATTTTTAATATTAAACCATGCCAAACCATACCAAGGCATGTCAAAGTATTCCATACATGCTAAGACTTTCCAAGTGCCAATATGTGTCACATAGTGTTATGCATGCTATGAAGTGGAAGGGTGTGTTGAAGAGTGCTAATGCATGTTGAGGAGTGTTAAGGAGTACTATGATAAAACATTGAGGTATAACTAGGTCAAAATTCATGGAATTTAATGAATATGAGGAGCGTGTGCTAGGGAGTACTAGCCGTGTTAATGAGTGCTAGTTGTCATGCGAAGGAGGTAGTGACAAGGTATGCTAAGGATTGGTAAGGCATGCTAGGGAATATAAAGGCATGTCAAGAAGTCTCAAAGTGTGTTTGTAGTTCCATGATGTGCTAATTATATGTGCTAAATAGTGCCAAGATATTCCAATACATGGCAGGTGCTAAGGATGTGCAGGGTGTGAGGGTATGTCAATATGTGTCAAGAAGTTTCAAGGAAACAAAAGGAAGAATCAATAAGAGGGTTAATAAGTCGATATTTTATCTTTTTCAAAAAGGGCATGCTAGACACAGTAATAATAGGTCCCAATACATGCCAAGTGGCATTGACGCTTGCCAAGTGCTAATGTATGTCAATGCATTCAACCATGGTGTTATAGGGCATGTTAGGGACTACATGCATGCCAAGACATGCTAGGGGAGCTCTATGTTGTACTAGCGCATTCCACCATGTGCTTTGGCGTTAGTGTCATGACAAGATGTTCTAGGTACAAATATGTTCCAATACATGTGAGGTGCTAAGAAATGTTAGTGTGTGCAAAAGCATTAATTTAAGGTGTGCCCGAATTGTTGAGGAGTGTTAGGTCTTTCTCATTAATAGAATTGAAAGAGCTTGATTATGTATTAAATAATATATTTCCTACACACACTAATGGGGCTTTATCAAAATGGAATTTTCTAGATAATAAACTTAATAGTTATTAATCATGTGTTGACTCATAGGAAAACTCTATTTGACTAGTCATTACTTGAGGGAAATGATACACACTAATTACTTCATAAAAACTTGACTGACTCTAACCACTATGGCCTTGGACATATTATAAAAAAGACTCCACAATAATGGTATTAAATCATTATATTTTGACAAAAAATATATTAACAAGCACATAACATCATCAAAAACTCATTGGATTACCAATGATGACAAACATTTTTTGACCGTCACCAAAAGTAACAAAAAGAGCATCGGTGAGGGTCATTTTAATTTCATCGCTAGAAGTGTCACCAAAGAGAGAATTAGTGATGGGCCTTTAACGACCCTCACCAAAAGTGTCATTGAAAATGGCTTTGGTGACAGACCTTAAAGGACCATCACTATATACACTTACAATGACGCTTGTTTAAGGACCGTCACCATAGGTGACATTGGTGATAGACCTTAAAGGTCCGTCACAAGCATGACCCTCACCAATGTCATTTTTTCTTGTAGTGAGTAGCTCGCTCAGCCAATTCTATAATAGAGTCCACTTGGACGCAACCCTAAGTAATGGGGTTATGCTCGCAGTGACTGAAATCCACATCTAAATCATGAATGTTCACTCCTCCAGGAGGGAGTGGATATGGGAGAGCCTCTACATGAGGCAAGAGGCCCGTCACAATGTAAAAATCAGTGTGAGGCTGTATCCTCAGATTAGTCTGGCGCCAAACCATAACATGCCACTTCATGTCCTAGTATATGACCAGGTAGTATAAGAATGCATCCTAAGATCTCAATATGTTGCTCTCATAGAACTTGATCAATCCATATCAAGCCAATATCTCTTGAGCATGTGGGTTTTGTGGTACAACCAGGTGCAGAGTAGGCCAATCTTGCTCTCTCTACAACATGCTGCCACCAAGGAAACACCAAAAATTTCAGTTTTGCAAAAAAACCATCAAATTCAATAAATTATGACACCCTCGTGCCTTAAATACCCATGTGTGCATTGTCTTCATGCATGTACCCAGCACAGGCACACGTAATAGCACATAGAAAATTTTATAGCCGTGAGGTCTCTGCGTAATGAGAAATTCTTTGCGTAGAGACCGCGCGCACTATTTTGGATCGCCCAAGTTGTCCTTCCCTGAAATGTATAAAATAACATACAAGTCCCTACTTGTACGACCCACCCAGACAAGAAAATGACATAAATGAATAACAAGAGGTTTCAACTCCTACCTGGCACTATCCGCACGAATCTCAGGTACTCTTGCTGACCACAACGACAAGAAAAGATCTAGAAAATGACTCTGAATTCAAACAATAAGAAAGCACAAATGACCTAAAAATGGCCCATATTAACCTATATATCACCCCTTTTACCATTTTGGAAATCCCATAATTGGAGCTCAGAGTATCCAATCACAAAACCACGAGAATCATAGTGATCATCACTTCATCATGTTCGATTTGGACCTCATAAATCCATATTTCAAATAAAGTCATTTCCAGGCCCAATGCCCACCCCCTCCATACTACAGTTCATGTACGTCCTCTCTTATTTATTTCAATTCAAGTTATTTAAAAAATATTTGTATTAAAAATATGCTTTTACTTGGGGTATTGGCTAGAGATATTACAGACACGCCAAATCAACATATGTCCCAAACAAAAATGGTACAAGAGAAAATATCATTCTATCCTCAGCATGATAGGCTTACGGAAAAATATTTCCATATCTTGACATCATTTCCTCAGAAGAATAAAAACCATATGGTTCATTCACCTGACCATGTTTATCATCACCCCACCTTGCATATGATAAACACCCTTGCAGGTCGGTAGAGCCTCACCTTCCACGACATCCATCACTCATTTTGACCATACGTCAAAATATGGATCCATGGCTACAAACTTCGGCCGAGGAACCACTTCATGTTTGTATATCCATCATCAAACATCAAGTCAAGTTTTATTCATTGCATGTAAAAACCCCATTCCTGGGCAAACATTCTCTACAGGCGAATCAACAAAAACGTGTCACCGCATTTCATATTTGGCCTATCACACCCTCATAAGCATATCAAATTTGTGACATTTCATTCACATCATCACCCTCGCACCGAGACCGGCCAATGGGCCCCCTACCCTCAGAAAAATACACTCCTCACATCATCGTGCATGATCATTCATGTTAATGGGGCACCTGTCTTCATGCTTGTACATCCAAACCACTTTCATATTCTTTTGGAAAGTGTACACATATGTTTTAGGATAAAAATCCATCCCATCCATTCGCATTTATTACCTAGAAACATTCCCTAATCACCCTTGGTCGGAGCTGCGTATTCTTTACCACACCCAACCATGTTAATCAGAGCAAACATACACCCACCCTGGATGTCCTACCGACCCCAGGGATGCCCCCATCGGAAGTTTTTATGACTATCACCACTCGCATTTACAACTTCGACCTCAGGCCAGTTAAACATCATCACCAGTTTCAACCATCTCTCGACATAATGTCTTGTTAATTAATCACATCAAGCCTTATTTTTATCAAAGACATTGGTCCCTTGAACCAATAATTATTTTTGATCGGTTGATGCTTCCTTTTCGTCTGTTGGGGTTCCTATGTTTTGGCAGGTTTGGCAATACCAAAAGATAAGACAACATCAAACCACTTTGGGACCTCAGGATCTAGTCCTCCTGGGTCCAGAGAGGGATCTCTATATAAAGGCAAAGAAATATGTATCTTTGAAGTTCATTTTTTGAGGTATTAGGCTAGTTATAAGGCACAAGGGTTATTGTTTTGTTCGTTTGTTTGGTTGTTGGGAAACATGAAAGAAGGGTTCAATGTAAGAAAAAGGAATGAGCAAAGAAGGATTTTTTGGCAATGGGGAGATAATTCAAATAAAACTTAAGTCCATTGGGCAAATGGAGTCATAAAAGGGTTTACTTGCAATTCGATATCCAAGGCTTTCAAATGGGCTAGTCATCTAAAATAGAGGATCTTTTAAAGATGATAGTGTGGGATGAAATGATAAGGAATGAAGGTGAATGAAAAGGAAACCTCCAAGGTGACCACTAAGGAAGAAAATCTAGGGACAGGGCATGCCTTAAACACCTATGATCAAATTCCTAAAGAGGCTAACTCTTCAGACAAGGGAGAAACATCAAAGATTTAACACAAAGGTGAAGCTTGAGATTAGAGAAAGGTTTTGAAATTTCAATGCTTTGAAATTCTACTTAAGGGAACTTAGAAAGGTTTAACAGTTAGAAAAGGGCCCTAGTGAGACAGAATCAACTCAAATATCCCAGTATCCCAATTCTTTCAATTAAAACTAGACAAGAACATCTATGAATAGATTCTAAATTCATACATCAGTAAGCAGGGAAAAACAACTACTATACTGGCTAAATTATCTTGAATTTGTTCTCAGATAGCACAATTAGTGGAAAAAATCAAATATAAGAAGAGAAGGAAGCATTAGGGTACCAGAAAAGGGTATATCCTAAGCCAGATTACTAATTTCTTATCAGAGAAATGAAATATGATGAATTACAGAAGGAAAAAAGAGACAAAGATAGAACACATCACCGCTGCTTTAAATCAGGATCCAAAGAAATTTCTTGTCATCTTAAAGAGAAACACCAATCATACACAACATTGTCCAACAACTTGATATTCAGTCTGAAATCATCTCCTCAGCCTATTTTACAATTATGCACACAGAACTATATCTCAAGAGAAACATCTTACAATCCATAGTTATCCGATCAACAACTTTTACAATGTATTTTCATGGGTTTTATAGCTGAAAGAGAGGTTGTAGAGGTAGATGGAGTTTTAAATGAAACATAAAAATAGAGGAAGAAGAGTGGCTCGAGGCCCATTCTATTTTAATATCCATGAATTGACTTTCAGTACTCTTTGGGTGAAAGAGTGGTCTTCGATAGGCTGATAGTAACTCCAGGTATGTTCTTTGATGTACTTTTCGGCTGTAGTACTCTATAGTACTCTGGGAAAAGTAAGGAAGTTAAATGATTTTAGGCTTGCCATATTGTATAGAAAATTCTTTGGCTATCTTAGGACTGTCTTTCAGGGTGGAGGTCTTCTCAGGAAAATCGATGGAGAATAAAATATTATGGGAACTCGTCCTTTCACGAGAAAGAAACTTCTACTGATGTGAAA
This sequence comes from Pinus albicaulis, assembly GCA_034641835.2. Lineage (NCBI taxonomy): Eukaryota > Viridiplantae > Streptophyta > Pinopsida > Pinales > Pinaceae > Pinus > Pinus albicaulis. The sequence continues at coordinate 35,471 of CM076569.1, read as the reverse complement.
CATTGACAAGGATTGTTTTTGTGCCTTTAGGCCTCATTAGGCCTTCTGTGTCAATAATAAGGTTTTCAATCTTGTACATTCACCTTTTAAACATGGAATTAAAGCTCAAAATCTTCAATAATGGGAATTAAACCTCTTTAATCCTTCACTGATACTCTTTGCCGCTTCTTTGACTGTCTCTGTCTGTAGAAATGTAATTTTAAAGGCACTAGAGGTTTTACAGAGTTAAACACTGGTCTTTAATGAAATATTTCATTCAAAACCTTCCCAGGCATTCTCTCTGCAATATCTGGCTCTAAAAATGGCATTCTGCGCCACTGTGTCACTATGATCATGACTGTGAGCAATAACAGTTTTTATCGTCTGTATCCCTGCAAAACACAATAAACTTGTTAAGAAAATCCATGGAAGTGGAAGTGGATGTTGCGGAGGACTGAGGAGATGGAAGCCCAGCAGTGGAAATAGTGGTCGTAGTGGAGAAAATGGTGAAAATTGCTATGTAATGGTGGAGAAGGCGGTATGATGAAGGTCCGGTGAAAAAATGATTCTCGACCGTCGGATTAGACAGTGGGATAATGATCGACGACGGAGATTTACTAGTGGAGTGGCCTTAGAAGGTTAGACGAAGAAATTATAACTTTAGTGTAAAACATAAAGTTAAGCCTGTGGGCAAAATACACAGCAAAACCTTGAAAATAAAATGAACTGGGGCTTTGAATGGTGGGACCAGCACGCAGAGGGCAATTTTGAATATGGACCATTAGATCTCAGGAGGAGATCAACGGTGGAGATTACTCCAATGAAAATTTGTGGAATAATATGAATGAAAACACGATGGAATGAGGGCTGTAGATCTATAAAGATCAACACTCAAGATCTTCAGATGTACTTTCGGAGGTAGAAAAGTGGGAGGTGGTTTTTTGGAGAAAACAACTGTTTTCGCACTGCTTGGGAGTTGTTTTGAAAATCTCCCAAAAAAACGTGATATCGCTTGCCGCCCGACACGTGGCGAAATAAAACCGCCCATATCACGTGATTTCAAAATGTTAAATTCCAGACACCAAATTTACGCGATATGGTTCTCGGCCGTTGGATTGCGGGCGGGGAGATCTGACGATGGAGGAGCAAGTGTGATGAGGGAAAGATGCACGATCGGTGAGGTGGGGATAAGTCAACAGTGGTTTTAATGTGGGCCATCAGATCTATGGAATGAACTACTGAGATCTAAAAATAGAAAGCGAAGGTAGAGGGGCAGGTTGATGGGCGAGAATAATCCTGACCGTTGGATCCATGGGGGTGGACGGCGGAGATTAAAAGAGGGAACAGAGGAAAAAGAATCAAATGAATGGGCGAGAGAAAGGAGGGTCATCGGATCAAATGGGATGGATGATTGTGATCCAATTGTAATCGAAGAAGGCATCGGCCAAACATCTGATATTTTAAAACTTGCGATTACAAGCGGTCCGTTGGATGAGCGGAAGATCAACAATGGAGATTGTTCGAAAGGGGAAACGATGGGGGGCAAAGGAGTGGACAGAGATCAAATCCTGGCCGTTGGTTCTTTTGGATTCAATGACCAGCATCCAATCGGGAGATGAAGGGTGGCGCATTTAAGATTTTGCAATTGGTGATTGGTGCGGTGGTGCTATGGTCGTTAGATTTGTATAGATCAACAACTGACATTGCAGTGCGGCCAATAGAACAAAAAATTATCGCATCAGAAGTTTTCAAATAACAAAAGGAATGCACTCATAACAAAACTCCCAATTACGATTGGCGCCTAAGGGCTTAACGCCTGGTCTTGGCGCAGGCTGTATGTAGAGAAGGGGCTGGGGCTTAGCCAAAAGGGGCTTAGGCCTAACATATGGTAAAAAATGGGTTTTTAGGCCTAAAAACAGAGTTTTAAGGCTCAACAGGGGTTCCAGTAGGGAAACAAAGGGGTTTTTTCATCACATGAAGGGATTCACATGGTTTTAAAGGGGAATTGGGTGAGTTGGATGACTTAGGAAGGGATTTTGAGGGTTAAAAGGGAAATTTTGAGAAGGGAAAAAAGGGGTTAAAATGGGGAATTTGTAGGGATACAAGGGAGAAAATGGAGGCTTTCTTGAGCATAATTTCTTCACGGATAGTGGGCTTTTTGATGTAAATAGAAGTGAAGATCTTTCAAAGGAAAAGGGCACATAGAGGCTTCAAGAATGAAAGATTTTCAGAGGAAATTTATCTCTTGAAGGCTCCGAAAATATTTAGCCACCTGTTTGCTTGACAAAAATTTATAGGTGGCTAACAGTGGCTCCACATGGGGATGGCGTATTCTTGAAGATGCCAAGAACTTCAGAAATATTCTTTGGGAAGTAGCCCAGATGCCTGATCTTTGAACTGTCTTTTCTTCTTTGATTCAGCTGCTACAAACATGATGAATATTAAGTCAACATAAACTATTCCCTAAACAATCTACCTACCCATCCTACAGTCCTAACATTTTTTCTTCAAGGTGCATTTGAATTTGCAGACATTTTTCATCATTTTTTATTGAAAGTAGGAAACAAAGTAATCTAATTCTACCCTTATTCCTCCATGAGACTAGATTAAACTGTTGGCCTCATAGATTCTCTACCTACACTAATATCTGCTAGGATTAAACTATCTAGCAGATTTATTTCTCTACATTCTACAATAGAAATTTAAAAACAGGCAAACCAGGATTAGACAGTCTGGTTTGTTGTGGATCCATGGCATAAAGACAACTGCACATGAACTGAACTTGTAGAAACTTGAAAAAAAAAATTTGAAGGCTTGAAATTTTAAAAATTTGAAGCATCTTTCTTTTTCTTTGTGACTCAAGTTTTGAGCTTGTTAGAGTCACTTTCTTCTTCATTTCAGCTCTGGTTTTGAGCTTGTTATATTTGATTCTTCTTCTTTCTTTGCTGGTTCAAATTTTGGGCATATTAGAACCAAACTTTCCCTTTCTTTGGCTCATATTTCGAGCTAATTTGAGCCATTCTTTTGGAACTTTCAGAGGTTCAAGTTTTGAGCATGTCTGAACCTCTCTTTCTTTCTTTTTTGAAACATTTTTTTTCTCTTTTTCTTTAAATCAAAACACAACAATGGTATTTACAATGGAAGTGAAAAATTTAAACTGGAACTTCAGCAGTAGTAATGCTTGAGCATCCTACCATTGACAGGACCCTCAAATAGATCTATACCATCTAACTCTTGTAGAAAAAAGGCATTTGGACCAATGGTGGATTGGATGATGTAAGGACCCTGCCACAAACTATCAAATTTTCCATGCTTTCCTTTGTCTTCTGTCCTAGAGTCCCACTTAAGTACCAGGCTTATCTCCAATTTTGAAGTCATAAGCCTTTGTTCTCTTATCAAACAACCTTTTTATATTTTCCTGCACTTTCAGAGCTCTGTTGTAGACTTCTTCTCTTGTCTGCTGGAGATGTATGGTTTGATTTATCCTCCTTACCATGCTATCCTCTTCTGTTTGTATGTCTTGTACCAATTTAATCACTTGTAATCCTAGGCTGGTAGGAAACATTGCCTCTGTTCCATAAACAAGCTGATATGGAGACATTCGAATGGATTTCTTTGTTGTTAGCCTATCAGCCCACAAAGCATGCACTAGCTTGTTATGCCATGATTTCTTATTCTCCTCAAGCAGCTTTTTGATGATGGTTACCAAAATTTTATTTGATGATTCGGCTAGCCCATTACCTCGTGGGTAGTAAGTAGTAGAATGACCAAGTGCAATCTGATACCTGTGACAAAAATCAATCATCTTCTTGGATCCAAAAGTAGCAGCATTATTAGTGATAATCTTCCTAGGGCAGCCAAATCTAGAGAGGATGTGGTCTTCAAGGAATTTAATGATAACATAATCTGTGGCATTCCTATAAGGGACAACCTCTATCCATTTTTTGAAATATTCTATGGCTGTGAGAATCCATTTGTGTTGGGCTAAGGAAGCAGGATGGATCTGCCCTATGAAATCTAGGCCCCACTGTTGAAAGGGATCTTCAACAGTTATAGGTTGTAATGGTAAAGGGAGGAGCTTTCTTTTGCCTTCAAAGATTTGGCACTTATGGCAGGAAACTATCATTTTTTGGATATCATTGAAAAGGGTAGGCCAGTAATAGCCAACTCTGAGTATTTTGTTAGCAGCGGCTTTCCAGTTTAGATGACCTCCACACTCTCTTGCATGGAACTCATGTTTAATCCTCTCTGCTTCAGTTTCGGGCAGACATTTAAGTAGCAAACCATTTTCATTTTTCTAGTATAAGAATTCATTTAAAATGCAATAGTTTCTAGCTTTTAACTTCAGAAACCTAGCCTTGGTCTTTGGTAAATCAGGAGGAGCATTCAGATTTGTAAGCACATACAGGATGTCAGAGTACCAAGGAGAGTTTTGAAATTGTTCTTCAATAGTAAGATCAAGGAATCCTTCGTGTTCATCCAAGGCATCTACCATGTTTATGTCAAGGGCTTGCAAGTTAGATTCAACCATTATTTGAGCTAAGCCTTGACCTTTGATAAGTTTTGTGGGTTTTATTTCCAGGTCATACTCTAGTATTACAGAAATCCATTTGCCCCTCTTTCCATCTGGATCTTCGGACAAAATTTATTTTACCACTATGTTAGGCACGTAGGCAATGATGTGAGAATGTAGAATGTACACCCTAAAGTCTTTCAAGGCCTTTACCAAGGCATAGGCCTATTTTTCCATTATGTTATATTTCAAGGGTGCATCCCTCAGAGCCTTGCTGAAGAAAGCAATAGGCTACTCCTGTCCCTCTGGATTTTTCTGTAGCAGGACTGCAGCCACTGTATGCTTGGAGGCAAAGGAGAATATAAGGAAGTCTTTTGAAAAATCAGGGCTGATTAAGACTGGTGCCCGGGTAAGTGCAAGTTTAACTAATTCAAAAAAAAAAATGGCCTCTAAAGTCCATTTAACCGCTACATCTTTTCTCAGCATGTTTGTCATATCTCTGAGGAGTTCTGCTAAGTTGGGAATAAACCTCCTCAAGAAGTTAATTTTCCTAATAAAGGACTGCAATTCTTTTATGTTACTTGGGTGGCTAATCTGTAGTATTCCCTCAACTCTTTTCGGGTCTATTTTAATCCCCTTTTCTGATATGATATGGCCAAAAATCTTACCTTCTTGAAGGCCAAATATAGTCTTCTTGGGATTTAAAGATAGACCGAACCTTCTGCATTTCTCAAACACTCTTCTCAGATGTTTAAGGTGCTCTTCATCAGTCTTGGAATAGACTATTATGTCATCAAGATAAATGACGATGAAATGACCTATTTCCTCTGAAAAGGCTATGTCCATAGCTCTTTGGAAGGTTACACTAGCGTTCATTAGTCCAAAAGGCATTTTTATGTACATAAAAATGCCCCATGGAGTGTTGAAAGCTATCTTAAGCTGATCTTCTGGGAGTACTAACACTTGGTTATAACCTGAAAAACCATCTAACAGGGAGATCTCTTTTGAGCCAACTACCCTCTGTAGGATGTGTTCCATCTTGGGTAAGGGGTAATTGTCCTTAAGTGAAGCTATGTTAAGGTTTCTAAAATCAATGCACAGTCTGATCTCACTTGTCTTTTTCCTCACTGCTACAAGGTTGGAAACCCAATCAGAAAACCTCAAAGGCACTATGATTCCTGCCTCATACATTTTCCTGATTTCCTTTTCAACTAGAGGCAGTTGTGCTGGGTTAATCCTGCAAAGTTTTTGTCTGAAGGTTTTTTGGTTTTCCTTCAGTGGGATCTTGTGCTGGATGATTTATATATCATAGGCCTTTAAATCCTCACAGCTCCAGGCAAACACATCAACGAAATTCTTAAATAAATCAATGTATTTCTTCTTCATGTCTGCTGGCAAGGACTTAGCTAGTTTAATCATCTTAGGCTTATCTTCAGTGCCTATGTTGCATTCCTCGACATCAGACTTAGTGTGTTCTATAGTGGGTTTCTTCGCTACATCGTTAAAATCGAAAAGGTTCTCTAGGGGTGCCAATCCTTTGGGTATATTCTTATCTTTGGTCTGCAGCACCTCCATTTCTTCTTTTTCCACGTTCTTGTATTCTTCAGTTTGAGTTCCAAGTTCTTTAGTTAACATGTTTATTTCTGCATTATGGGGTGATTTTTCTTCATTAGGGGGCTCTTCACTCTGGCAGCCTTCATCGGATTTAGAGTCTGAATTAGAGAATTCAAACTCATTCCTACCAATCAGGAAATCCTCTATCTGCTTGTTTCCCTAAAATACCTGCCAATATTTCTCATTATCTGGCACTGTAGGTCTATATTTCGTTTGTATGATGATCTGTTTGTCACTAGGTGATTTCTGGTATGAACTAGCTATGCAGGCTAATCCATTTGCAATAATGTTCTGACTCCTAGGAACAAACATGAGCTCATATTCTACAAAGGTTTTCAGTAAATCCATAGCATCATTTCTGTATGCCCTTAATCTAGGATGCTTTGCAGTGTACTCTCCATTCACTTGTTTGATGACTAACTCAGAGTCTTCGTGGATATCTATCCTTTGGGCTCCTAGTTTTTTCAATAGGTTCAGTCCTAGGATGAGAGCCTCATACTTCGCAATATTGTTTGTACATTTAAAATCTAGCTTGAAGGCATGACTCTTAGCATAGTCACTCTCAGTATTATATAACCACACTCCAACCCCTGCATTATTCCTAGTGCAAGACCCATCAAAGTTCATTCTCCATAAATGGTTTTTTTTAGGTTTATCATCATTTTCATCCCTAATGATGGGTTCATCATTATGTTGTATTATGGGGTCCGCACCAGGCTTTGCAGTGTTTCATTCTTCGGGATTTTCATGGAGTTCATGGTGATGGGTAATCTGCAAATTTCCATCTTGATTTTGTTCACTCTGAGTTTCTGATTCAGCACACTGTTCAAAGGTTTCTCTCTCATTTTCCTCTATATCTAGAGTGGCCATTATGTTAAAATCTATAGGCTCTACTTTATTGTTTGCATCTCTGTCTTCTAGCCCTGGCTCATATATGGATTTGTCATTGAAAAGGATAAAAGAGTCCAGATCTGTGCGGACAGAGTATAGAGGTGAATTTTCAGGTTTTCAGGGATGCTAACCATAAACTTCATCTGTGCCTCTCTATACAAGTCTCCTAGGCTGGCTAAAGACAGGGGTTGTGGCATATGACCCATCCATCTGCATTGTACCTTGCAGCTCGACACCCCATGACCTTGATAGAAACATGCCATACTTAGGAGGCACATCTGCCACTACAACATCCATAACCATACACTTGGCTGGCATCTTAGTCAAATTCACACAAATATCTTTGATTAGGCCAAGGCACTTCACTCTGCTAGAGTCAAATGAGTATAAATCCTTATAGGGTCGGGTTATCTCTAGGCCTAACTTCTCCATAATTACCTTAGGCATAAGGTTGTGTGAATCCCAAGAGTCATGCATTGTGTTGTGAAGGATTCTATCATGGATATTGAGGTTTATATAAAAAGGAGGTGCTACCCCTTCCTGAAACTTACCTTCTATCTTTGGACCAAACAGAAGGGCTGGTTGATCATCACTTAGATTGACAGTGTCACTATTTTCTCCTAGATTTAAATCTTTCAAAATTTTACCTTTGTATGCATCTTGGGTGGCCAACTCAGTAAGAGGCATTGAAATTTTGATCTTGGCTATCTCACTTTCAAGATTGAAAGGAGATGGACTCTTTGAAAGGCTCAATTCTATTTTATTGACAGACTCAGATTGCTGATTCTCACTATGTACAATGTTTGAAGCTGTTTTTTCAGGAGCATTAGCTGCAATGCTAGTGCTACTAGTTTCTTGACTTTGTTTATTATTATTTTGGTTGTCCTTTTCTTTGTTCTTCCTAGAACTTTCAGCTGCTGAATTGTTACCTTCAGCAGTCACTTTAGGAGTTTTCTCAGGTATTTTCTTAATGGAAATATCAGAGGCTTTTGGTTTGGAATTGTCTAAAATCTTCTTGCTTCTAAGTTCATACTACTCTCTGACATGCATGATGGAATTTTCAAATCCTAACCTATAATCCTTAGATTCTAACCTTTCCTCATCCCAATGTGAGTATGAGGACTGATTTTCTTCTATGGAATAGGTGTGAATTGAGTCTACTTCCACCATGTTTATTGTGGTTCCCTCAGACTCTTCTATTATCCCTTCATCTTCATCGAGGAAATTCTCTTGAAATGGGGGTATGACTTGTTGATCAAAGTCTCTCTGTCTGTTTGGGGGATTGTTTCTCCTAAAGTTTTGGTTTTGGTTTTGGTTTCTGTTCTGATTACTGACTGTGACAACCATTTTCTCCATCATTTTCTCTAGCCTTTCCGCATTTTTGGCCACACTGTCATACTTGGGATCAGATGTGGAAGCTGATGTGTCATCCCTATAGGTTACCTTTTTATCAAACCTCATGATAGCTCTTTTTTCAATCGGGTTTGCCTCTACACTCACTGCTCCTTTTTGCATGTCTTCCAATGTGTTATAATCTCTCTCCCTAAGCTGGTAGGCCATGTCAACATCAAATCCTTCAGGGTATTTCACTAAGGCCATTCCTTGGGGAGGTTTCATATGTGGTGGAAGAGCATTGTAGACACTGTTGAATCTAGTAGAATAGTCATGGACACTCTCTCCTTGATTTCTTTTCAGATTTTTGTATTTTGCTAATATTTGGAGAGGGTTACTTTTGACTTCCCACTTGTTTATGAAATTTTGGTGCAAAGAGGGAAGGTCATTGATGCTATTAGAAGGTAGGCCTTTAAACCGCTTCTTCACCTCTCCTCCTAGGCTCTGTGCAAAGATCCTCATATTAATGGTTTCATATTCGATTTCCATATAGTCAAAGTCATCTTCCATCCTATCTACATGATGTTGAGTTGTGGTAGACTCTTTGGTAGTGAAATGAGGGATTTTTTATTGATAATCACTGGGTAGTGGAGCCAAAGGCTGTGGTAACACTAGAGGTGCATACCAGGCTGCCATGATAGTGTTTTGTGGAGGCAAAATATTGGCTTGAGCAGCAAGTATATGGATGAAAGAAATGCTAGGACCAATAACACACTGCTAAGCTGATTTAGGGTGATAGAGGCCCAATTTCTGAATGAAATGAATATCCGGAGGTGTAGATGGAGGGTTCTCTCTATCCCTAATATGTTGACTACTAAGAGATGGTGAACTTGGAGACTCAAGGTCTGTCTGATCTAAAGCACTAAATGACTTAGTTCTTGGTAAACTGCTTGGTAAGTCTAAGTCAAAATGAGTGTCTAATAGAGCTGGAAATTTTCTGGTGCAGAGTTAGCTCTATGGATGGGTCTGATAATAGTTGGCTTTCTAGGGGTGGGATATTTTCTAAGAATGTTCTCTGTATTGTCAACTATTTCAGGTGGGTTTGGGTTAGGATAAGCTCTTGTATAGATTGTTCTTAAATCTAGTATGTCTGTCTCTTAACACAGGAGCTTTACCCTATGTGTTTCTTCTAATATGGTTGATGTTGTAATGAAAAATGGTCTCCCAGTGGAGTCTTAGATAACCAAGATAATCAACAAGCCTACTGATCACCAGTGGAGTCTTTAGTCATTTAGGAACGGTGGAGTCACTAGGTGGAAGGTTTAGAATGTTTCAAGAAGGTTTACTGTCCACCACAGTGATTAGCTACCAAACCAAGGCTACTATGGTCTTCTTTGAGCTTTTAGAAGTGTTTAAAGGAACGTTTTACTCAAAGTTCCCCAGTGGAGTTGCCATTATGTTGGGGTTCCTATGTTTTGGCAGGTTTGGCAATACCAAAAGATAAGACAACATCAAACCACTTTGGGACCTCATGATCTTTCCCTCCTGGGTCTAGAGAGGGATCTCTCTATAAAGGCAAAGAAATATGTATCTTTGAAGTTCGGTTTTTGAGATATTAGGCTAGTTATAAGGCACAAGGGTTGTTGTTTTGTTCGTTTTTTTGGTTGTTGGGAAACATGAAAGAAGGGTTCAATGTAAGACAAAGGAATGAGAAAAGAAGGATTTTTTGGCAATGGGGAGATAATTCAAAGAAAACTCAAGTCCATTGGGCAAATGGAGTCATAAAAGGGTTTACTTGCAATTCAATATCCAAGGCTTTCAAAAGGGCTAGTCATCTAAAATAGAGGATCTTTTATAGATGATAGTGTGGGATGAAATGATAAGGAATGAAGGTGAATGACAAGGAAACCTCCAAGATGACCACATAGGTAGCAAATCTAGGGACAGGTCATGCCTTAAACACCTATGATCAAATTCCTAAAGAGGCTAACTCTTCAGATAAGGGAGAAACATCAAATATTTAACACAAAGGTGAAGCCCGAGATCAAAGAAAGGCTTTGAAATTTCAATGCTTTGACATTCTACCTAAGGGAACTTAGAAAGGTTTAATAGTTAGAAAAAGACCCTAATGAGACATAATCAACTCAAATCTCCCAATATCCCAATTCTTTCAATTAAAATCAGACAAGAAAATCTATGAACAGATTCTAAATTCATACATCAGTAAGCAGGGAAAAACAACTACTATACTAGCTAAATTATCTTGAATTTGTTCTCAGATAGCACAATTAGTGGAAAAAATCAAAGATAAGAAGAGAAGGTAGCATTAGGGTACCAGACAAGGGTATATCCTAAGCCAGATTACTGATTTCTTATCAGAGAAATGAAATATGATGAATTGCAGAAGGAAAACAAAGACAAAGATAGAACACATCACTGCTACTTTAAATAAGGATCCAAAGAAATTGCTTGTCATATGAAAGAGCAACACCAGTCATATACAACATCGTCCAACAACTTGATATTGAGTCTGAAATCATCTCCTCAGCCTATTTTACAATTATGCACACATAACTATATCTCAAGAGAAATAGCTTACAATCCACAGTTATCCGATCAACAACCTTTCCAATGTATTTTCATGGGTTTTATATCTGAAAGAGAGGCTGTAGAGGTAGATGGAGTTTTAAATGAAACATAAAAACAGAGGAAGAAGAGTGGCTCGAGGCCCATTCTGTTTTAATATCCATGCATTGACTTTCAGTACTCTTTGGGTGAAAGAGTGGTCTTCGACAGGCTGATAGTAACTCGAGGTATGTTCTTTGACGTACTTTTCAGATATAGTACTCTATAGTACTCTGGGAAAAGTAAGGAAATTAAATGATTTTAGGCCTACCACAGTGTATAACAAATGCTCTGGCTATCTTAGGACTATCTGTCAGGGTGGAGGTCTTCTTAGGAACGTTGATGGAGAATAAAATATTATGGGAACTTGTCCTTTCATAGGAAAAAAATTTCTGCTGATGTGAAACACTGACAAGGATTGTTTCTATGCCTTTAGGCCTCATCAGGCCTTATGTGTCAATCATAAGGTTTTCAATCTTGTACATTCACCTTTTAAACACTGAATTAAAGCTCAAAATCTTCAATAATGGGAATTAAACCTCTTTAATCCTTCACTAATACTCTTTGCCAGTTCTTTGACTGTCTCTGTCTGTAGAAATGTAATTTTAATGGCGCTGGAGGTTTTACAGAGTTAAACACTGGTCTTTAATGAAACATTTTGTCCAAAACCTTCCCAGGAATTCTCTCTGCAATATCTGGCTCTGAAAATGGCATTATGTGCCACTATGTCACTATGACCGTGACTGTGAGCAATAACGGTTTTTACTATTTGTAACCCTGGAAAACACAATAAACTTGTTAAGAAAATCCATGGAAGTTGAAGTGGATGCTATGGAGGACTGAGGAGATGGCAGCGCAGTAGTGGAAATAGTGGTCGTAGTGGAGAAAATAGTGAAAATCGCTGTGTAATGGTGGAGAAGGCAGTCTAATGAAGGTTTGGTGAAAAAATGATTCTCGACCGTCGGATTAGACAGTGGGATGATGATCGACGGTGGAGATTTACTGGTGGAGTGGCCTTAGAAGGTCAGACGGAGAAATTATAACTTTAGTGTAAAACATAAAGTTAAGCCTTTGGGAAAATAACGCAGGAAAACCTTGAAAATCAAATGAACTGGGGTTTTGAATGGTGGGACTGGCAGGCAGAGGGTGATTTTGAATATGGACCATTAGATCTCAGGAGGAGATCAACGGTGGAGATTACTCCGATGAAACTCTATGGAATAATATGAATGAAAACGTGTTGGAATGAGGGCTATAGATCTATACAGATCAACGGTCAGGATCTTCAGATGGACTGTTGGAGGCAGAAAAGGGGGAGGTGGTTTTTCGGAGAAAAAAACTGTTTTCATGCTGCTTGGGAGTGGTTTTGAAAATCTCCCAAAAAAACGCGATATCGCTTGCCGCCCGACATATGGCGAAATAAAACCGCCCATATCGTGTGATTTCAAAACGTTAAATTCCAAACACCAAAGTTACGCGATATGGTTCTCAGGCGTTGGATTGCGGACGGGGAGATTTGACGGTGGAGGAGCGAGCGCGATGAGGGCAAGATGCAAGATCGGTAAGGTGGGGACAAGTCAGCGGTGATTTTAATGTGGGTCGTCAGATCTATGGAATGAACGGCTGAGATCTAAAAAGAGAAAGTGAAGGTAGAGGGGCATGTTGATGGGTAGGAAGAATCATGACCATTGGATCCATGGGGATGGACGACGGAGATTAAAAGAGGGAACAGAGGCAAAAGGATCAAATGAATGGGTGGGAGAAAGGAGGGTTGTCAGATCAAATGGGATGGATGGCTGTGATCCAATCACAATCAGAGAAGGTAGCGGCCAAACATCTGATAGTTTTAAACTTGCAATTACACACGGTCTGTTGGATCACTGGAAGATCAACGGTGGAGATTGTTCAGAAGGGGAAACGATGGGGGGCAAAGGAATGGAGAGAGATCAAATCCTGGCCATTGGTTCTTATGGATTCAACAGCCAGGATCTAATCAGGAGACAAAGGGTGGCGCATTTAAGATTTTGTGGTTCGCGATTGGTGCGGTGGTGCAATGGCCGTTAGATCTGTATAGATCAATGACTGACATTGCAGCACGACCAACATAACAAAAAATTCTCACACCGGAAGTTTTCAAAAAACAAAAGGAATGCACTCATAAAAAAAATCTCGATTGTGATTGGTGCCCAAGGGCTTAGCGCCTGGTCTTGGCACAGGCTGTATGTGGAGAAGGGGTTGGGGCTTAGTCGAAAGGGGCTTAGGCCTAACATATGGTAAAAAATGGGTTTTTAGGCCTAAAAATTGAGTTTTAAGGCTGAACAGGGGTTCCGGTTGGGAAAAAAAGGGGTTTTTCAATCACATGAAGGGATTCACATGGTTTTAAAGGGGAATTGGGTGATTTGGATGACTTAGGAAGGGATTTTGAGGGTTAAAAGGGAAATTTTGGAAGGGAAAAAAGGGGTTAAAATGGGGAATTTGCAAGGATACAAGGGAGAAAATGGAGGCTTTCTTGAGCATAATTTCTTCACAGACAGTGGGTTTTTTGATGGAAACAATAGTGAATATCTTTCAAAGGCAAAGGGCACACAGAGGCTTCAAGAATGAGATATTTTCAGAGGAAATATATCTCTTGAAGGCTCAGAAAATATTTAGCCACCTATTTGCTTGACAAAAATTCATAGGTGGCTAACACCATCGACTCCAAAAAACATTACCCAAGAAGGAGGTAGTACCTTGGATGAGCCCCACCATAAAAGGGGCATCCTCAGGTGGCACAATGGGAATTAACATCACCCATTGATTTCATCAATCGTTTTGACATTTGACATCAACAAAGTTTTCACGTCAAGATGGTATCATAATTGATAAATATTGCACTATGTCAGAATTATTTGAAGACACGTAATAAGTAAGCATCTCGTTCAGTAATGCTTACACCAGAAGGTCCCCAACAGTCAAAGAACCATGCTACTACTAAGAATTTCCTTTAGAATTTCCTTACCTAACCAATGCATGGGGGTGCCACATTCAAATTTTCAATGCATAGGAAAAACAACCTTGAGGGAGTCAGCAATCGTCGTCATCAACCAGTAGCAGGTCTCTTACCACAATGTGACTCGACAATACCAATATCTGTCAGATTTTGTTAACTGGTCATTGTCATTAGTATGGGACATGCCCGCCTCATAGATATATTTTTCATTCTATCTCTTGCAGGTTTCCTGTAGACCATGGTGTATTTTTCACTTTAGATAAGGGACCTCCCTACTCAGTTCCAAAGCATGTTACTATCTCTCTCTCTATCTCTCTCAAAAGGATCACATATAAAATACAAAATAATGCATTTCGACTAAACAATTCTTCCTAGACCTCATACATTAGGGGGAAAATGTTAACCCTAGAAAATCGTACACACAAAAGGCATTAAAAAAATGTTAAGAATAAGGTACAAATAAATATTTTTAGAGAAGAAATACATTAGGAAAGGAAAACTTTTAAAATTCCTAAGGTTGAGTTAGGAAATTGGTAGACAACACACCAACAACAAAGGGTTTTTGTGGACAACGTGCTTATTCCTTCGATAGCCGCACAATCTCGTGGATGGAAAAAAGCAACCATTTGGGACCACTTGACACACATAACAAAAATGATTCTCTGTCCAATGCAGTCAAGTAGAACCGACTTCAATCTACCTTGAGAAGGCTAGCAGCCCAAAAAGGAATATCCTCCCCACTCTTGGTTCACTATCAATATTGGGCCAAGAGAGTAAGGAGAAGTTCAAAAATATTTATAAAAATTGGCCATGGGAAGAAGAACAGAGAGACACATTTTTATGCTAGCAAAATTTCTCCATAGAAAACCAGCCTTCAAGGTGTAGTAGTAGAGGGATCAGAAGGACTCATATGTTATCCATCCAACATCTCAGTCCAAGAGAGAGAGGTTCGCCATTTGATCTTTTTCAACCATATTTTTGAGAGAGGGAGGAGGTACTTACAGGAACTTGAGGAAAGGAGCCCCCCTTGTTTTGGGTTTTTGAGCTACATAGCTCAAAGGACCCAACTCAAGAGAGTTGAGCATTGTATCTTTTTTCACCACCAACACCTGATAAAGGGGGAATTCTCTATTTTTTTTATTGGGTTGTTGCTCCATCGAGCATTTTGTAGCTTGTATTTTTTGTTTCGTTATTAGCGTTGTATGTTTATTTTTCCCTCCAAGCTTAGTTTACATTATGTTAAATTTGTTCCAGTTATAGTAAACACTCATTTTTCTCTGTGATCTTGTGTAGGTAGAAACCAAATTGCTAAAGAGGTGAGTTTTGGTACATCCGTGCACCAAAAACACAACCATAGATGAGATTGTGAATACTATGAGAAATATGGGTGAAGATATTAAAGATTCAACTTTAGTAGAGAAAATATTGAGATCTCTAACTCCAAAATTCAAGTCAAAAGTGTCTACCATTGAAGAAAAGCAGGATCTGCAGACCCTTACGGTTGTACAACTCCACAAGATTATAAAAGCCTTTGAAATGAGAAAAGGAGGTCCTTCAAATATCAGATAAACTGCATTTAAAGCATCTACAAAAGGAAAAGAAAAGGAAGTTCTCAAGAAATCAAGTTAAATATCAAAAGAAGATGAGGAAAAATTTGTGAGGAAAATCAAACCAGGAACCTGAAGGTTGAGAGGTAAGCTTCCCTTCAAGTGTTTTGCTTGTGGTAGAGTTGGTCATTATGCTTCTAAGTGTCCTTATAAGTAAAATTATGAAAAATAGAAACAGTTTCAAAATACTATAAGCTATTATACAAATGAAGATAGTGATGGTTTATCAATTAGAGAAGAGGGAGAGTCTGATCAAGATCTACAAGTACTTATGGCATTTAGTATTTAATGAATCTAATCACAATTTCATATATGCCCTAGAAGAGAAGAATCATTTTATTGAAGAATCTCCTAGATCAAGGTAGAAAGGATAGTTTCATGGATTGATCTAGGTGTATATTAGGGGCCACCCACCTATTCCATTTGGACACCCACCATCGCTTCTTTCAGTTTTTCACTTCCATCACAACTTATTGTTTTTAGCATGTTTTTGGGTCCTGAACTTTTGGAGCTTTTTTGAGGCCCTAACGATCTAGGTGGATATTGGTGGGCACCCACCTATTCTGTTTGAACCCCCACCATAAGTTCTTTGAGTTTTTCAGTTTCAACACAACTTACTATTTTTAGTAGTTTTTCGGGTCATGAACTTCTAGAGCCATTTTGAGGCCCTAAACGACGTTTTTTGGGAAAAATGGGAGCAACATAAGCTTATAGACTGATGTTTCTCACTCAAAAGTTGTATTCCTCGGATAGATATTTCTAACGAGGTATTCAACGCGTCAAACAGATATTGTATGCCAAAGTTACATCCCCAAGAAGATTGATGTACCAATTTACCCAAACGGGGCCCATAGTTTTGGCGCTTAATCTCCTAGGGTTAGGTTTTTGGATGTTTAGGGTTTTTCATTGTTTCTCAACAATAAATAGGCCTTCAAGCCTCATCGTAACACAGTTCATAGGCTCGTAGCTGCCACATCTCTTCTCAGAGATACACTACCAGTGCCCTAGCTAGTTTATTTCCATTATGTTTGTAAGAATATCTCTGCTATTTGATATTAATGAAATGAAATATTATTTCCGCTGCATCTCTATGTTTATGTTGATTTCTGTGTAATATTATTGCATTCCTGCATAAATCCGGATCAATGGTATCAGAGCGGTCTGCTCTTTCTCTATTTTTATTTGCATGTCCCCAACAAAGTCAGGGTATAAGAAGTTTCGGCTCGATTTGGTTGAACCCTTGCAAGATCAGCCTCGCAAACCCCGACGAACTCCCATGGTGGAAGAAAAAAAAGATGAGGGAGTAGGAGATCCTTTTCAAATATTTCTTGAGGAGGCTCTCGAGAAATAAAGGAACATGATGATGGATAAATTTCCCCAGATCCTTCAACAACTGCCCACCAACAGCACATCTACATCCAACAGCCACAATGGAGGTGCCTCTCCTTTCAAGGCACAAGCCAACTTTGAAATCCCTGTATTTTAAGTCCAGAAAGATGCATACGCTGTAGATAGATGGTTGAATTTTATTGAAGGGTATTTCTTGGTTCATGATTTCTCCAACCAAGAAAATATTATTTTTTCACTCCTCAAAGCCGCCCTCCATGTCAAAGACTAGTGGGAAACCTACTGCGAGCAAAAGGACGAGAGGGATCCCTCTCTATTCTCAGTATCACTAGCCTAGAGTTTGTTCCGAGACGGTATCAAGGAAAAATATTACCCTGTGGGGAGCTATGAGGATGAGTACATCCAATGGACCACGCTACAGCAGCAAAGGAGTAAGATGTGCACGAACTGATGAATATGTTCCATACCCTATGCACAAAGCTAGGTATTAAAGATTCAGAGTGACATTTGGTGCTCAAGTACTGTAGCTATCTACACAAATACATTCAGAAGGAAATGGAGTTCCTCGAAATTACATCGCTTGGCACAAGATATCGCTATGCTACCAAGATCGAGCAGAAATTTAAGCAGAAGAAGTGAGACTTTGGATCTGTGAATCCACAACCAGGGAAAGGCACCCCCGAACTGCACAAAAAGGGGCAAGGCCAAAGCGGGGAAACTCAGAAGAACACAAAAAATCCAAAGAAGTACACAGGGATGTGGTGTGAATTTCATAACAACCCCACTCACAACACAAATGAGTGTTGGGCCAGACAATCGTTGGTGGCCGAATTAAAGGCACCCGAATCAGATGCATGTTCTGATCCTGAGTTAGAACTAGAGAAGGGAAATAAAAAAGGGAAGCAGAACATTGATGTAGATCCCAGTGCCATTGTTGCCACCACCAAGATCCAGAGGAGGGGGAGTGCCTCTTCCATTCACAGATGTGGGTGAAGGGTTCTCCACTGCAATTCCTTGCCGATAGCGGAAGCCAAAAGAACCTCATTTTAGTAGAGTTCATGAAGCATCTCGGCCTACTAACCATAAATCACCTGCAGATGTATACCATTGGGCATCTTCATGAAGGAAGAGATCTTCGTGTCCGCTAGTAGTGCCGCCTTAGGCACAACATCAAGCCATACAGATGAGGTATTTTGTGATGTTGCTCCTCTTGATGTGTCTAATGTATTATTGGGCCAACCATACTTGTGGAGGTGACATGTTGTGTATGATTCTAGGCCTCTTGCTGTAATTATTAGTTTTGGAAATAACTTGTACAGGATACTGGAGGTAGTGCCACCTCCGACCATCTCTTTGACTACTGCAAAAAAACACAGTAAGATTGTTTCCCAAACCAGGAAATTTATTTTCATTACCATTCACCCACAAGGAAAGAAGAATATTTTGGCCACAACCTCAAAACAGGGCTCCCCTGCATGGGAGCAGCAGATGGAAAAATGCATGGAGGAATACGAGGACATTTTCTCCTCACCCACAGAGCTTCCTCTACACTGTTAGGTAAAGCACTCCATTGATCTGACCCTAGGCATATCGTCGCCTGATATTTCCATACCTCATTTGAACACATAGAAAGAATCCACACATGTACTATCTGAGGCTGATAAAGAAACCAAATTTACTGAACGCATCCAGCATGTCCACCCACGGGTCCATGACATCTTTGACAAATCCAATACCCAATTCAGCAGAATTTGCCTCATCTCATAAAGGATCTAAACACAATGGGGAACATTGCTTCCTAAGGGGGGAGGAATGATCTAGGTGGATATTGGGGGCCACCCACCTATTCCATTTGGACCCCCAACATCGGTTCTTTCATTTTTTCACTTCCAGCACAACTTACTATTTTTAGCAGGTTTTTGGGTCCTAAATTTACGGAGCCGTTTTGAGGCCCTAATGATCAAGGTCGATATTGGTGGCCACCTACCTATTCCATTTGAACCTCCACCATCATTTCTTTCAATTTTTCAGTTTCATCACAACTTACTATTTTTAGCAGTTTTTTCGGGTCCTGAACTTCTAGAGCTGTTTTGAGGCCTTAAATGACGTTTTTTGGGAAAACTGTGAGCAACATGGGTTTATAGATTAATTTTTATCACTCAAAATTTGTAGTCCTCAGATATATCTTTCTAACGAGGTATTGAGCGTGTCAAACGAAGATCGTATGCCAAAGTTACGTCCCCGGGAAGATTGATGTACTAATTTACCCAAATGGGGCCCACAATTTTGGTGCTTCATCTATTAGGGTTAGGTTTTTGGATGTTTAAGGTTTTTCATTATTTCTCAACAATAAATAGGCCTTAGAGCCTTATTGTAACACAATTCAGAGGCTTGTAGCCGCCACATCTCTTGTTAGAGATACGTTACCAGCGCCCTAGCTAGTTTATTTCCATTATGTTTGTAAGCATATATCTGTTATTGGATATTAATGAAAAGAAATATTATTTCCACTGCATCTTCGTGTTTATGTTTATTTCTATGTATTATTGCATTCCGACATAAATCCAGATCAATTGTTTCTCTTCTAATTCTTTTGGCCATAAGGCCATTGATTACAGGTTAAGTATGTTGAACAAAACCAGGAGATTGGTCAGGTTTCAACACATAATAATAAATTTCAAGCAATGCTAGAGAAAGAAGAAACACTGGTCAAAAACCTAGGGAATGTTGACCCTACTCCAATCATCTATTTCTAAAGCTTACTTCTCTTAGTGACTGTAGGAGAGATGTGAGACACATTATCTGAATCAGTAATGTATCATCACAGGGGGGAGATATATGATGATTCCCATGATTGGTTTGGTAATTTTGGCTGTTTATATTTCTGGTAGTGCATCTGATGTGACAAAAAAATAAAGGTACAGACTATACAAGGTCAGGGGAAGCTAAATCAGTGATTTTTTCAGTATTTCACATTCGGTACACGGATCTGATAAAAGAAAGTCGTGTATGTATGTGATTTCCTTTGCAGTTAGTTGTGCATGTTTTTCTTTGAATTTAAAAAGGTGGGACAGACTCAAGAATATATTTTGACATGCTGTTGATAGTTATGATTTAATTTTCTTGTTCTAATGTTGATGGTTATAGTCTGCTGATGTGGTATTGAGTTATGATTATCTATGATTTTGATATTTATGATTATCTGATTTGAAAATATGCTTTGATGTATGAGTTGATATGATCAATGAATATGTAGCACAAGTTTAGGGGGAGCATTAGCCTTATTGTTTATAATGCATTGTTGGCATTATGTTTGTAATGATTGTTAAATTATGTTCAATGATCTCTTACTATTGAGATCTTTTGTTCTTGGTTATAAATGTCATATATGTAATTCGATGTAAAGCTCCTGTGGAGACCTATGAAGTAATCATTTTCATATTCAATCACGTATGGGCTTTTGAGGTCATATCAAATATGTAATCCCACTTGGTTGGGTGGTTGAGTCAAATATGTAGCCCCACTTGGTTGGGTGATTGATGTAAGTATGAGTCCTTGGTGAGAGGAAAGGTGATACTCAGTTGAGTTATAGTGTCATGTAATTCATTGAAAATATTTCTGAATATTAAGCAAGTGCTCAGGGGGATCATGGTCAGCAGAGTGCAGATCAGATCTATAGAGCTCTTGTATCTACAAGGAAAGAGAAACCTAGTTTCAACGTTGGTCCCCCCTTTGCCCTTGATTTCAAAGGGCGAGAGTATCTTGGTGTTTGAATAATGCTTATGTTGATGTTTCTAACATGTATCTACATATTGTGGTGATAAAAAACCTACATGGTTTATATCAAGTCCAAAGTGGGAGATTGTTGGAATTATGATGTATGTCTCGCCCTTGATGAAAACCCACTTGTAACACAGCAAGTATATGGTAAATGGATGAGTTCACTGATTAGTTGAGAGGTGACAGAGTGATGGAATGATGAGACAAAGGTTCCAGGTCAGAATACTTATGAAGGTAAAGCTTGAATAAATATACGAATGTTTGATGAAGCAAAGTCACGTATATGAAGAAATATACGTAGATTTGATGAAGCAAAGTAGTGTATACGTAGGTTCTATGAAGCAAAGTCACATACACACACGAGTTTGAAGAATAAAAGTTGGTGCAATATTTTATTAATACCAAGGGTATTTACCATGGTATTATCCCATAGTATTGAGCGTAGTAACGACTATTTGATCTTGTCAAAGACTACCATCGACACTAGAGTGCTTTTGGATCATGGTATTGGCTAAGGCTCAAACTATATAAGGAGGTGAAGATCAAAGTGCTAGAGTGTGCATAAGTGAGTGTAATGAATGAATACTTCAATATGAATTATATTTTCATGGTATTGGCTATAGTTGATTAGTTGATATGGAAATAATGATGCACCCATGAATACAATGATGGATTAGGATCATTAGACCTGAAATGACTATGTATTGCTCGATCTCTTTATGAGTTGTTTAGATATGTGATTTGGCACATGTTTGTTACAATGGAGATTATGATATGAGTATGTCTAAATTTTTTAAGTATTGTGCAGTGTTGTCTTGAGGGGTCCTGACCTAGGTTCGGAGTTTATGGATAAAACAACAATCCATCCAACTACTGGCCCTTTCGGCAATGATCTGCTTGCGCAGACCAAAGTCTCACCCGAAGCAGTATGGGGGGTGCTAGAACCAAGTTTCCGAACCCTGAGAGAGAATTTAATGAAGTGGCACTCGGAAAAACCCTAATTGATCTTCCACAAATGTGCGCAGTGAATTTATAACAAAACTACATATCTTTGCGCAATCATTAACATAACACACAAAAATACTTGTCTTACTTATCACAGATAATAAATCGGAACCAAATCTTGATCTAATCAATGTAATACTTAAAATATGTCAATACTCATTCATAAACACATCAATTAGCTCTACGCATTCATCAATAAGCAGACATATAGTGTGATCTCATCAAAGCATAATAGTAAGCATAAACAACAACTATATGCATAACACAGAGAATTCACCAAAAAAGTTCCTTCTATTAATTCTTTAGATATGTCAATACATCAATTTTCATTCAGAAACACTTACAAGAACCCTTCTGCGCACAAATTCAGTGGAGTCCGCACACAAATAGGACTAGGTCTCCACTCACACAACTAGCATGAGCCTTTTACCCAACCCAAAACCCTTACAGACATAGATATTATTTGAATATCAACATCACATATCACATGAACTAAACTACTTGACTTAGAAAAATGCTATCTATTTATAATACGCCTAGCGCACAGATACTATGGTCTCAAACCATGGTTTGAGGCCCATATTTTACATTTAAGCTTAAATTATGTTCAAAATTGGGGCAAAAGGCCCGTTGAATACATTTATTTACCACACATATAGTACAAACATAAAAAAGAGCATTATAACTTGTGCCTCATGGGACCCCACTCCAACAAAACCCCAAAAAAAACATGTGACTTGTCCTAAGTCACTAAGGTGTTGCTCGTGTCTCCTTGGTTTTGTCTTGGAGCATCTTGATAAAAGTTTGGAGAGGAAGCACTCAATCTAGGATCTGTGCTATTGCACCCTCCGCCTACTGAACCATCTTATCTATTGTAGGCCCTTTAGAAGACATATCCACACTATGCTAGGTCTACTGAATGGTATTGAGTGTGTTGTCCAACATTTGAGAGAGTTGCGGTTCTTCCTCTACCCATGGTTACATTCGTTCTATGAGCACCTATTCTTTATGGCACAAATTTTCAATTTCTCCCTGGAGTCTATGGCATTCTTATAGATGAGCAAGTCTATGTTGAACCACCAATATGGGTGCTACGATGCAGATTTCTATGAACTGTTGTTCCTTGGTGTTGAGTGTGTCACGCAGCTGCTACACAACCAAATCATTCTGGATAGAGGCCCAAATGTCCATGGCCTTCGCTAGAGACTAGTTAGACTAAGTGATTGTTGTGACGATACGTTCTTAGGCCTGCTTCACCTATGTTGCTCTCTTGGCACAGATCTCGAGCGGTGTCTTTGGCTGTACCTTTGTCTAAAGGTCCGTGATTTGCTGCTCATATTTGGCTCAGATGGTGTGAGATTCAACACACGTAGCTTTGATCGTAGCATCCAATCCATCCAACTTCTCTATAGGTGTGGCGGTGGCCCGACCACGAGAATATCTTGGAAAACTTGGTTGATCTTGGATTCCAACATAGCATGTTGGGCCTCTGCTTCTTGATATGTTGCTTCTGCCTGTCGCTTCTACTCATGCACTTATGCAGCGTGTTTCTGGGCATCCTTGGGCATTAATGAGGTTCCATTACTGACAAAATGGTCCAAAATCTTAAAAAATCCCCTCATTAAATGCATCTTGGACACTCCTAAAAATGGTAATAATTCTATCTTATCCAGTTTTATTGTTCCAACAACTAGTTTTTAACACCTCTACGCATCATTCAATCCTCTGGCACATATACCACATGTGTGATGCACCTTACTGCACATATAATCTAAATATAAGAATAACAATTGACAGACCGTCCCCCCAACATAGGCTTGTTGACTAGGTAATTCAAAGCATATCGTGTAGTATCTGTCATATCCCTTGGTAAATGCAAACTTCTCTGACATTCATTGCAACGGAATTTCGTCCTTCTTTAAATGAATCTGGTCATGGGCTTAATTATCGATTCGTACTAGGGAATACGCTTTCTGTAGTATCCCACAAGGCTCAGCATGGAGTGCATTTGTCTAAAATTCGAGGGGGTAGAGGATCGTATGAGCATGCACGGTTCCCTAACTTTGACTAATAATATCAACCCAAAATTTAATGCTAAAGTTAAGGATAAAATTATCTACAAGCGCAGACCAATTGCTAGTGCCCCTACAAAGCTCGGTTTCCAAGTACCATTCAGTTGGCACCTTTCCCAATGTACGAATAAACATGCGAACCCATTCAGGCCTTGGTTCCACACCCCATATCTAATTCCACTTGGCTAGATGACTGCGCAGATCCTCCTTGCGAGATTATAAGTCCTCTTCTTTAATGGCAGGGAGTTCAAATCATAGCCACATCATCTATGCACATTCCTACCAATATCCCATATTGTCCTTATGTGTTTCCCACCATCTTGCTGGAGTAGCGTGCAAGCCAATATCGAAATTATGGAACCTATGTGTTGTCGACACATTCCTTTCCAGTTCTCCCAGGAACATTTACATCAGTTGATACAACATAGTGTGGGAAATCACATACCTCATATGTTATGCAACGTAGAGAGTGAGTCACACAATTACAATGAAGCATAGACACATGCAGTCGGCTATGCCAATTCTCTAGTTCTTCATCAGAATATGAAAAGAAAAAACTATCCTTCTCCCATTTAAGGTTCCCATATATTGTCAGATTAATCCAGTATTCTTCGTGCAAAGTTATCATATAGATTTGATCAATATCATCCTCAGCACGCACTGGTTCAATATACCTTTGACCTTCTACAGGATCCAGAGGAATGATGAACTAAACTCCATTTTTCTCAAATTCCATTCTCCTTTTATTCATATTGATAACATCATCCATTTCAATGGCCCAACCGAACCCTAGCAGTGCAGGATAGGGATCAATATCATCTACAATCTGTATGAATTCAAAATATTCTAGCACCTTAACTCCTTTTATATTGACAAATTTTTTTGATAATATCCCTAAGGGAATCATCTTCTACTTGTTATCCATGTGCAGTTGGATAGTGGACCATTCTAGCTTCGGCTCTCCCATGCATTGCTAGGTTTGTTTAGGTAGAACATTATCATCTGATCCCAAATATAGAATGACCTGATCCATTTCATAAGCATCGATCTGCGTAGTTAGATGCATCTCCCTACCTATTCTCTTCTTGTTCTTATAGATTTTGTTGACTGCGTGTTGTTCTACCAGAGGTTGTTCCTTTTCTGCATAATTGTCTATCAATGCCTGCAAATTTTCAACTTCCTTTTTGTTGCGCAAAAAATTTATACATGTTTGAAAAAATGGCTTAATATATTCTTCTCCTCGAGTTCCCTTCAGTGAAGTAAATCCTTCTGTGAATTCTTTCCTTGCTTCAATAAAGGCTTCTTTTGTGTGCTGAAGATTAAGGCCTTCTTTAGTTTCAGGTTCTTTTTGGATCCATACATCAGATACAGGTTGCTTTCCTTTATCTTCATTGGTAGCTACACCACTCTTGGTAACTACATTCACATAAGGATCCTCTTCACAAGTCTCTGCGTGAACCATTTGAATATTTTGCATTGGAGTCTTCTTTTCCTACATTTTAGCAATCAGGACATTAAAAAATTCTATAACATGATCAAATTGTCCACGGTACCTACAAAATTTTCTTGCTGGATTTGGAAAATCGCACACATAATGGCCAACACCTCCATAGTTACAGCAAATCACTTGTCCTCTTCCTCTACCAGCTAATCTTCCTCTGACTTGGAATCCTTCACGCCGAGAAGGGGATGTTGGTGATGTAGGATCAACCTGCGTTCTGTAGATCTCGGCTTTATCTAACATTATATCATAGGTCCCACAATGATTCTCATCATTCCCTAGTGATGAAAAGAACTTGAAAAATGGATGTTGTAAGTCAGGCTGATATTTTCCAACCCTCATGCAAGAATTTGTATCATGTAGCCCAGCAATATGACTTATAGTATATCATACAAGTCTCTTCAATGGACTAGGACCTCCAGAGTTCAGATAGCTGTCGAAAATAGGACACTGGTCTTTATGATACCCAAAATCTTTGCACTTTATAAACCAGACCTCTGCGCAGACCTCCTTGCCTTTGTATTTGTGTAGACTTTGAATTTCTAGATGCATTGCTTCAAGCTAACTCTGAATCTGTTGAGTTCCCAATGCAATAGGTGTTGGGGTAGCTTCTAGTTTCATTGCAATTTCTACAACCTCTGCTTGTGTAGCAATATTTTGCTGACCTAATGGATAATGTAGATGCGGGAGAAACATAGCAATGAACCATTCTTTATGCTGAGTATCATCAATCACAAATCCACCATCTTTGATGGTGCGCTTCAAACTTTGATCAATCTCCCGTACAAATTCATTAGGTTCTTAGCGGATATCCTTCATCTCTGTTACCGGTTGTGCATATGATTTAGGCTTCTTAAACTTCTCTTTTAGGGCTACTTTAATTGTTTCTAGAGTAGCATTAGGGTTTTCTTCCGCATACCTAATGTACCAGTATAGAGCACAATCCCAAAATGTAGTAGCTAGCTATGCTTTTCTGATATCAATATTTTTTACTTGTTAAGCCTGCCATACGACCTCAGTTACAAACTAGAAGTGATTAGTGTCCTCATTGCCAATACCAATGAAATTAGGTAACTTCATGGATTTAATCATATCTACTTCAGGAAGGGGTGGATGTGGAGGTGGAGATGGATTGCACGGCGGAGTAGGTGATCAAAAATGCGAGCTAAGAAGTGGAGTGGATGGAGTAGGAAATATATTCAAGGGCTTTTGATATGACGAGTTTTCTTCTTCAGATTCACTCGAGCTAGTAGTTTCTAGTTCAAGTTCACTATCAAATCTAGGATTCAGAGGGCTATAAAGGACCTCTTCACAGTATTCTTGGTAAATTATTCCACTGCACGTAGCTAAACCTCTTTGATGCATTCAAGTAGTATGTTTGCATAGACAACCCTTTTCACATAGTAGAATTTTCAGTAATAATTTCAAGGAGTGTAGAAATTTACATATGGGACCCTTGAAAAACCTCCTTTTAGCTTTAGAATATGACATGAATTGGTCAATGGAAAATTTTGTCACGAATCTTCCCAGAAGGTGATCGATCCAATGATCTACCATGTGAGTGATCTTATTATCAAAAATTTCTACTTGCTGGATCAATTCAGGATTCCACTCAGTGATTATGTCATCTTTTATGCAGTGATGGAACTTAGCCAGGCGTGATAGCCACTCCTATAGTTTGTGCAAAAAGGAACAAAAGAAGATTTCATGCAATTCGGTATAAACATACTTCTGTAACCACTATTCGTCATACAATTTAGTGCTTTTATTCTCTTTCAGCGCAAATGCAAGGAACTTTCTATCCAACCAGTCTTGTAATTTTTTGTGTGATGGATGCCACAACATCAAATCTCCCTTAAAATGATGATCTCGGTCCTGACAACGGAACCATTTATTGGCTTGAGGGGTCTTGACCTAGGTTTGAAGTTTATGGATAAGCCAACAAACCCTCCAACTACTGGCCCTTTCGGCAATGATTTGCTTGTGCAGAACAAAGTCTCACCTGAAGCAGTATGGGGGGTGCTGGAACAGGGTTTCCGCACCCTGAGAGATAATTTAATGAAGTGGTACTCAGAAAAAACCTAATTTATCTTCCACAGATGTGCGCAGTGAAATTATAATATAATTACAGATCTTTGTGCAATCATTAACATAACACACATAAATACTTGTCTTACTTATCGCAGATAATAAATCAGAACCAAATCTCGATCTAATCAATGTAATACTTAACATACGTCAATACTCATGCATAACACATCAATTAGCTTTGCGTATTCATCAATAAGAAAATATATAGTGCGATCTCATCAAAGTATAATAGTAAGAATAAATAGAAACTATATGCATAACACCGAGAATTTTCCAAAACTATTCCTTCTATTAATTCTTTAGATCTGTCAATACATCAACTTTCCTTCAGAAACCCTTACAAGAACCCTTCCACACACACAGCTAGTGGATTCCACACATGGCCAAGGCTAGGTCTCTGTGCATACAGCTAACAGGAGCCTTTTACCCAACCCAAAACCCTTACAGACACATATATTATCTGAATATCAACATCACATATCACATGAACTGAACTACTTGACTTAGACAAATGTTATCTATTTATAATATGCCTAGCGTGAAGATATTATGGTCTCAAACCATGGTTTGAGACCCATATTTTACAGGTAAGATTAAATTATGTTGAAATTTGGGGCAAAACGCCCATTGACTACATTTGTACAGTGCGTACATACAAACATACAAAAGGAGCATTGGAACTTGTGCCTCAGGGGACCCCGCTCCAACACATATTCATGAATTAGTTTCAGATCTATACCTGAGTTTGACACAGAAAAGGTGCGTACACATGCGGGTTCATATCTGCAAAGTAGCATATGTTTCCCAAAGTATGTTGATATTTGTACACAGGTTTGGTTCTATATAAGCATGTATATAGGTAGAAAGGCTTCATAGAAATCATGTATGAAAGCTAGAGTTTCGGAAAAGAATATGCTTGATTCGTTTATACAGTATTCAAGTATTTTTTTTGTCTGCCAATGATGTCTTCATATAGATCTAGGTTGTTTGAGTATTAATGATGTTCTTAGTTGTATGTTGTGGTAGTGTATTCGGCACATGGGCATAAGAAATACACTTTTCTTAGTAGGCAGGCTGCTTCCCTACATAAGAGTCACAAGCCAAAATGGTTTGTTAAATTTTAGTGGAACAAGTTCAACGTGCAATAAGTCAGGTTAGAAAGGAAACATAGCATACTACATTAAAAAAAAAAAAAAAAACAACATGCACAAGATACACGCTTGATAGAGAAAACCCACTAATAACTCAAAATCGAAAGCTTCTCCATTTATTAGGTGTTGGTGATAATAGAAGATAGAATTTTAAATCTCTTGTAGTGGATCCCTTGAGCTATGGAGCTCCAGTATCTAAGACAAGGAGGTCTCTTCCCCTCAATTTTTCAGCAAGCCGCTTTTCCCTCTAAAAGGATGATATATTGACAAACATGTGATGAAATCCTCTCTCTTGGGCTGAGATTTTGGGTGGAAAAAAATTGAGTCCTCCCAATCCTTCTGTTGTTGGACAACACAAGCTCGTTTTCTATGGAGCAATTTGGCCAACATAACAATGTGTCTCCTCTTCTTCTTCTCAAGGTTGGATATTATAGACCATTTTCAAATTTTCCCTCCTTCTCTTGGCCAAAGATAGATGGTGACACAAGAGTGGAGGTATGATTCCTTTGTGTCCCGCATTAAGGCCTCAAGGTGGCTCAAAAGGCGGTTGTACTTGGTTAGGTTGAGTGGGAATATTTTTCACCAAGTGTGCCAAGTGGCCCTGGATGGTGACATTCCATCATCCCCAAGACCGCACAGCTATCAAAGGGATATCCGCGTAGAGTGCAGATATCAAAGAAAAATCCGCACTACGCACCAAGAGCTTAGTGCCTATGTGCGGTCCACAAAAGTTTCCTTTTAGCCTTAGGAAGAATTATATATTTGGTTCTCCCTAATGTGTTTCTTCCCTGGAGACCTTTATCTGTACCTTTTTCTTGACATCTTTAATGTCTTTTTCCCATATGATTTTCTAGTGTTAATATTTTCCCCCTAATGTATGAGGTTTAGGAAGAACTGTATATCCAGAATAAATTTTGGTTTCTTTTATGTGTGATCATTTTCAGAGAGAGATTAACATGCTTTGGAGCTGAGTTGAGAAACCCCTTTCCTTGAGTAAAAAATACACCATGCTCTTTTGGAAACCTGTAAGAGATAGAATGAATAAAATATTTCTATGAGGTGGGCATGTCCCATGATCATGATGTTTTGACTAGTTAGGCTTATATGATAGATAGTGGTTTTGTTGATGCCACTTTTGGTAGTGCCTACTACTGGTTGGTGATGATGGTTGCTGATGCCCTCGGGAGCGTTTTTCTTTGAAAGAAGGTTGAATGTGGTGCCCACATGCATAATCTTGATATGGCACACTTGTTTTTAGAATGAGTGCTCATTATATGCATGGGTATTTGAATGGTGGGGACCTTCCCGTGTAAGAATTTCTAAGAGACATGCTTATCAATTCACGGGTCTTCGACGCATTTTAACAGAGTGCAATGATTATGAAGTACGATACCATCTTGACATGAAATATTTTTTGAAGTCAAATGTCAAGAGGATAGATGAAATCAATGGGAAATCATGATTCCCATAGTGCCATCTGGGGATGCCCCTATTGAGGTGAGGAGTAATCCAAGGTACTACCTCCTTCTTGGAAAATGGTTGTTGAAGTTGATAAGAAGGAAGCACCAACCGATAAAAAATGATTACTGATATAAGGGATCAGGGTTTCTGATGTAGAAGGACGTGGTGTGATGGGTTAACTAGGTATGATGATGAGAAATGGTTCTAAATGATGATGGTAGTTAAGTGGCCCGAGGTCAGAGTTGTAAATGTAGGTGGCGGAAGCCATAAAGATTTCCAGGAGACATCCCTAGGGTCGGTAAGATGTTCAGGGTAGGTGTATGGTTGCTATGAGTGTCATGGTTGAGTGTGGTAAAAGAATATGTAGCTGCGACCAAGGGTGAATAGGGACTACTACTAGGTGAGAAATGTAAATGGATGGGTGAGAGTGCTCTCCTAAAAAAATCTTTGTACACTTGCCAAAATAATATAAAATGGGTTTAGATGTACAAGCATGTATAAGGGTGCCCCTATAAACATGAAATAATCCTTCAAAGCGATGTGAGGGGTGTGTTTTGCTGAGGATGTGGGGCCCAATGCTTGGTCTCGGTGCGGGGGTAGTGAAGCTGATCCAGGTGAATATTGGTGGTCACCCACCTATTCCACTTGGGGCCCCACCATTGTCTCTTTCAGTTTTTCAGTTTCATCACAACATACTATTTTTAGCAGTTTTTCGGGTCCTGAACTTCTGGAGCTATTTTGAGGCCCTAAACGACAATTTTTGGGAAAACCGGGAGCAACATGGGTACATGGATAGATGTTGTTCCCTCAAAATTTGTAGTCCTCAGATAGATCTTTCTAACAAGGTATGGTATGCGTCAAACGGAGATCGTATGCAATAGTTACGTCCCCGAGAAGTTGAAACACCAATTTACCCAAACGGGGCCCATAGTTTTGGCGCTTCATCTCCTAGGGTTAGGGTTTTGGCTGTTTAGGATTTCCCATGTTTCTAAATAATAAATAGGCCCTCGAGCCTCA
Organism: Pinus albicaulis; assembly: GCA_034641835.2. Classification (NCBI taxonomy): domain Eukaryota; kingdom Viridiplantae; phylum Streptophyta; class Pinopsida; order Pinales; family Pinaceae; genus Pinus; species Pinus albicaulis. The sequence goes on along the minus strand of CM076569.1, from coordinate 4,493 downwards.
TTTTAACTGAGTTCAGAGGCCTGTAGCTGCCACATCTCTTTTTAGAGATAGCGACCAGCGCCCTAGCTAGTTTTATTTCCATTCTGTCTGTAAGCAAATTTCAGTTCTTGGATATTAATGAAATGAAGTGTTATTTCCACTGCATATTTGTATTTATGGTTATATGTTTATTATGTTGCATTCCTACATAAATATGGATTAGTGGTATCAAAGCAGTTTTCTTTTTCTCGATCCTTCTTTGCATGTCCCCTACGAGGTTGGGGTATAAGGAGTTAGGGCTCGATCTGGTGGAACCTTTGCAAAATCAACCTCGCAAACCCCAACAGACGCCCATGGGGGAAGAAAATAAAGATGACGGAACATGAGATCCTATCAAAATCTTGCTCAAGGAGGCCCTTGAAAAACAAAGGAATGCGATGATGGATAACTTTTCCCAGATCCTTCAACGGCTTCCCACCGGCGGCACATCTACATTCAGCAGCCACTTTGGAGGTGCGATTCCTTTTAAGGTACAAGTAAATTTTTACATTCCCATATTTGAGGGTCAAATAGATGCAGATGTCGTAGATAGATGGTTGAATATATTAGAAGGATATTTCTTGGTTCATGACTTGTCCGACAGGGAGAAGATTATTTTTGCACTCCTCAAAGTTACCCCCCATGTCAAGGACTGGTGAGAAACCCACTGTGAGAAAAAGGACGAGACATAACCCTCTCTGTTCTCAGCCATACCCACTTGGAATTATTTTCGAGATGCCATAAAGGAAAAATACTATCCCGTGGGGAGCTATGAGGACAAGTACATACAATGGACCACGCTGTGACAACAAAGGGATCAAGATGTGCATGAGCTGACGAATATGTTCCATACCCTGCGCACAAAGTTGGGTATCAAATATTCAGAGAAAAATCTGGTGCTAAAGTATCACATTTGTCTGCAAAAATACATTCAAGAGGAAATGGAGTTCCTCGACATCTCCTCACTTGGTACAGCATACCGGTATGCTGCCAAGATTGAGTAGAAATTCAAACAGAAGAAGCGAGACTTTGGATCTACGAATCAAAAGAAAAGGAAAGGTACTCCCAAACCGCAAAAAAAAGGACAGAGCCAAGGCATGGCGACTCAAGACAACCTGTCGAAGCCACAAGCAAATAAAAACACCGCAAAGCCAAATAAGGACACGGGAAAGTGGTGTGAGTTCCATAAGAGCTCCACTCACCACACAAGTGAGTATTTGGAACTGGTGGCCAAGATGAGGGCTTCTGAGTCAGATGCATGCTCTGACTCTAAATCAGAACCTGACAAGGGGAATGACAAAGGGAAACATATTATTGATGCAGAGCCCAACGCCACTGTTTCCACTACGAAGATCCAGAAGGAGGAACCAGAAGATCTAGAGGAGGAGGAACGTCTCTTCCACTCCAAGATGTGGGTAAAGGGCTCCCTGATACAGTTCATGTCGACAATGGGAGCCAAAAGAACCTCATTTCAGCAAACATCGTGAAGCGGTTGGGCTTGCCGACCACAACTCACCTACATCCATACACCATTGGGTGGCTTCACCAAGGACGAGATCTTCGTGTCAGCCAGCAGTGTTGCCTTCCCTATAGCATCAAGCCCTTCACGGATGAGGTATTATGTGACGTTGCTCCTATTGATGTTTCTGATGTATTATTAGGACAACCATACTTGTGGAAGCATCATGCTGTGTATGAGTTTCAGCCTCACGCTGTTATTGTTACTTTCGGAAATAAGTTGTACAGGATACCAGAGGTACCACCTCCTACCGCTATCTCTTTGGTTACTGCAAAACAATGCACTAAGCTCATTTCCCAAACCAAGAAATTATTTTTCCTGATGATCCAACCCCAGGGAAAGAAGAAGACTGTGGCCACGACCTCCATACAGGTATCCTCTGCATGACAACAACAAATGGATAAGGTTGTGGAGGAGTATGGGGACATCTTCACCTCACCCACAGGGGTTCCTCTACATTTTCAGGTCAAGCACCCGATTGATCTGACCCCAGGTGCGTCGCTACCCAATGGACCGATCTATCGGCACTCTATTCTAGAGAACGATGAAATCAAGAGGCAGATTTAAGAGCTGCTGCAGAAAGGTCACATCCGACCAAGTTCCTTGCCCTATGGGAGCTCGATCGTGTTGGTACAGAAGAAGGATGGGACATGGAGACTCTGTATTGACTATCAGGCACTGAACAAGATCACTGTCTGGAATAGGTACTCGATCCCACGGACTGATGACCTTCTGGACCAACTCAAAGGTGAAAAATATTTCAGCAAGATCAACTTGAAGTCTGGGTATCACCAGGTACCAATTGAACCCTCCGATGTGTGGAAGACTGCCTTCAAAGCCAAGGAAGGACTTTTCGAATGACTAGTCATGCCTTTCGGGTTGACGAATGCTCCCGCAACCTTCATGAGGTTGATGGACGACATCTTGCGGCCATTCACCAACTCATTTTTAGTGGTTTACTTGGATGACATTTTGATCTTCAGCCAAACTTGGGAAGAGCACCTTCACCACATCTGACAAGTCCTCCAAACATTGCGGCAACATAAGTTGTGTGCCAATTTGGAGAAGTGCACTTTTGGCATGACCCAAGTTCAATATCAGGGATACATTAATGATGAAAGGGGGGTGCATGTGGATCCAACCAAGATCCAAGTCATTTCGGATTGGCCAACCCCAACCACTATAACAGAGCTTTGCAACTTTCCAGGTCTCACTGATTTCTACTGTAGGTTTGTGTTGGGATTCTCTCATATCACTTGGCCCTTGATTCAAGTCACCAAGGGAGGAGCGAGAGAAAAATTATTTTGGTTAAAACCTCAACAGAAGGTGTTAAAAAAATTGAAAAATCGCCTCTGTTCTGCCCAGTGCTTAGATTACCAGACTTTCAACAGCCATTTGAGATCGAGACAGATGCCTCTGAGTATGCTATTGGGGTAGTTCTTACTAAATAGGGACATCCAGTGGCATATCATAGTGAGACATTGTCTGACACAGTTCGCAAGTATCCCACTTATGACAAAGAAATGTATTCCATTGTGCAAGATTGTCGACAATGGAAGCATTATATTTTGGGGAAGGAAACAATCATCCACATAGACCACCGGCCCCTGTAGTTCATACAGACACAAGGGAATTTGGAGAATGGTCACCATCAGAAGTGGTCCACATATCTGCAACATTTTCATTTGAACATCAAGTACAAGAAGTGTAGCACCAATAATGTTGCAGATTACCTTAGCTGACCACCGATCATGGCGCTCACCACCGTTCTCGACTCTTATGGGCACGAGACTTCTAATTGGCCGCTTCTCTATGAGAGCGACCCAGAATTCGGCCACACTTACAAGGCACTCTTGGGGGGTATGCAAGTTCCAAATTTTCACCTCCAAGATGCAATTTTATGTCACGTGGGACACCTTTGTGTTCCTTCAAGCGCGTGTGCCAAGATGATATGGGAAGCACACTACAGTCGAGTCGCTAGGCATTTCGGGGTTGAGAAAATAGTAGCAATAATAAAAAACTATTTCTATTGGCTGAACCTTCGAAAGGATGTCGGGAAGTGTTGTACCTTGAGAAACAATTTCTTGCTGTGTAAAGGAATCCGTGCTCAAGACATTAAATATTATGTCACAAAATAAAATATATCTATCTTTGTCTTATAAACCTCTAAAAATTAATAATATAACCTTCAAATATTAAATCCATGCATGTTCTGCAATGCCATATTCCACTTATGCCAAAATGAATGAACGGAAGAAAAAGAGAAAATGATTTCAATTTGATATGCTATCTAAAACAGAATCTATCGTAATAAAATCCTAAAGAAATGGGAAGAGATAAAGTTAAAACAGAGGAGCGCACATTAAGTTTTGTATAACTCTTAAATACACATGTATAAAGAGACACACAGCTCAAATTACTCTATTTTATTCACAGATATGGAAACATAATGTAAACCAGATAACTTTTCAGCATAAACGGAATGATAGAAACTTGCATACTTCTTTCATTGATTTTCCATTCTCCAGTACAAAATTAGGCTTCAAGGTTCAAAACTCGGAACCTTCATCTTTATTGAAATTGTCTTTAAATACAGTAACACAAGATAGTTTCCAGTAATGAAACTGATTCTAACTGCTCTAACTAATTCTAAATGCTTAAACTACTGACTGTTACGGAGGCACATGCCTCAAAATATTTACATGATTTTGAGAAATAACATAATGAGAATTTGAAAACTACTAATCTATGAGAACAACTGCTCTTGAAGCGGTTGCTGACTCAACGACTACTTTTGGTTGAGCCGCTGGGACCTCTTTTGTTGAGTCCATTGAAAATGTCTTGTGTTGAAAATGCAGCAAGATGATGGAGCCTAGTGAAATGAAGTCGCCTTCACTAGGTGGGCCCGCAGGCTATTTTTGGTGCAAAGTCTATTTTTAGACTATGTCTATTTTTA